>JAHLJS010000008.1:39004442-39570857 GCA_038502445.1 Eremochloa ophiuroides
TTAAACCCGATTATTTTAATTCAACATGCCCTAGGTCATAAAGGGGTTTGACCTAGAATCTCAATCAATCCAAACATCACCCCCTAGCAATAGTGTAGGCCTAAATAGGTCAACAGCTATTTGATTCGAATTGATCCCCACCCCGGCCGATTCAAAGGAAACAATGAATACCAAAGTTGTAGAGAATTTTATGTAGATCATTTTTTCTTTTGACACCAAATTCAAATTCGGTCAAATTTTTAAATTACAGAAAAGGGGGTAAAAGAATATTTTGAATTTCAAACTAAAATTCTAAAATTAATTTTAATTTTTCCGAACAACTTGAAAGATGGTCAAAATAAAACTTATTCCAATCAGTGAGCTCTACAACTCTTATTAAGGAAGTTTGATCAGATTCTTAATATTTTTGAAATTTAAGTTTCAAATTTGAATTTCAACATAGTAATTTGAGTTTATTTTGAATTTCTATAATAGAACTTCAAAATCTCCAAAAATAAAAGTTGTTCCATTTTGAAAGTTCTACAACTTTTATTAAGACACTATCATCAGAGTCATTATAGATTTTAAATTAGGGTTTTAGGTCAACTTTAGGGCTTAATTTGATTTCTTATTTAATTTTTATTTTTGACTTTTGATTGAGGACTTAATTACACAATCAATACTAAATGAAATCAATCACTCTAGGGGCCCTCAGCACAATCATATGCAGATACTTAAATTTAAACATGATGAGATGGCAGGTTAATTACTTTGTGATACCAGGGGTATTACATCACGTACACACTTTAGCACATATGCATTATTCCTACCCTGGGAGTAATCGCAACCAATTCCACTTTCATCAATGTTCATCATGGAAATGTTTTCTCCTACACTAGGAGTGAACACCAAAAAAAATATATAAACCCTATAGGACAGCCCTGTTATAATTGCTCTATGCTCTTATTATTATCTCTCTAGTTATTTATATTCAAAGGATACATGTGGCTATGCAAAAATATAAAAAGGGAGTAAAAGATGGACAAGTGTCCCAGCATTAAAACAATGGGTACTAGATGCCCGCCTCCCGAATGATCTAAAAAGAGAGAGAGATAGAAAGAATAAAGATAGCCCATGTGTCCCTCCAAGTTTTAAAGGAGAGTGAATCATTTTTAAAGAGCAAAAGTAGAATTAGGAATAGCCACTAAATACCACATATACACCTATCCACCATATTCCATACGCATGCACATCTTGGTTTGATTGTATGCCTCGATTCTTTGTAGATCCATTGTTTGACTTTACAACATATGAATTGCAAGTATGCGTAAACCTTGTTATTGCCACTCTAATGAGCTCCACTATAAATCCTTAGTTATAGGAAGGCATAACATTAATGCCTTAAGTAAGATCCACAAATACCATATATACTGAGAGACTTGAGGGTGTCATACAATTAAAGCTCTGAGTTTCATTCTGAAAACTTGCAAAACTCCGAATTATTAGTACTGTGAAGAATTTGCTACATAGTGCAAGACTTGATTGTTCTTTCTTTCAATTACTCAAGACTGAGGCAAGAATTGTAAAGCCCCATAGTTAAAGGTAAAATGGGTAAGTTTAAAGTTAGAGCAGTTTTGTCTAATCCGGAGGAGAATCTATGTTTGCAGCATGTGCACTTGGAAAGTATGAAAACATTGTAGCAACTATTGATCCAATTACATTAGTAATTAGGCTTAGTTTGTTTGCCAAGGGACTGAAAAACAAGTAAGCTTGGGGGTGTTGTTGATGGTGGATAACGTCAACTTTTATTAGAACTTTAGACACCAAAGGATACATGAATACAAACTAGTCTAGGGTTTTAACTGACAGTTTCCACGAGTTTTGCATGTTCTGTATTTTACAGGGGCTATTCCAAAAAAGTATAAAAGAAGGGTTAAAGAGCATGATTACCATGTAACTTAACCGCCAAGGAAACATCATCACGAGAACACTAGAAGCATCTGGAACACACCCGAAGCACCGGGGCCCGAGACCCACCAGGGTGGGGCCGGCCGGCGCCCCCTGCTAGGGTTTCGGCCCATCTTCTGGAGTCTTCTTCCGCCGCCTTTGTGGAGTCATCTCGGCCCTTGTTTCAAGTTGGTTTGATCCTATGGCGCACGTGCATCCCACTAGGGTATAAATAAAGGGGCAGACCCCCCTGGAGGCATCAACCCATCATTCATTCAAGGCATCAAGTCCTCAAGCCATCAAGGGCCTCCTAGTGCATAGTTCTAGCCTAGTTAGATTCGAGAGTAGAGGAGTTCTTCTTCGGCGGATCTAGAGCCCCGGCGTCTGTCTGGAGCACGGAGTTCGGTATAATTCTAGTTCTTTCTCTATTATTGTATTCTTCATTATGATTAGGGAAACATTGTTCTTAATAGTTCATATGTTCTTGATTACAATGATTACAATAGTCTTTGTCTACTTTGATTATATGTCTAGTATAGTTGGTTTGAACTTATTGAATTCATGTAATTGCTCGTATAGCGTTTATTCATGCGTATAATGGATAGATGATGAACGATATGTGGACGCGGTGTCTAGGTATTTTGTTTATCTGCGAGTGCACCATGATGTGCTGGGTTGTGTGGTAGATCGCGTAGGTGACAGCTGCGTTGAGTCCTTTGTAGTCCACCCCCCATACGTAGGCCAGTAGGCACGGTCGCGAAGTTGGATGATGACTCTGTTTCACATCCTTCGTAGATGATGCCCTTTGCATGTGATTATGATATAAGATTAGTCTAACAATGATTGCTAGATGTAATTGCACTAATTAGAGTTATTCATTGATGTAGTTATATAATTACCTTTGATATTAATTTCTTAGTTTATCCATTAGCTAGCTATTACTATGACTAGAGAAGTGCTCTGATGATTATCTTTTATTTATGATGCTTGATCATACTTATCACATTTATCTTTATTTACCTTGTGACCTCTACCTATTATGAGTAGAGTAAATGACATCAGTAATGTCACTTATCCATTGTATACCATCACTATCAATATAATAGATCAAAGTTTATCCTAGTCCTTCCCAGTGGTATAAATATAAATCGACAACCTGGTAGAACTCCCTAGATAAAATGCTACAATGGTATAATTATCTGTCCGCTTGTAGAACTGATCTTAGTTTATAATATTTATATTTCTACCTAGTCACATAGATTAATATATAAAACCTTTATTTATTCTTAGCATTATTAATTAGGGATGACAACCTAGTTCTTGCATAAGAATGTTGGTAATAGAAAAGTGGCTAGTTGCTAATGACAAGTTAATTAATTACCATTCATCTTCTAATCTCGTCTCTCGCATTAAAAGTTATATAGTTATATTTGGCGACGTTAGTAGATGTCAACAGTTGATGGGAAAAATCATACAATAACTACCGTCAACATTGTGGTGGCTTGTGATCACAATGTGTGGGTCGGCCGACCCACACTATTGGCCTCCAGCTCCTCATTTTTGACCTGTTTAATCTTCTCTGCATTCACAAGCTAAGAGTACAAGTGGAACTAGTTATTAGATAAAATATGTCCATGTAATGTTATTCTTCCTTGAAGCTGAGGCATGTTGACGGTGTTTTGAGTGTGGATTTTTATGGTATATCCACCGTCAACAAGATCCCCCAAGCTTAACCTTTGCTCGTCCCGAGCAAATAATTAAACTTACCCTCGATGGATTAGGAGTTGTTACAATGTTCATATTTCAATAGTACCATGTGTACAACAAAATACTTCTCTTTTGAATGGAAACAATTGGCTATAAAAAATTCATCCATATTACCTTAGTTCTTTATGGGGCTTATGGCCTTTCCTTTGCCTTAGGTGGTTGAGAGACAGAACAGTTTGACTTGAGCACTAATTTTCTCATTCTTTGCAAGTTTCATACTAGATGTTTTAGCACTATTTTTCAAAAGAAAACTTAATGTTCCTCATATGGTTCTCTCATGTCGTTCAATTGGTGTATGATTCCTTACCAAGGCACAAAGTAAATGTTGCCTTCTCTTTGTCATCCTACTTCTACAAAAGCTTATCTATAGTTCAAGGTAGGAATGGAACAGTATAGCATACTTACTTTGCATATATTGTAGAGTCAAAGCTTGGATCCAAAGAGAGAAGTGTCATGCCCTTAGATCAAGATCTGCAAGTGTGTGGAAAATAGTGGATTATAATGCTCCTCTATTTGAAAGTGTATCTCTCTACTAAAATTTCGAGACATGGCTATCATTTTTTTCTTTTTATCATGAGCTTAGACTTGCTCATGTTTTCTTTTCTTTTTTATGGACTTTCTTGTGTCCATCTTTCTCTTTTTATTTTATTTTGCACAGACTTTTGTCTGTTCTACCATATCAACTAAGAGAGACATTTTATGACTTTAACACATGGAGCATTTAATTGGTGGAAATGAAAGGCATGTTGTTGTGTACTTCCAGTGTAGAAGTAGCATAAATATGTGGTGTGTACGTGATCTTGATCTTGGGAGCATGATAAGCCTCTCAATAGGGGTCAACAAGACTTGACAAAACTCATTGCAAAGCAAATAGTTTATTTGGAAGGTTTGAAACATGTGTAGCATATATGGCTTGTGGTAGCAATTCATTACCATTGAGGAACAATAAGGTTTTGATTGTTGAAGAAAATAAATCTACAGTAATCATGCATGCTTAGAACAATATTATAGTAGTTCTTATCTCACTGTATCATGTCTCACAACAACTTAGACTTAGTTCTAGCACTTGCAACCCACAAAGTTTTTTTAGGTTCGTGATGACTTTAAATGAGCCAAGTAATCCATACTCAAAGAAATACTAAGTTATAAACTATGCTTTAAAGAAACATCAATAGAGCAACTATTCATCATTTCCTTGACGAAGATAAACATTCACAAGACATGTGGGATAAAGATTTTTTTAATTAAATATATAAGTAAATATAAATGCATCCCATTAACATAATGCAATGAGCTAGGATAGAATACTTACCTTAGTGGGGGAGAGGATCTCCCCCAAGCTTGGCTTTTGCTCATTGTGGTGGCGGATAGTATTGGAACCATCCTGCCCAACGCTGTGCTTCTTCATCTTGTATGGCCTATAGAAGTTGGACACTTGGTTGTGCCATGTTCAAAGTTGCGTCTTGCTCAATCTGCATTGCGCCCATGTCATCAATGAGTTGATATACTTCCGTCCTTTCGTTCCGACATCCCCTCGCCCGTGTGGACGGGCGGAGAGTGCGCACTCTTGGAGTGTGCTGTGAACGTGGAGGCCTTTCCATGGACCCTGAAATGTCCATGGAACTTGCCTCATTGCCTTCTTCTTCATCTCCCCCTGCAGCTTGTGACGTGCCGCCTTGCTCAAATTGAGTGGTCTGTTAGTCATCCTGCTTGTTCCTGCAACATGTTGTCTTCTTGCCTCTCGGTCCAATTTAATGGTTAGTGTACGAAGCGCATACAACCGATGTCTCTCACATGGGAGAGGAATCTCGGTTGTATGGCCACGATAAATCATTTTAAGGCCACCTTTTGGACCTATCTTTAAGACTTGAGCACTTATGAAGAAATCTTCAGTTATAATATCTCGAGAAGAGGCAATGTATTCAAAGTAATGTGTTCCATTTAATAGATCCATTGTTTTAGCAATGCGAGTGATAAAAGAAGTAAATAATATAGGCTCTTCTCTTTGGAACACACCAAGACAAAAGCGGACCAAAAGCTTAGCAGGTGAAACTTGTATTTTATTGGTTATGGCATAAAGCAATCTTTGCTCATCATTATATAGAATTTGCACATTATAGCCAGGAAAAAGGGTTATAGTCGTCCAATAGTGAAGAAAGCGCAATGTAGGATTATGAATTTCATCAGGATTGGGATTAGAGCAGTCATCGGATGCAGATATGGTTTTCCAAAAATTAGCTTTATCAAATCTTCTTGTGGCACTAATTAAATCTAGCTGACAGGTGTTATCAAAACCAAGAGTCACATTAAAAACTCCCCAAATCAAATTATATTCTTGATTAAACATGCGGAAGTGAACACCATCATCTATGGCTTGTAAAGAGCATAGGAATTTTATGGTGAGCTTTTTAATCCCAAGTTCAGGAACTTCCTGAAAGCTTCCCCAGCCAATTATATTAAACATAGTGTTAAATTCCGAGGTCATACCTCTGCTGTCCAAAATGATAGGGTCGATTATGCCTGTATGTTCAAACCCGCGGTGTCGGATGGAGAAATACCTTTGGTACTCTTGTTGATTCAACATGAGACCACTCTCGGAATCGAGTGCTCTTTCGGGTGGTACATCCAATGCTTCTTGGCCTTCTCTTGGTGGAACTTCTCTTCCTTCTCCCTCGGCTTGGCGGGGGCATCGGGAGGAGCTCCCTACGGCACCCTTGGCCTTCTTGAATGCGGAGGAAAACTTCTTCATCTTCCTGCAGCAATGAGAAAACACAAAAACAAACTAGGACAACAAAGATTAGCGTTAGCGTTAGCATTAGTTGTCCCAATGTTAGTAGTCCTTGTCGGGTATGGTCACCTCCACAACACCATTCTTGTGGGGTATGGTCACCTCCACAAAACCATTCTTGTGGGTAGGAATACTCCACAACCTTGTTCTTGAGAGTAAAGGCACGCTTCTACTACTACTACTACTACTACAACAACAACTACTATTACTACTATATTTTTGGGTTTTTGTTTTGAGTGGGTAACTACTAAACTTGAGAAGACACTTGCTCAACTAGAGAGAAGAAGGGAGATTGTGTGCTTGAGATGATTCAGCTGGTTAGGGTGTGGACTTGAGCACATAATGCAAGGGTACTTATAGGGGGAGAAGGGCTGGTGCCGGGGCCACTAGGGCCAGGTCGGCCGACCCCCTTATAGAGGGTTCAGAGCTGCGTTCACCTTTGGACAGGGAATCAATTTGAATTCAGGCACAGCTTTCTTGGGGGCTCCCAAACATGGGTCGGCCGACCCCCCTAAAGCAATTTAAACATTGCTTTAAACTTTGGATAGGGAATCTTGCTGAAAGCATGAAAGTTTTTTTAGAGATGGTCCAAAGTGGGGGTCGGCCGACCCCCTCCCTAGGCCTTCCAGCATTTTGAACATGTTGTCATGAAGTGTCTAATAAAGTAAAGGCTAGGCGTGGACCAAAAGTAGTGAAATTTTTAGAGATTCTCTTGCCTAGTGCTTGGTGAAAGTGAAAGGTGTATGATCAAAGTAGAGACATGTTTTAAAGAGATTCTCATGGACCATGAGAGCACTAATGCATGCCTAGGTGACCACTTCTCAGAATTTGGATGGTAGTGAGTGTTGTATTCTCCTTGGAGCATGTGAAAGTTTAAAGAGTGATCATGACCAAAGGTGGTCGACCACAAGCAAGAAGGAGATGGTGATTAAAGTTTGGGACATAAACGAGCACACCAGGGCAACACCACCAGAGGTGAGTGGGCCCCATGGTGGGGTCGGCCGACCCCACCTTGGGTGGTCCCACCAGCTCAGGTGTACAGGTTGAAATCCTTTTCAAGTTTTATTTGTTTAGGTAGTTTATTTTGTCAAAATAAAATATGCAAAAATTTAAATATGAAGATGTAGTGTAAAAAATGCAAGAATTGAAAATGCAAGAATTAAATATGAGACAACTACTGATTTACCTTATCAGCAAGGGCTTCATGTTTTAGGTCCGTCGAGCAGGACCTCACCTTTCGGGTTCATTCTTCGGGTGCATCGGTTGGTCCTGGAGATGGGGACCGTGATGATTGCACCTCTTTCTTCCGCCATTCCTTCTTGGTTGATGCTTGTGACTCGGCGGAGTCATCCTTCCTTACCGCTTCGGCTTTACTTACCAGTTTGGCCTTTTTGGACTTTGGCGGTTGATTCTTTCGGCGGGGTGCATATTGAGGCTTATTCTTCCATAGGTTCTTCCTTGCCTATTGCAAGGATTTATAACCATTGAAAGGACATTTTACCCTCTTACCTGGGAGTTGGAAGTGAATTTGGCCGGATCCCACGTAGATGACGGCATTAACGGTGTGGAGGAACGGCCTTCCCAGGATGACAGGGACTTCATCATCGGCCCCCATGTCGAGGATTATGAAGTCGGCAAGGATGTATTCATTCTAAACCTTGACAAGGATGTCTCTTGCCAATCCTTTGGGGAACCGGATGGATTGATTGGCCATCTGCAATTTGACAAACGTGGGGTACAAAGATCCCCCTAGCAGATTTTCATACATTACCTTGGACATGATGTTAACCCCTGATCCAAGGTCGCAGAAGGCGTTGTTGAAGGTGTGTGGGCCGATCTCGCAGGTGATGGTTGGATGGCCAGGATCACTCTTTTTGTCCATGAATGGTGGGTCAAGAAGATAACCCGGGTTTGTCCTAGGTGGAAGCTTACCAAACCTTGTAGATACTAACCTAACACCATCAACTGGTTCCTTAGGATTTCCTGGGATCTTACCTTGTTCGAAGGATGGGACAGCTACTGCTATTTGAGCTAATTGTGTTTCTAACATTTTATTAAAGCTCAATTGATTTTTCATGGCAATGGAAAAGCTATACATTTTCTCACTAAGATTTTCAAGAATCTTATCATTAGCCATCATTTTCTTGTTTATACTATCATTGATTTTAGATTGGCCTAAGACAAGATCTTTCAGAGAAGGTTGGTTACTATAAGAATTATTGTAAATATTGTTATAACCATTACCTTGACTACCTTGGTAGAAGGGGCGCAAGTTCCATCCTCCTTGTTGTTGGGATCGATACCCATTGTTGTTGTTGTTGTTGTTGATGAAGCTCACTTCCTCCTTCGTTTTGGGACAGTTGTTGCCCGAATGATCTTCTCCACTGCATACCTCGCACCGTGGATCAGCTTCAACGGCTTGTGCGGTGGCATAGGGTCGAATGGCCTCTTGTTCCTTTTTGGAACCTTCCTCGATCTTCTTCATCAAGAGGTCCATTTTGGCTAAGAGCATGTCCACCTCATGAACGGTGTGCATACCCCTCTTCTTAGGCTAGAGATGCTCCTCATTCCATCCTTGGTTGATCACCATCTTTTCAATAAGGTCTTTAGCATCCTTGACATTATTTTGCAAGAATGCTCCTCCCGCGGCAGCATCAAGATGACTACGGGCCAATCCAGTTAGCCCATGGTAGAAACCTTGAATTAGGAGCCATTCCTCAATGCTATGATGAGGACAAGCACGAATGTACTCCTGAAGATGTTCCCATGCTTCGGGATTCATCTCATCAGCTTGCTGTTGGAAGCTCGAAATCTTTCCACGAAGGGCGCTGGTTTTGCCCATCGGGAAGAATTTCTTGAGGAATACGTTGGAGCACTTCTCCCAAGTGGTAGCTTCACCCTTGTTGGCATAGAACCATTGCTTCGCCTTCCCATGCAGTGAGAATGGGAACAGACGAAGACGGATGGCGTCTGCCGAGACATTCTTGATGGTGAAGGTACCACACACCTCCAAGAGGTGCTCGAGATGGGCATTGGCATCCTTATGCAGTTTCCCACAGAACGGGTTGGCTTGCACCATATTTATAAGCGCTGGCTTAAGCTCAAAAGTAGCATCCCCAAGTTAAGCTACGGACCGGTGGCGACATTGTCAGCCGATGGTGCAGAGTACTCAGAGATGGTCTTTTGGGCCATGACTTCTTTGGGTGATAATGCGGAGCCTCTTTCCATGAACTGATTTAGGTCTGAGATGAACCTCTGAGGGAGACGATGTCTAGCTCTCCTCAACAATTCTCAGGATCTTCAACAAAGTTTGAAGGCAATTGGAAACTGCTCATGCACTGTCTAGCTTCACAGTCACGAGAAACACAGACAGGGGGTAAGCCCTAACACTAATTGATAATTAAATTGATAATAGACTCCAGATTCAATTTTATTAATAATACTAGGTTGATGTTTTCCCCGGTAACGGTGCCAGAAATGCTTGTTGACACTTCGTAGCGCAATCACCAGAGACAGGGTGTTAGGCTATCTCTGATAACGGTGCCAGAAGTGCCTGGGAGTATTTCTTATGTCTATTGGATAATTCCGCAAGCGCACAGAATATACCATTGTAGCACTTCACCCGGGAGTATTTCAAGGTATCGTTATTTATTTTATCCCAAGGGAAAGCGAAGCTAGGAATGTTAATAAAAGAGAGATCCTTAAGTCTACTTGCCACTTAGCACCAACTAGTGATAGGGGTAAATCGATATAAAGGAAAGATAATGACATAAAGACAAGACAATGTTTAGGATAACTAGTAGAGTATAGCTAGGTGGGAGGACAACGAGTGAGTACAAGACTCATATGTTTCTTACTTTACTCCTGTGAACTTAACCTTAACAACTAGATGAAATACCTAGACCGCTACCTTACTTCTTGAGTGCCAGGGATAGTCCGAGACAATAGAGGACACAGCCTCTACCCGAAGCTGCTATACTCTTACAGGGAGCCTACCTTTTAAGAACTTGCTTAAAACACCTGGTGGGATGCAAAGACTAGACAAGGCTGTCACCACTTGCTAGTACCCACAAACAATCCGTGCAGCCAGCGTTAATCAAAGGCAAGATTTAGTCTACGCACCACGCTTACACTAATTGTCACTACTCTAGTTGTATACAAAGCAACTAGAGCACCCTATGACAGGCGATGAATAGCACACAATAGCTGGTTACAGGATCACAATCTAGTGTAAGTCAACTATATTACCAAGACAAGACACAACAATACTATAGTAAGTATAGAATTGCACAAAGTAAAGACTTAGTAAAGTAAAGCAAGAATATTATATTGATATAAAGAAAGTCTTACAGAAGGAAAGGTATAAGAGCTATACCAGACTCTCCAGAAGACGACTCCGGAGACCCCGAGCTTAGCTCGACTCGACTCTAACTCCCACACTAGACTAATACTACTACTAAGAAGTGGAACTTGACTCTTGCTTCTCTTGCTTCTTGTATGTCTTGTGTGTCTTGAAGAGGGTGGTGGCTGCCTCTATTTATAGGGGGAAGTGGAGAGGTGCCACGTCAGCGATCCGTGTGCTCCCTGCGCCTCTCCACCCTTGGATAAACCGCCTCAAAACCGCCTCAAGATGGACGGCCGTGAACAAACCAGCACATGGGTAGCATGCAGAAGGTCGGTGGACCATGGCGGTGGCCTGGACCCACCAAGGAGGGTCGGCCGACCCCCCTATGACAGGGTGGGCCTACCACCATGGTCCCCATGTCATAGAGCAGTCCATGTACTGGTTTTGTCTTGATCGTGTCGGTTCACGCCTTGATCCTTGTGTCTTGATCTTTCACCGTTGACTGGAAACACAACTCCAATCCAAAGGTGGAAGTGAGCTCAGTGGAGTGTCACAAGGATCGTGCCACGTCACCAGAGCCCTGTGGGCCCCATACATGGGTCGGCTGACCCCTGCATAGGCCCACCTTGAGCTTCCCTATCTTCCATGTGATGTTATGCACCTTGTGTTGAGTTGTGGTGGCCTGTGGTCACAATGTGTGGGTCGGCCGACCCACACTATTGGCCTCCAGCACCTCATTTTTGACCTGTTTAATCTTCAAGTGGAACTAGTTATTGGATAAAATATGTTCATGTAATGTTATTCTTCCTTGAAACTGAGGCATGTTGATGATGTTTTGAGTGTGGATTTTTATGGTATATCCACGGTCAACACTCATCATGCTCTTCTTAGGATTTGTGTTTCCAACTTTTTTCCCGGCTTGACATGAGCTACAAAGCTTATCTTTCTCAAATGTAATGTCTTTCAAGCCTCTAACTAGATCATGCTTCACTAGTTTGTTCAATTATTTCATTCCAACATGGCCAAGCCTTCTATGCCATAACCAACCCAAACTTGACTTTGAGATCAAATAAGTTGACAATTGAGTTTCACTAGCATTGAAATCCACAAGATATAGGTTGTCATATCTAAAGCCTTTGAATATCAAATTTGAGCCATCAACACTAACAATTTCAACATCATCAACCCCAAATATGCACTTGAACCCGAGATCACAAAGTTGAGCAACCGATAGCAAATTGAAGTTCAAGATTTCAACTAGCAACACATTTGAGATGGACATGTCATTGGATATTGCAATCTTACGAAGTCCTTTCACTTTTCCTTTCTTGTTATCACCAAATGTAATTGCATCATAACCACTATTTGTACTTGTGTTGAGAGAACCAAACATACTAGAATCCCCGATCATATGTTGTGTGCATTCAGTATCAAGCACCCAATGCCTTCCTCCGGCTTTGTAATTGACCTACAAAAAGAGATCAATTCTTTTTAGGTACCCGCTTGGGTCCTTGGAGGTTAGTGACTAAGCTCTTTGGTACCCTAATGGTCTTCTTCTTTGGACCCAACATGGATGTACCAACAAACTTAGCCTTCACACCATTTGAACCCTTAGTGAGAATGTAGCAAGAATCAAATTTAATTGAGGATACATGAGTGTTGGATTGCTTGCTTTTGCATTCATGCTCTAAGTGACCAACTTGCTTGCATTTTGTGCAATACCATCCATTTCTCTTCACAAAATAAGTCTTGTGAGGAGCAAAGGCGGTCTTGTTTTTCTTGGGGATATAGCCCAATCCTTCTTTATGAAGAGATGCTCTTTGGCTACCCAAACACATAAGCAAGCGGTCCTCACCACATAAGCCTTGGCTAAGGAGTGATTGAGCTTTTTAACCTCCTTCTTTAGGTTCTTGTTCTTATCCATTGGTGAGGGATCAATAGTGGGTGAGGTGGAAGTGGAGGTGCTACAAGAAGGGTTAGTGGTAGCAACAACAATAGGTTCACAACATATGTCATAAGTCACACCTATGTTGCAAGTTTTAGTTTCCTTCTTATTAATTTGACTTTGCATGTCCTCATTTTGAGCCACTAGAGAGGAATAAGCATCATCAAGCTTTGTGTGAGACTTTTTGAGCTTCTTATGGTCTTCCTTTAGACTTTCATAAGACGCTCTAAGCTCATCAAGTTGTTGCTCAAGGGATAGTTTATCCTTGCACAAGCCCTTGCATTCCTTTCTAAGTGAATCAAAATAAATACGAGCATCATCAAGCATGTCAATTAGTTCTTCCTTAGTGAGGTCATCATCACTATCATCATCATCGGATGGTACCTTTGAAACCCTTGGCCATGAAGCATGAAGGAGTGTTGAAGATGGAAGGCTTGTCTTGAATAGCAATGCTTGCATGTGCCTTCCTCTTGCTCTTCTTGTCATCATCACTTTCTTCATCGCTTGAAGATGCATCACTATCCCATGTCACCACATGAGAGTAGCTCTTCTTCTTCTTCTTATATGATGACTCTTTCTTTTCTTTCTTCTCCTTCTCATGCTTGTTCTTCTTTTTGCCTTTGTGCTCATCATCACTAGAATGTGGGCAATCGGCCACCAAGTGATCTTTGCTTCCACATTTGAAGCATCTTCTTGGCTCATCCAACTTTCTTGAAGTCTTCTTTCTTCTTGCCCGGTAGCCCTTTTTCTTCATGAATTTGCCAAATCTTCTCACTAGAAGGGCTATTTCCTCATCACTCTCACTTGTGCTTGAAGGGTCCTCACTTGATTCAACTTTTTCTTTGCCCTTGCCCTTTGATGATGATGTGGCTTTGAATGCCATGGTCTTCTTCTTCCCATCCTTGGAGTCTTCATCCTTCTCCTTCTTCTTCTTGTTTACCAACTCCTCCTTGTCATCATCATCTCTATAAGCATCATCGGTCATCACCTCCGCTAGCACTTGGTTTGGTGTCAACTCACTCAAGGTAGTCTTCACCAAAACCGTGATCAATGTGGCAAGTCGCTTGGGCAAGCTCTTCAAGAACTTCATGGAGAAGTCACTATCCTTTACTTCTTCATCCACCGCCTTGAGATCATTCACAATGACTTGCAATCTATGTAACATCTCCGGCACACTCTCATCATCCTTCATCCTGAAGCTAGCAAACTTGTCTTTTAGGATGTAAGCTTTTGCGGTCTTCACACCCTTAGTGCCCTCAAATGTCTCCTCAAGCTTCTTCCAAGCTTCATGAGCACTATCAATGTTCTTGATTTGCTCAATGACCTTCTCATCTACGGCCTCATGGATAGCACACAACGCAATGTCATTGAGTTGGAGCAACTTCTCTTCGGTGGTTGTGGGGTTGGCCGCATTGGCAATCTCAAACTTGGTCTCCACAACCTTCCAAACCTCTCTATTGATTGACTTGATGTGTAAGGTCATCTTGCTCTTCCAGTATGCATAATTTGTGCCATCAAATTGGGGTAGCTTCTTGGTGTTGTTGATATGAATGTTGAGTTGAGCCATTTTTACACCGTAGGTTGTTAAGACTCAAATCAACGGTGCCTCAGCTCTGATATCTCTTGAAAGGTCCTAAATGGCAAGAGGGGGTGAAAAGCCTATAAAAACTTCTACAAATAACACTTAAACAAAGTGGTTAGACAAAAATGAGGCGAAGCGACTTTTGCGCTAGCCTACTCAAAGTGTTGCAAGCCACCTAACCATTCTAGGCTATTGTCTCTAAGTTCACACACAAGAAGTTAAGTCACTACTTTACTCTACTGCTAGGTACTCTACTCCTAGATGAGCAACTATAAAAGAGAGCTACATAAAAATAAATACAAGAAGATAAAGAGTAGAGAGATGATTTTATACCGCCGGTGGTGATGAGATGAATAGCAATCAATCAACACAATATGAATCCTCGGTAGAGAGAGTTGACACACGATTTTTTACCGAGGTTCACTTGCTTGCCGGCAAGCTACTCTTCATTGTAGCGATACACCCACTTGGAGGTTCATGCGCTAATTGGCATCACGCGCCAAACCCTTCTCAAGGGTGCCGCACAACCAACACAAGATGAGGATCCACAAGCTACGCACAATCCACTAGAGTAGCCAATTGCGATCTCCCGCGGAGAAGGCTCAAGAACCCCTTACACTTCACCGATCGGAGGCGGAGACAATCACCAACTCCCCTCAACGATCCTCGCAGCTCCAAGCCGTCTAGGAGTCGGCAAACTCCAAGAGTAATAAGAGAATCCACTGTGAAAAAAATCACCAAGTGCCTCTAGATGAACACACTCATGCAATGCACTTGATGCTCTCCAATCTCACCAAATGATGATCTCAATCAAGTAGAAGGTGTGAGAATGGAGTGGAGAAGCTCACTAGCTTGCTATGTCAATGAAAATGGCCAAGAAATAGAGCACAAGCCGGCCACTCCACTACTTATAGCCCCCACTCAAAATCCAAACGTTACTCACTGTTTTCAGGAGCACCGGACGCGTCCGGTGCAGCGTCCGGTGTATCACCTAGCGAGCGTGTACTAGCCATTTGAAAATGCTTGCTTCGCGCGCTCACAGTGCACGCGGAGCCGTCACACCGGACGCTCCAATGCCCGTGTACGGTGTCCACGCAGAGAACATCCAGAGAGCTCAAAATGGCACCGAACGTGTCCGGTGCAGGGTCACCGGACGCTCCTCAGCGTCCGCTGCTCCAACGGTCAACTGCTGTGTGCCCAGTCATAGGCACCGGACGCTAGAACAGTGTTCCCAGCGCGTCCGGTGAGAAGTTTCGCACGTCTGGTGAGAACTTCACCGAACCGACCTAAGAGCACAGGGTTCACACCGGACGCTCCCAGCGTCCGGTGCACACGTTTTTGCACCTTCTCAAAGAGTTAGCCACCGGAAAACTTCGGCAAGTTTCCGATGCACTTTTCTACACTGAGATATCACCGAAAAGCGCTGAATCCTGCCGAGCTTGCGAGAAAGGACCCAAACCCCTCTCTAACTCTCAAACTTCACCCCGTTTCCAAAGGCGCTAACACTCCAAAGTGTCTCTCACTTTAGTGCACGTGTTAGCGTTTTCCAAAGAGTTTTTCACGGGTTTTGTTAGTGTCACTAGCATCTACATGCATATGCAATGAATATGAACACCTAGTGGCACTTTGATAACCGCTTTACAAACGATTTCTCCCCTCTTGATAGTATGACTATCTATCCTAAATGTGATGACTCTCTCTATAGAGTCTTGATCACCAAAAGCAAAAGAGCTCCTATTGGTTATACCTTTGCCTTGAGCTCCTAGCTTTTCTCCATCTACCTTCTCTTCCCTTGATGAAGCTTGTGGACACCTTTGATGATGGACTTATACCATTTGCATGAATGCCATCATTGCCCTTCACTTGTGGCCTCCACCGATCTGGTCCTTTGCTCCATCTTGTTGTTTGCTAATTAATCTCATGAAACACTTAGAGCAAACATTAGCAAACTAGGTTTCATCAATTATCCAAAACCAAACATGGGCTTTCAGCAACTCCTAGTATGTCAAGAGCTCTAAGTAATACTAGTGATGAACGGCGTCTTTGGGAGATGGCAGGCGCACAAAGCCTCTCTTCCTTGACCAGTCCGGTTCATGAAGAGCAGTGAGCTGGTTTCTGAAGAGTTGGTCGATGGTCGGAGTTTTAACAAACGAGCATGTAATCTCTTTTTGGTAGAGTAGCGTGTGCAGTGTGTGCTGGCGTTAGTGTTTCTGTTTTTTGTTGTTTTGTGGTTGTGTTGCACCTTTTACCTTCTGCTTAATATAATGATACGCAGCTCTCCTATGTGTTCAAGAAAAAATAACATAAGAAATGCAATCTGTGTCAAATTGTGTGGATTTCTTACTTCAAGTATGGTTCTATCTAGTCACAGTTGAACAATATATATCTATGTGCTTGAACCCAAATCTTGTACTCTAAGGATACAGTGCACTGGCCACTCAAAGCTTTCCCTATTCTTTGGAAGAATGGTGTAGTACAAATCTCACGGTCCATACTTTCACCATTTCCTACTTGTCTAATCTCACAGCCTTTCAAAAAATTGGAGCAGAAAGTAAACTCTCATCAAATTTGTAAGCTTCACAAATCGATCCCTCCAGATGACTTCTAGTACGAACAGAGCCCTTCAACCTCATCAAATACCTATGAAGTAACAGATTTAGCGTGGAATCTAACTACAAATATGTTAAATAGCAATTGAAGATAGTTTAGTACCTCTCCACTGCCCACATGCTACAATAGTGTACAGGACCAGCAAGTCTTGCTTGAGCAGGCAAATGCACCATTAAATGTACCATGATATCAAAAAAAGATGGCTGAAATATAGTCTCAAGGACACTTAGTGTCTCAGCTATTTTAGCCTCTAGTTTTTGCATATCACTAATACGAATAGTGGGTGAGTATATCTTCTTGAAGAAATTGCTCACACGAATTTTGGGATGTGACCTAGAAAACACTAAATAACATTAAATGGTTTTATCATATTTCTAAAACTTACTAACTTTAGTTAAGTTGTTGATATTCTAGATGGTAGAAAATATGAGTTTCTAAAATTTTCGCAACTCAATTTAATGATTTGTTGCATTCATGCCTTTGCATAGTGTTTATGTTTGAAAAAAATGAATTTTAAAATTTCCAAATGCGCCTAGGGTTTGATCAAAATATTATCTTCCAAAAGTGATGCCTAATCTCTATAATCCTATATCCGAATTGAGTACTCATGAAATTGCTAAGAACCTAGATCAAGTCATTGACCAATCTTTGGATCAAAACCATAATCGGTCATGGTCAATAACATTTCAACTTTCTCCCTTCTAAGTCTTATTGCAAGGTTGGTCAATCTCATTCCCAAATTATGTTGAGTTTCTCTCATAATTATTTACCATTGCCCTACATGATTCCAAACATATATCCAAGTTATCCTATTTCTCTTTCCACCATTGTTTCTGTTCAATGCCATTTAGTGTGCAGCCCAATTCTTCCTCTCCTGATGTTGATGGCTTCATCTCTCTCTTTTCCATGACAAATAACAGTCCGACTAATATCTTCTCGTTAATGTGCGCTTCCTGCCTCATACACACATGAACATGCAGCCATCCATTCTCCTTGTTCGCCATCTTCACTACCCAAGCAAAGGCTACCACACATAATGTTCTCCATAAATTTATCAGTCCCTTAATTCTTCTTTTACTCTATCAATTTACCACTACATGCACAAAATAACTATGCTCGTCCCTCTTCCTCACCTGATCAGGACAATCACTTTTTCCTTTGAACAAACCTCCCTTCTCCCAGGCAAAAATAACAGCCATGCATATTACTATCTCTTAATCTCCTCCATATATTGAATGCATAAAGGACAGACATGCATCACCACCTACTGCAAGCTGTCACGCCTCTCCTCTTTCCCCTCATGCAAATAACCGGAGACTTAATTCCCTTCTCTTCACTCTCTCTTCAATTGCATGCACCCATGCATAAAACAACAGCCATATATCACTTCCTCTCTCCTTGCATCACGCATAAAAAATGGACAGCACCTCCGGTTGATGACATGCAAAACAACATCACTTAATCCCATTTCTTTTATGTGTGCACCGTTACTCTGTCTTTTCAATTGCATGCATGCACATAACAGCAGCCATATAATTTCTCCCTCCCTCCACGCACAAGCTTGTGGACAGCACCTTCTTGGTCGCCATCCTCTCCTATGTCACCCACTCCCTTTTTCTCTTACGCAAAAACAACAACAGATAATGTTTTCTGTCTAATTCCCTGTCATTTAGTACCCTCCTCTCCATCAACCACACATTACTGCTTCGATTCCTAAGGAGATAACTGTGGCTTCCTACTCTCCCTTAATTCCTTAATTGCTTCAGTAAAGAGCAGCAAACAGCAATTGTGCGCTCCACCCTCTCCTTGCGGTTTCTGCATGCATGTAGGGAAGCTCTCAGCCCCATATATATATATACTCCACCCTTCCTCACGCCCAAGAACAGAAAGGAGCCCTCCATTTCCTCCTGCATCTCCCATGCATGGCTGCCCCTTCTCATCTCATCCTCCTCCTTCCTCTCCAATAAAAGGGAACTCCATAGTCAATCGGAGTATATGTTATGCTGTTGGTTCTTCCTTCTAGGCATGACAGCAATAATTGGTGAGATTTTTCTCCTCGCTGCTCATCCCTTTGATGCCATTGCTGATCTTGTCAAATCACAGGACCTAAAGGACTCCCTTGTGATCATCTCCAATGTACAGAGACAAGGTTGTGATCCCTGCTGAACTCCACGCAGTGACGTCCCTCACCTCTTGTCTCAGTTTGCCGGCGTCACTACTACTGGTGTGCAGCATGGTGAGGACGCCTCTCCCTCTCCACTGTCTGATCTCTTGATACTTTTGCACCTCTAATCCATCTCCCTAATCTCTCGTGTAGCGCAGATTATCTCCGAAGTGGAATTTGCGCTGTCCCGTTTATCGCAGCCCTATCGTCAACCGATCGTCGATGCCGGCTACCATCAAAATCATATCCATCTGCTACTAATCATGATGTGAGAACCTCCTTCACCTCCCCACATTGTTTTCATGTTCCTTACTGGAAAACATCTATGTATATTCAGTTTTGATCAAATTTCCGTGAAATTTCCCTGCGATCATGTCTCTATCCCCTATGGACAGCAGCGCTGCTGCTAATTGTCATTCATGTTCCCAGTTATCTAGACCTTTGGTCATTGGACCCTTTGATCACAATGTTGTTCATGAAGTGGCACACACTCGTGAGAAGTTTCTTGGGTAGCGAATCATGGAAGAAATAGATATAATCATTTTCGTTCCTGCTGTCCCTGCTGCCTTGCAGCCATGTTGCTGCCAATAAAAACAGCGTCCCCGTTGATCCATTAATTTATTTGATGAATGCCTTTGTCTATCAAATCATTCATATACTTGCACACACCTCTGAGAAATTTCGTGGCCACCGGATCCAAGATGAAAGAGATATCGTCATTTTTGTGCTCACTTTCCCTGCTGCCACGCAGCAGCACTGTTCCCGATTGGCATGCGTGTTCCTAGTGTTACACACCAACATTTGTCAATTCCTTTAAATCACATGAGCACCATATAATTGGACATGCTTCTGCCAAATTTCGTTGCCAGAGAATCTGAGATGAAAGAGTTATAATTATTTTTGTGCTTCCTGCCGCTGCAGCCTCGCAGCCACAGTCCTGCCGGTTGGCATGCTCGTTCCCTGTGATTCATCACTATATTGATCAAGCCCTTCCACCACAATTTGTGCCACATACCTGCACACATGCTTGCAAGATGGATCATCCATAGGATCTTCCATACTGGAGATATTGATGTGGCCATTCTCACTGCTCCTGCCATGCCAGCAGCCACACAGTCCAGTGTTGTGTTCGTGTTCCCCACTAATCCACTACCCAACTCACCAAACCGTTCATCCAACATGTGCATAATATCCTTGCACACAACATTGCAAGTTTTGGAGGCCATTCATGCCATGATGGTGGAGATATCATGTCCATAGTGCTTGCTGCCCATGCTGTCCAAACAGCCATGCCACCTGTTTTGTAATCGTGTTCCCGGCACAATAATGCTCCAAAAGACTTGTCCTTTTCACAAACCACACTCCACATAGCACCTAACGAACCCACAAAACAGATCACCAATTGGTGTAGCAAATACCATATTTTGCAATGGTCTAAGTGCTCACTGTCCATTCATGGGCATGTCCTGAAAACACCACTGTGCAACCACGTTCCCCATCAAACCTTTGATTGTACTAATAGTCCCCTTTGACATATCATTTATCTATTAGTCTCCTACAATCACACTAAGTTTCTTTCCATAAGTTTGAGTTCAGCTTAGCCTCACCTTTTAGACATCGTTGCCACTACCTATTACTTCCTACCGCACGGCGTGTTCATCAGGTGCACTAGTCAGCCTATGCATCCATTCTAGTCAATGCCATGATATATCAACCATCCAATTGCCAACCTTGATAGCTCACCTCAATTGCCTTTAATCCAACCAAATTATGTCAGCATCTTACCACATAATCTATATCAATCTAATCCTAGTCTCTTGTATTCAATTATACGCTTTCCAACATATCTCTATCATCTTCAACAATATATTAATCTGTCCCAAATCAGAACAAGTGTTTAAGCCAAATAGTATTTTGACCCTTTCTATTCTAACAAATGTGTTGTAATTCTTCCGATCTTCATTCATGTACGTCTAACTCCAATGCTCTTCCTCTACACTTTGATCTCTCATATCTTTTAAATTGGTGCTTCGTTTTTAGTAGTTTTTGCGCTCAAGGGATCTGTTTACAAGCCCTACATGTTTTAAAACATTTATATCTTATTTTTGTTATGCTTGGTGTACTGTTTTGAGGATTCTTTATGCTTGTTGTGATGGTTGTTGCGATCCATAGAAGAGGAGCTATGCAAGGATGGAAATCCAAGAGTTTGAGCAAGCATTTGGAAGCCAAGTGTAACAAAGGCTTCCTTGTTACCTTTGAACATCAATAATTCATATATATGCATGTGTTTAATTTGAAATACCATTAGAGATTGTCCCTAGATTACCTTGATCTATATATCCTTGTCACCTATGGGAATGGGTTTTGCATATTGGATAGATGCTGCCGCGCATAACCAAAATAACTGATAATTTGATTAATAGTATATGGAATGATGATTAAAATGATGCTTTTTAGCAACAAGGTATTAGGGACTTAATCCTGAAGCGGCCACCCAGGAGGTTCCGTACAACCCCGAGGACTAAATGACTCTGGTCTTAATCATATAACTAGTGCGTCTCTAGCTTGTTAGTGGTTACCGAAAGGCGTAAGAGGAGGGTGCCTCGTGGGGTCATGGATGTTCCTGGCTCATGTACGGTGCTGCGACCACTTACACATGTTTTGGTTTTGAAGGGGATACATCTGTGCACACTTGCCGCTGAAACCTCACAACCACTAACTTGTTAGGGTGCATAATGAAAGATTTCATAGTGAAACCCTGCCAAACTTCCAGAGAGGAGGTGTAGTGGGCCTTGCAAACCCCGGCACATGGGAATCATGACTCAGCGAGTAAAGTTGTACAAATTCTGCAGAATTCTTTCATCTGATATATCAGCTGTGCTCACGGACACGAGTGGCCTGGATCCTTCATGATTAATGTTTCTCGTTTACCTTGAAGAATGGATGTGAAATATTGATTCAATTATGTTTTCAACTGGGATGGGTTACTCATTAAAAGTAGAATTAAGATAAATAAAACTTGATCAACTTAAAATTGCTAACTGCAGTCAAACAGTGTCAAGCCTTTGAGCCTTCATCACCCCTTTGTTATACTTGTTAAGCATGGTGCGCTTACGCTTGCTTTACAATCAACAAAAATCCCGGATGAGTACCAAATGGTAGATCAAGTGAGGAGTTTCCAAAGGAGTTTTTATGAGTACTAGGTGTGTGCTCCCCCAGTCAACCGTTCCTGTGGAGTATGGAGACCCGAAGACAAGATATAGAATAATTTCCGCTATGCTCTTGTAATAGATATAAGCCTTGTTGTAACTATGTTTCGACATGTAATAAAGCATTGGTCTTTGATAATCTCAATATTTGTCACTATATGTGTCTTGTGGACATCCTGGGCACACATATAGTTAGTGCTTGGTATTCTTTGGAAAACCGGGTGCGACATAACTCTTTTTGGCAATATGTTCCGAACAACGATGGGAAGTAAATGTTGCAACAATATGTGGTTGTCATGGCTCTTTATTCCTAATATCTTCTTTTCCCTGACTTGCACATTACAACGCATATCAGATGCATAACCATCTGGAAACTTCACTTCCTTCAATACTTGGCAAAATGCTTCTCTATTATCAAGACTCATTGTATACTGTGTTGGAGGTAAATATAACTTATCTTCTACACTAATAGGATGAAGATCACTTCTAATGCCAAGTTCCTAGATGTCCAAGCGAGCATTTAGGTTACCTTGGATTTTCCATCAGTGTCCAAAAGTGTGTCAATAATATTCTAACAAACATTCTTTTCTATGTGCATACATCAAAACTATGCCGTAGAAGTAAGTCTTGCCAAAATATGGCAACTTAAACCAAATGGATTTTCTTTTCCTAACAGTTGGTGGTTCATTAGCTTTCTTGCGTTTTCGCTGGATGCCCCCTGTAGTTGGGTTACACGAGCGCTTGCATGGCTTTTTTTAGTAGTTGTGTCCTTTCCAAAGCTTGCACATATAATGGCTGCCAGCTCCAATATTTCCTCTCCACTAAGAGGTATACGTGTTGGCCTAAGTTCTGTGGTACCATCAAATGAAGCTGCATCAAATAGAATTTTGTGTTCATCATCTAAGAATCTACGATGGCCCATGTAGAAACACTTGTCTCCCTTTTTCAATTGGAAAGAACATTTATCTGAGCGGCATTCAGGACAAGCAACTTTGCCAGAAGTGACGCATGCCACCAAATAACCTAGACCTGAAAAATCAGATATGGTGCAAACTATGGCAGCACACAATTGGAAGGGTTCACTCTTAGAAGCATCATATGTTCTTACACCATCAACAAACATTTTTACCATATCATCTACCAGCGGCTCAAGAAAGACATCCATATCACCACAAGGTGCCTTAAGTCCAGGGATCAACAAGGTAAGGATGAAATTTGAAGGCTTCATACACGTCCAAGGTGGAAGGTTGTATGGGATCAGAATAACAGTCCAAATACAATAAGTTGTTTTCATGGTTCTAAAAGGTTTAAAGCCTTCGCTAGCTACAGCAAGTCTAAGATTTTGACTCTCTGAGGAAAATACTGGATTCTTGGAGTCAAAATCTCTCCAAAAAGGAGCATCAGCAGGATGCCTCAACAAAACCATCTTTTGTGCGTCCTTCATCATGCCACCTTGTGTCACTCGTTGTTTTTGAGCACATAAAGTACCTTTGCAGCCTTTTCTTTATAGGAAAGTAACGTAGGACTTTCTAGGAACCTTATGCACACATTTTCCACTAGGACTACTCTTTTCTGATTTCCATCTTGATGTATTACATGTTGGACAAACATCTTTCTTCTCATGGTCTTTCCAAAATAGTATGCAGTCATTCTAACATGCATGAATTTTCATGTACCCCAGGCCTACACCTTTGGCCATATTTTTAGCTGCATTAATGTTTTAAGGAATTGATGACTCTTTATGTAAGACATCCTTAAATAACTCTATTACCATATCGAAGCTTTTGTTACTCATTCGCCCCACAAATTTGATATGAAGTAATCTTATAATGAAACGTAGCTTCGAGTACTTGGAACATGGATATAGTTCCTTGCCAGCATTGTGACAGAACTGGCCAATTTATAAGAGCATAAGTACATCGATAGCTGTCAGAACAGCCAATCAACCACACTTGAGCCCACCTGGTAGTCCATGAAATCTTGAAGGATTTCAAACTAAAAGGTAACACAACCAAGATCGTACATGATTCAACAACACATATTCACATTACATAGTTTCACGAATGGAGTTTGCACATAAGGTTATTACAACACAGTTGTTCAAACTTCCAGAAGCAAAGTAGTTTTCAAAACTAAGGTACACACACTTATTTAAATATAGTGCCAACTTTGGATCATCCAACAAGAACATAAGTAGAGTATAGACAGTAGCTGCCCAAGCTTCACTCGTCATCTACTGCAGGGTAGAGGCAATTCTTGCAGTAGTCATAGTAAACCTGTCCATCTGCAATAATTTGGGATAAACTCTGAGTACACGATTGTACTCCGCAAGACTTTACCCTTCTTACCAAAATAAAAGACTCCAATAACCTAATCGATGCTGATCCAATAACCTTTTTCTTTTACGTCTTGATGCACTTGGATCAATTCTTGTTTTGTTTGAATGAGTGCCCGTGTTGGCTGCAAAATTCCAGATGATTCATGCATCTTGGAACAAATGAGAGGAAAGTAGGATGTAACAAGGAAGAGATCCATCATACAGCTTGATGTTTGAAGATAATATTCATGAGAAAGTTCGATGTTGACGTTAGAGTTTATTTCAGGGGGTGTGAATATTGGAGCATATAAATAGTGGAGAGTTATTAAAGAGATGTTTATAGAAAAGGCTATCTCAATGTAAATAAAAAGAGTTATTAGTACCACCTACGTTGTATATAGGAGACCACAACGGTGCTAATGTGCCTTCGGTCACTGACGCAGTGGCTGCATAGATTAACATAGTATATATAAGTACACAAATTTAGTTAGTTATACAAACACAGAAAGGGACACATCGATATCTATGGACAAATAAGAAAAGCTGAAGACAACAAATAGAATAAACACGTACATGTTTGTTGGCTAGGCTCCATCGTTGCTTTATTATTTGTGTCCAACAATAAGGTACGAAATTTGTGCATGGCATTGGATTGGACCAAGGGAAACAAAAGCAAGAAAAAGGCCGAAAGAAGTTATTTATGTGAATACAAACTCATTATAAAAGTAGCTAATATTTATATGTATAGGGGAAAAAGCAATTTATACTTTTGTGAGCTGGAATCATCAATAACGTGGTAAACTTTTGTGGGGGAAAAAATAACAGAAGCTAGAACAAAGGCATTGGATAAATAAATGGGCATTAAATTTTGTGATTTTGAAGAAAAAAAACGCAGCATAGGAGGATTTTTTTCGAAATCTAAAGGGCAAACAAATGAAAGTAGAATTCCACATGGACATACACCTTAGACAGTATATGGTCTATTTTCTATATCTGCAACATGTTGGAGCAAATCTCATGCATATCCTAATATATCATGAACATGAAAAGTTCCTTGATGAGCATCTTGGACAATATGTCCAACTAATTGTACTCCCATATTAGCATTCGGTAGAAGATTGCGAGCCAGATCTCTATAAATGAGTGAGCCATGGATACTATAATCTATCACAACAAATCGATATATGTGTTGTAAGACAAAGAGGGTCTGTAATGCAGCTGATTCTAAGGCAGCAGAATGATCCTGAATATTGTTATCCCAGAAAAAAGTGTACGTGAACCCATCTGTCCGTAATGGAATGGTAAATCAATCTCAATACCATATAAAGGGTACCGTCATCATGAATTTCATGGATTGTAGATGCATAAGGAAAGGCAAAATGATAGAGTACCTATTGAAGGATAGCTAGGTATGCTACACGTACAATCAACATAATGAAACACAACAATTTTGAAGAAGGTCACTTATTAATTTATTCTTTTCCTTTTCTACCCTTTTGTAGTGATTTATTTAATGACAAATAAGCTAGACCAAGATATAAAGAAATAGGTAGTAATAACTGGAGGCAATCAATGAAGGAAGGTGGTTAAAAAATATTTGGGAAGGGGAAATAGCAAAGCTGCATGTCCCAGAATAAGGTTGGGGTGGAGGATTGATGATATGGTGAATGTCCTGGACGGGCACCGTCAATGCGCGTATTGCTTGCACGATAATTAGGTATCTGTGTTTTTTTTTTTTGTTCAAATCTAAAAAATTCCCTAGCAATAGAAGGGAAAAATTGGAATATCCAGAGCTGCCCCCCTTCCCCCCTTTTTTTCCTTGAAAACAGCCCACTTCCTTTGGAAATCCTTTTTTAGAAGAAAAAAATATTTTCAAAAGAATAGAATAGAATAGGTGAAGATTATAGATCAGTAACAATCAATGTACTTAGCAAATAGCTAAGTAATAGTTATAGTAACAGCCAAGTAAAAGTACTTGCACAATTGTGATGTTAGGACGGTAGCAAATTCGTTGATCGCAAGAAGAGTTCAGAATCCAACAACAGCAAACTGAAACCGGCCAAATACACCTATGTGAACACATAAAGAGTGAGAAATGACATACTTAAGAATAACCATGTGTAATTGCAACCATATAAATAGAGGTGGTCATCAGTGGACGGAAAGGTAGAACAATGAGTGACAGCATATTAGATATGCTAGAAAGCAATCTGAGTAGCAAGCTAAGTGCAAAAGCATTGGTTGGAGGAGATTACGCATAGTACATACCAAGACTTATTGCAGCTGAAGGATAATGGGAACAGCACACGACGTCAATCTATGCACATCCTAAAGTGGAAAAAAGAAAAAAAGACAGATCCAAGGAAAATAAAGCATAAGCAGGCAGCCATGCTAAAAAGAACTGTAGCACGCATGTATAAATAATAATCACAAGAGTGATGGAAATCAAGGCAAGGCAGGTACGTTTAACCTCACCAGAATGCACTCTTCGTTGCAGAAGCGTGGAGATGTGCTCAGAAACGGTGAAAACACAATGGACCTGAAACAACCTAGGGAATAAATATGGATGGATGAAATACAGGGTAAAATGGTGAGCTTATATTTAGGAGATTGAGGGGAGGGGAAATAAAAATTATTGAATAGTTAAATATACCTGATGGATGAATAGCTGAGGTCCACAATCCTAATCCGACAACAGACTGATGAGGAGCAGAAACCAGGAAAGCTAGCAAAATGCGGCATCGTCGCCAACAGCCACCGGCAGCGGCGAAGAATGGCCAACAGCGTAGAAAAATCGGGAAGCAATCTTCCCTTCCTCCCCTGAAAGGTCCCGATTGGCTAGAGGGGTGGTGAATAGCCTATAAAAATTTCTACGAAGCACTAGACAACTTAATGAACAAATAACACGGCTTTGCTAAACGCTAGCTCTACGCTACTCTGTGCAAGCCACCTATCACAATATACTACACAAGATATGCACTCAACCGCAAGTGAGCTCTCACCTCGATCCTAAGGTGAGAGTACCTAAACAAGAAAGTAACGCGGGAGTGTGAGAACGAGAAAGACTATACCAATAGTGTTGATGAAGTGAAGTCTGGATGCCGTGTAGAGCCAATCGCCAAATGATAAACAACAAGATCTAAGAAGACCAATCACCAAGAGAGAACACCGGAAAATCAAATCATCCACTCGATGGTGGAGAAAAGAGAAGAACACTTGATTTTTTACCGAGGTTCACGTGATCGCCGTCACACTACTCCTTATTGTGGCATCGGTCTTCCTTAGTGGATTGCGAGCAAGGCTTCACATGTCAATCCCTCACTGGGAGCCGCTCACCAACACAAGAGAAGTGTCTTCTCACCATGAGCAATCCACTAAAGTCGGTCTTGGCACTTCGCTAGGGAATTACCGCAAGCACCCATCACGTTGATGTGCACTTGGACAATCTCCTTCCAATCTCACACCAACACCAAGCCATCTCAGGATTCGGTAAAATCCCAAGAGAACAAGAACTAAGCAGCGGCTCACTCTCAAGTGCTCTAGATTGCAGCTCACTAGCAATGATGCCCTTGAGAATCACTCAACTCAAATAGATGAACAAGAATGTTTCAAGTGAGTGAGTGGGAGGCTTAGGAATGCTCACAAAGTGTATGTCAATGATCCAAGTGTGCAAGAGAGACCACAAGTGCCTGAGAAGGGAGTGTAATACCCCAAGCGAGTTCCTAGTCGTTACCCCCATTGAAACAGCCGTTATACACGATTTAGGGGCGTCGGATGGTGTCCGTCGCTCAGATTACAGCCACGTGTCACTGACATATGAAGACAGCCACAACGGCTACTTCCTCACGCCACTTTTCAAACCGTCGGACAGAAGCATTGGACAGTCTGTCGAACTAATCCTTCACGTTCGACGCGTTCAAACGCAATTTGTCCATGCTCTGTTACAATCGTCGTACCATGAAAAAATGACCCGATGCTCGCTCGAAATCCACCGTCGGACTAAGCAACTCCATCCGACTCTCACAGACAAAGATAGCATCGGACACCACTTGGACAGAGCATCGGACTAATGAATCCCAATGTTCGACACTTTCATAGATGTTCCTTGAGCTCAAACCAGCGTCGGACAGTGTCCGAGGCTTGGAGTCGGACTAAACCCCACCGTCCGACGCTCTTTGCACAGTGAACAACCAGTTAGGGTTAGCCGTCAGGCACTACTGAATGGTCCAACGCACGCAGAAGTCTAGCGTCCGACGCTTGTTTTCCTATTGTAATGTCACCGGAAATCGCCAAATCCCAAACCCCTCTCTACCTCACAAACTCCACTTCCAACTCTTCAACCCTTGTTCCCAAGTGCTAATACCAATGTATTCTAATGATTGTACACGGTGTGTTACCTTTTGCAAACATTTTTCAAGGGTCACTAGGTTTGTTTGATCAATGAATGCAACCTAGAGCACTTGAAAGTGAGCCACAACTCACTTCTCCTCTTGATAGTTGGCTACTTAACCTAAATGTGATCACTTGCACTAGAAGCCTTGGTCACCAAAAGAAAAACTCTAAAGGTTATACCTTAGCCTCTAGCTTTCCTTTTTTAAGTTCTTTTCTTTCTACTTCTTGATCACCATCATCACTCCATGGTTGAGCCCACATCCTTACTAATCACATCTTGCTCCACACCATGGGTTGGACAACTTATTCTTATCCATACACTTAGACAAATAGGTTAGTCCTTAGGGTGTCATCAATTATCAAAACCAAACTAGGGCTTTCATCCCCTCGACAGAAACAAATCAGATGCATGAAACCAAGGACTAGATGAATCTGCGTCCATTTCTCCGCTCACAAAAGAGCCCTTTTACTAATTTATTTAAAAGAATTTCTAATTTGTTTATTAGATGCAAACTATTTAGAAGTTTGAGACGAAGGACCGAAGAGGCGACTAGAGGGGGTGAATAGGAGCCTCAAAATTTTCTTCCAAAATATTTGAGAGGCCACTGTCCTAGACATGATTCCAAGAAGCAAACAAACCCTCACGAGATATCCACGAACCTATGAGAGGTTGGATGACACAAAGTCACAGTGGGATACTCGGAAACACCGGAGAAAAATGCGGAAGCAAACACACAGTCGAAACCTCACTGCACAGACCAGGACTGTTCGACGTCTGGGTGCGGACTGTCCGCCATACAAGGACCAGACTTGCCGCCGTTAGGTTCGGACTGTCCGCTGGCACAACCAGACGAGCAACAGTGTCTCAGACTGGGACTGTTCATGTTGGAGAACAACGCCGGACTGTCCGCGGAACATGGTCGGACTGTCCACCATTCACTCGCTAAAAATCCCAGACTTAAAAACAAACCGCCTGCTGTTAGGATCACGAACTCAGACTATTCGCGGATGGGAGCGGACTGTCCGACGACAAAAATCCCAAAACACAACTTCTGAAAACTTCCCTGGTCACACTCAGGGTACAGTCTCGGACTGTCCACGAATCACAGGCGGACTGTCCGCAACTAGGCAACCGAGCAGAGCCACTACTCCACTGTGCTTGGCCCCTACTCCCGGACTGTCCGGCCTCCCAGGTCCGGACTGTCCGGGACCACCCAGAGAGCTGCGCTCAAAATCGCCCGAGAAGAAAATCGAAGAGAGCTCAATCTAGTGTGGATGAACTACCACGATTTTTAGGCCACGGGGTCACAAGGTAGTATAGAATCATCCCCTAAAAGATCACAACACAATTCGAAGAAAATCACCAGCAAATCGAATTGCCCCCAAATGTGCCCTTGAAATCGCCCATGGTGAAGAACACGCCCGATCTATGTATAGAGTTGGAATCAAACGATTTCCTTCGATGGAATGGTTTTTCACATGGTAGACAACAAGCACACACAAGAAGAACGAATCAAAACGAACTAGAGAGCATGAATCAAGCCACACAACAAGAGGAACGTGAAGAACACACTATGAACACAAGAACTTACTCCAAAACCAGGAGACGACACGAGGTTAGGGCCTCGATTTCCTAGCTCAAACGTGAGTTTTACACCACCATGAACAAGTGGAGGATCTCTCCCTAAGCACTAGTCTTAACCCTAATTGGAGGGGAATGAAATGAGAAAGGGTGAGAGAGATGGAGGGGGAGGGACTGTCATCCCCTTCTTATCGTCATTATTACAATTTGCGAATAACCCCCTAACTACTAACTACAGCTACTCAGGTGAGCCAGCTAGCCCTAAGACATTCTGGAACAACCTGTCTCTGTGAATGTGATCGGACGACCCCGCTTCATGCTCGAGTTGCCGTCGCCTTAACGCAACCTCAGAGATTATGCCACCTGTCGTCCCGCTTCCCGTCGGAAGCTGCTCCGCCCGAGTTTTGAGGTCCAAACTCGAAAACCTCCTGGGCCACGTCCCGCCGGCCCGCGTACTGCTCCGAGTCCCTCGACCATGTTCGATCACGTCTGCTGATGTCACAGTGTCCGCCACCGCAGCTGGCGCTCCGGCGTTCAAGTCCCTCGGCCCAAGTCCCGCGTTCGTCCTTCACCGCTCCCGGTCCATCGGCATGACCCCCTCACTTGACCTTCACTCCGCCATCCACCACTGCCTCCGAGCCCAACAGCTGCACATCACAAACAGGCCAACATGCCAAGTGAACTCCGTTGACAATCACTCATCACAATCCGGACCAAGTCTCCCACTTGGGTCCGCAATCTCCCCCTTGATAAGTGCATTGTCAACACCAACACATATAATCATGATATAGTGAGAATAAGAGGAAGAAGAAGGAAGGGAAAGAAGAAAACCTGCTCAAAAGACCACAAAAGCAATGACATGCAATCACATGGTCACTAAGCCAGCACAAGCGCAGAGAGCGCAAAGAAATGCTAGTTCCTCCAGAGAGAGGCGAGGCTCAACACAACTAGCTCCCAAACTCCCCCTGAATGTGTGCTCAACTCAAAAAATATGTGTGAAATTTCTCCCCCTTGTTGACACATGCACACATCAAGGTTGCCAAAACCTTCCCCTCTCAAGCATGCAATGCACATGAATGCAGAAGCTTTAGGAATATAGCCATTAGTTTTAGAAAATGCTCATCATTGGTAAGTGCTTAGGAGATGCTCAAGATGATCAAAAGAACAACCATATGAGAGAAGCATAGTGAGCAATTTGATACCAAAACATAGAATGTTCAAGACCAAGGATAGCATATAGCACATATAAGTTGGAGATCAATCAAGTGCTAAGCAAATGTATACAAGGTGAACTATCCCAAGCCAAGATCACACAACATGTCATAGACGAACCTAACACTTGTGAAATTTTCAATTTAATCAATTTCTCTATATTAGGAGTTTCAAAAATATTAGTCAAGACATGTGGGTGCGAGATGTTATATGTATTGTCTTGCCTAACTTTCAACGATGCATAGCCTATGTCAAAGACAATAATTAGCTAAAAGCAATGGTTTCGGTCATCCACTACAAGGCTCTAGTTCATCCAAATGTGCAATAGGAAGCAGTCAAGATACCGTGTGGTGGGACAACAATACATATCCATCTCAATCTTTTCATTAACACTTAACTTAGATTATAAAATTTTAGCACAAAGTGATCTAGATTGATCTAAGCAAGTGAGTGATTTCAAGTATGAGCCATAGCAACCAAGTATATAAGTGATAGCATATGAGATTTCAACAAGCCTATACATACTAGTTGCCAAACTCAATGGTGAACATGTTTTTCAGATTTCATCAACATTAGCCATGTTCATAGAAAAGATCATGTTTAGCTCAACATATGGTTCAAATGATCAAAGAGAGACTAAACATGTCTCAATATACCAAGATAAGCATAGAAGCAAATTCATAGCTATATTCATGAAGCTCAAAATGATATATGTCACAATATGCCATGCAAATGCAAATATGATACAAAAGATTTAAACAAAAGCTCTAAGCTAACAAGAAAAAGCAAAACTAGTGTACAATCTTAAAGTTCCCTCTTATAAAATGGGAAACACACCCCGAGTTTGCTCCTCAAACGAGCAAATTGTGTTTGATCCAGTAGCTTTGTGAAAATGTCCGCTACCTGGTTATGAGTGTCTACGTGAATCAAGTCAATATCGCCCTTCTCGTAGTGATCACGCAGAAAATGGAAACGAACCTCAATATGCTTGGTCTTAGAGTGTAAAACTGGGTTCTTAGCTACACTAATGGCGCTAGTGCTATCACAGTAAAGTGGAACTTGTCTAAAAGATAGACCATAGTCCCTCGGAGTCTGCACCATCCAGAGCAACTGAGAACAACAAGCGGCAACAGCTACATACTCAGCCTCACAAGTAGACTGGGCAATACCACTCTTCTTCCTAGAAGACCAAGACACTAAGAAAGTACCAAGAAACTGATAGGTGCCAGAAGTGGATTTGCGGTAAACACGACACCCAGCATAATCAGCATCGGAATAGCCACTAAGTGAGAGGGTGGAAGCGGCCGAGTACCATAGGTCGAACTCAAGAGTGAATCGCAGATACCTAAGGATGCGCTTGACGGCTTGGCAATGCGATGATCTCAGTGAAGACTGGAACCGTGCGCAAAAGCGCACAGCAAACTGGATATCCTGTCCCGTCGCCGTCAAGTACAGCAAGGATCCGATCATGATACGGTACTCCTTCTGATCCATCGCCTCTCCTTCCTTGTCCTCATCAAGGGCTATGTTGGTTGACATGGGTGTCGAGAGGGGCTTGGCCTCACCCATATCAAACCGTTTCAGCAAATCCTTCGTGTACTTCCCTTAATGGACAAAGGTGCCTTCTTGGGTTTGCTTGATTTGCAACCCAAGGAAGAAGGTCAACTCACCTATCATGCTCATCTCAAACTCCCTGCTCATAGTATCTAAAAATTTGGCCATAAGAGCATGGGATGATCCCCCAAAGATAATATCATCCACGTATATCTGAACCAAAAAGATGTCAACGCCCTGCCTAAGGAGAAACAAAGTCCTATCAATCGAGCCTATTTGAAAACCCTTAGCTAGAAGAAATGTCTTAAGGCGCTCATACCAAGCTCTAGGAGCTTGTTTCAACCCGTATAAAGCCTTGTGGAGCTTAAACACGAGGTTGAGGAACTTAGGGCTCTCAAAACCAGGGGGCTGCCTCACAAACACCTCCTCCTCTACATACCCGTTTAGAAATGCACTCTTCACGTCCATCTGATACAGCTTGAAACCTTTCAAAGCTGCAAAGGCTAATAGAATCCTAATAGCTTCTATCCGGGCAACAGGAGCAAATGTTTCCTCGTAGTCTATCCCCTCTTTCTGGCAGTATCCCTGGGCTACCAACCTAGCCTTATTTCTCACCACTACCCCATCCTCACTCCGTTTGTTCTTAAAGACCCACTTGGTTCCTATGGGATGACACATAGGAGGTGGTGGAACTAAGACTCAGACTTGGTTGCCCTCGAAATTCTCTAACTCTTCATGCATGGCGTTAACCCAATCGGCATCAGACAGAGCCTGTCCAATATCTTTGACAATGAAAGGATAGCCCTCTTGTGTGTGTTCTTCTCCGATGGAGAGAATATTTGAAAACATTGAGCAAGGCATGAGAGTCTTGTGACCTAGTTCTTTTGATTCCTGAGGGGTTGTAGAACAGTATAACTCAGCTGCAATTCTAATCAGACAATTATTGCTGCAACACATGGTCAATTTCTTCAGCTATACCTACAACATTATGCCATGTTTCAGCATCCTTTCTCTATATCAACAGAAAGATATCGAAGTCTAGTTTCCAATGCAACAAACGGTGCATCTTTTGAACTTCCGAGCTAGGAGTTATGGCTATTTTGGTGGAGGCAAGCACTAGCTATTGGTGGCTGCGCGAGAATCAAAGAAGACCCTTCAATTTCTCCACCAAGATGACCTTTCACTTGCTTTTATTTATGCCTATGTTCACACCCAACCAAGAGGGATGTTTCTGAGTATAAATATCCATGTAATCCTCCATTGTAAAGGGATAAGATAAGAGATTGGTGATCATGATAAGATAGGCACCTTGGGTGTGGGCTCTTCGATGGAGATAATATTTGGAAATCTGTGGTAAGGCATGAGTGCTTTGTAACCTAGTTCTTTCGATTCCTAAGGGGGTTGTAGAACACCGAACTGTGGTTCACCTAGTTTATGCTTCACGTCTATACAGCATGATTGCATGGGCTGGTTTTCGCCGATGCGTGGAAGGGTGGATGTCTCGGCAGTTCGTCGTGGGTGCAATATCTCGTGGTGCGCTACCTCTCCATCAGGTCGTGCAGCGATAGTTGTCTTTTCTCCTACGCTCCACCATGAAGATCAGGGAACAACAGCTGCACACGCGTGATCCATGCGCGTGCGCATATCATTTGGTATCAGAGCCTCGGTTGCCATGGTGTGAGCAAGCTACCCTTGTTCCCTTTGCAAGCTTGATTCATGCACTGGATTGTCAATTTTATTTTGGTGTTGATCTGATTGAACAATCATATGGTAGAGATTGTTGGGAGATGAACTTTTGTTCACCCTGTTTGTGCCTTCACATCTATATGGTGTGATTGCCTGGATTTGTTTTCTCTCATCAAAATCTCCTAGATGTTTGATCAGGTTTATACTGGTTGGAGTTGTATCCCAGTAGTGTGACTAGTTTGTGTAGTTATCTGTTATCTTGTGATCGTTGTCAAAGTCTTGTATTTTTTTTGTTTTGTCTTGAGTCAAGTTTGCAATAATGTTCGTCCAAGCTGCTGCCACGAGCACGAGTCGAGGACGACTCATTTTGAAGGGAGGGAGAATGATGTGGACAAGTATAACTCAGCTGCAATTCTAATCAGACAATTATTGCTGCAACACATGGTCAAATTTTTCAGCTATACCTACAACATTATGCCACGTTTCAACATCCTTTCTCTATATCAACAGAAAGATATTGAAGTCTAGTTTCTAACGCAACAAACGGTGCATCTTTTAGACTTCCGAGCTAGGAGTTATGGCTGTTTTGGTGGAGGCAGCACTAGCTGTTGGTGGCTGCACGAAAATCAAAGAAGACCCTTCAATTTCTCCACCAGGATGACTTTTCACTTGCTTTTATTTATGCCTATGTTCACACCCAACCAGGAGGGATGTTCCTGAGTATAAATATCCATGTAATCCTCCATTGTAAAGAGATAAGATAAGAGATTGGTGATCATGATAAGATAGGCACCTTGGGTGTGGGCTCTTCGATGGAGATAATATTTAGAAATCTATGGTAAGGCATGAGTGCTTTACAACCTAGTTCTTTCGATTCCTGAGGGGATTGTAGAACACCGAACTACGGTTCACCTAGTTTATGCTTCACGTCTATAAGGCGTGATTGCGTGGGCTGGTTTTCGTTGATGCGTGGAAGGGTGGATGTCTCGGCAGTTCGTCATGGGTGCAACGTCTCATGGTGCGCTACCTCTCCATCAGGTCGTGGAGCGATAGTTATCATCAATTCTCCTTCGCTCCACCTTGAAGATCAGGCCACAACAGCTGCACACGTGGGATTGGTACGCGTGCGCTTGTCATTTGGTATTCAGAGCCTTGGTTGCCATGGTGTGAGCAATTATCCTTACAAGCTTCTTGAGCAAATTGGTATTCAATTTCTAGATAGTGTGGAGTCAAACTAGAATGCTGATATGGTGCCTTGAGAGATTTAAACATTGGTTTCCTCTCATTGCGTCGGGTCAATTTGATGGTTTGGTTCTCACTATACGGAGTTGTTCTCAGTTTTCTCTCGAGTTTGTAGTTATCTTTTGGTCGTAGTCAAGTCTTTTTTATTTTGTCTTGAGTCAATCTTCCAATAATGTTCGTCCTTGCTTCTGCCACGAGCATGAGTCAAGGATGACTCATTTTGAAGGGAGGGAGAATGATGTGGACAAGTATAACTCAGCTGCAACTCTAGTCACACAATTATTGCTGCAACACATGATCAATTTGTTTTGCTATACCTGCAACATTATGACACGTTTCAGCATCCTTTCTCTATATCAAGAGAAAGATATTGAAGTCTAGTTTCCAACGCAATAAACGGTGCATCTTTTGGGCTTCCAGGCTAGGAGTTATGGCTGTTTTAGTGGAGGCTGCACTGGCTGTTTGTGGCTACGCGAGAATGGAAAAAGACCTTCATTTCTCCACCAAGATGGCCTTTCAACTACATCAATTAGTACCTATGTTCACACCCAACCAAGAGGGATGTTCCTGAGTATAAATATCCATGTAATCCACCATTGTAATAAGATAAGATAAGAGATTTGTGATCATGAAAGGATAGCCACTTTGTGTGTGTGCTTCTTCTCTGATGGAGAGAATATTTGGAAACATTAAGCAAGGCATGAGAGTCTTGCGACATAGTTCTTTCGATTCCTGAGGGGGTTGTAGAACGCTGAACTATGGTTCACCCAGTTTGTGCTTCACGTCTTTACGGCGTGATCGCGTGGGCTGGTTTTCGTCGATGCATGGAAGGGTGGATGTCTCGGCAGTTCACCGCGGGTGCAACATCTTGCGGTGCGCTACCTCTCCATCAGGTCGTGTAGTGATAGTTATCATTTCCTCTTCGCTCCACCATGAAGGTCGGGCCACAACAATTGCTCATGCGTGATCTGTACGCGCGTGCGCATATCACTTTGGGTTCAGAATTAGAAACGAAAGCTGAGTGAGCGAAATGTGAGATAGACTTGGACCGCGTAACACGCAGGTCAATGTTGCCGATCATCATCTCAGGAGGGGGGCGGTGCTGAATGTGTCGAGGTGCCGACCTCGAAGAAGTCGCCTCCCCCTCAGCAGCAGCTGGGGCCTCCTCGGGTGCAGCATGCACGGGCTGAGGGGCCGGCTTGAACGGTCCCTATGAAGTGGAAGAAGAAGGCTTGGGGCCATGAGCTGAAGTAGTGGAAGCAGGCTTGACTGTGGTGTTGACAGTCGCTAACACCCTATTTTACCGTCAATAGTTCACCCATAATCAAGGTAAAACCACATGAATTGCAAAGAACTCACCTTGAAACTTACCTAGTTCCACATGTCCTTGGAGAAATCTTGTGTATGCAGGAAAAATGGTGAAAATAAGGAAAAACAAAGCAAGGCAAGACACCTCAGCACCTCAACTGCCACGTGGGAGCCAGAGGGGGGGCGCCCGCCCTACCAAGTAGGGCACCCGCCCTATCAAAAGTGCCAAATGGCACTTGCCACCTCACTGATCCGTGTGCCATCCTGCCAAATGGTCTGTGGCATGTTGAAACAACATCAATGGCTCAGATACAAGGCACTAGGATCCGATGACCCTATCAACAGGGCGCCCGCCTTGTCCAAGTTGAGTAACACATCCACAATCCGAGGGAAGGTGTCCAGGAGTCATCCAAGCCATCAAATGAAGTCGGTTTTCATCCAACGGTGATCAAGTGATGTGCCATGGATTGAAGGACCCACATGTCATCCTCCTAGGGGTTGCAAACCGCCATTCCAAGGCACCAACCGACTTTGCAACCGCCTATGGGGAGGAAGGAGGGCCGTAGGATGCAAGTCGGTGCATCCAAGGGGGCGCCCGCCCCCCTAGGAGGGCGCCCGCCCTGCTCCTTCGCGCCACTGACCTCCAGGAGCTCTACAAGTACCCTTGGTGCACTCCTACACTATAAATAGGACTAGGATCCTCACTTGTAAGCAGAAACACAGCTAGGGACACACTAGTAAGCACTAGAGATTCAGCTCAGTAGCTCCTCTCTCTCTAGCGAAGCTCTGCTCTTAGGAATAGTGCTAGCTAGAGAAGAGTAGAGTGTTGGAGAGAGGTTGGGAAAAGGCGGAAGTCTGTGGTGGAGCCGGGCTTGTTGGTGACCTCCTCTGCGGTTTTCTTCACTCTTATCAGTAATAAAGATCCCCTTCTTCATTTATTTATTATCATACTTTAAGTAGCTCTATACTTGCTCATTGCTTGGTTAGAGTGCTCTAATTCTTGAGCTCGAGTTAGAGTAGTAAATTTTATAGATTAAGCGCGGTGCTTAGGCTATAGCTTACCCTTGAGTGCCGCTAGGTCCACGGATAGTAGTGGTAGGTTCTAGGTGGTGACAACCCTAGGATCCTCTGTATTCCACCACGTTTTGGCCTAGTATCCGATATAAGCGTAGGACTTTGGGATGTACGGTGCCTAATCAGTCGAACCCTGGCGAGTTTAGGACTTTGCGTGTCCCGAGTATAGCAGTCTCTTTGGTATAACAATCATTTGATCTTTTACTAAGATAGAGTTCTCCCCCAAAACTCCAGAGCTACCTAGCGTGTTTCCACCTTAGTTATACTTCATTGATTTATTCTTACTAAGGTTATTACCCCATTTATCCATATCTAGATCCTTGATTATCATATCCTTGGAATCACAAACCCAGCTTTCCTTTGGGAAAATATAAATTCGACACCTGGTACTCCCAGATAAAGTGCTACACGATAGTTCTGTGCGCTTGCAGAATCCCACCACCTATCCTATAGAGCTACCCATAGCATTTTTGGCGCAGTTGCTAGAAATAACTCTATTCCTAGTAGCTACGTTAGAAGTGTCAACAATCACATACTTTGAGCATAGGGATTGACAATCCCAGTGATTGCGTTGAGAAGTATTGTTACCACTGCTAGAGGATAGATTTGGCTACACTCTTTTGATAGCGTTAGTAACTGTCAACAAGCATTTTTGGCGCCGTTGCCGGGGAAGGCAACTATTGAATTCCTTTGATTTGAGTCAAGTCTAGATAGTTATCCTTAGAATCACGAATATGGCCGAAAGGACCATCTGTGAATTCTCTACACCTTCTGCTAGTAATATAACAACAGGCCCTGGTGTCATCGAGGCGAACACTCAGTTTGAGTTAAAGGCCGCATTAATCACAATGGTTCAAGCTAGCCCATTTTGTGGCAAGGCTCATGAGGATGCTAATGCACACCTCCAACACTTCTTGGAGATATGCAGCACCTTTACCATTAATGGAGTAACCCCAGACGCAATTCGTTTGCGACTCTTTCCTTTCTCCTTGTTAGGAAAAGCTAAGCAATGGTTCTATATGAACCGAAATGATGTGGACACATGGGAAAAGTGTTCCAACTCTTTCCTAGTGAAATTCTTTCATCTAGGCAAGACCAATCCTCTTCGCAATAAGATCGCTAGTTTCCAATAATAAACCGATGAATCGATTCCCGAGGCTTGGGAACGAATGCAAGAGTATGTCGTTGCCTGTTCACACCATGGTATGGAGGATTGGCTTTTGATCCAAAACTTCTACCATGGATTGACCCCACTTGATAGAAGCCATCTAGATGCTGCCGCCGGTGGAGCATTCTTTTCTCTTAAAGTTTCAGATGCGAAGGCTTCGATGGAGAAGATGGTGTCCAATCAAGGATGGAACGAGGAACGTCTGCAACTGCGCAAGCGAGGTATGCATTCATTAAAGGAAGCTGACATGATTGCAGCTAAAGTGGACCTACTAGCCAAAAGGCTAGAAAATTGCGGGAGGATGCGTACACTTGAGACCGTGTAAGCCATGGAGACTCACATGACGTGTGAAGTCTACGGAGAAGTTGGCCATTCCGGACTCCATTGTCCTGAGACACATGAAGACCTCAACTTCATTAACAATGATGGCAGTATTCGTCCTTCAAATCAAGGATGGACTCAGCACTCCAATTCTCAAGGTAACACCTTCAATTCCTCGCAACGTCCAAACAACTAAGGTAATAACTACCCTTCTCTTAAAGATCTTGTCTATGGTCAAGGTAGAATGACTGATAGTATAAACAAGAAGCTCCATGCTAATGATAGGATGCTAGATAGCATAAATGCTAAATTGGATGATTTCTCTTCTGCAATTAAGAATCAACTAAGTTTCAATAAGATGCTTGAAACCCAATTAGCATAACTAGCAGCTGCAATTCCATCTTTTGAAAAAGATAGAATATCAGGAAAGCCTGAAACAACCATGGAATCTGCTAATCTTGTTACTATTAGTTATAATGGCTATGAATTAGATGGATGGAATTTTCCAACTAAAAAGGGAGATCCTGGTGTCATATCTTGCTCTATTCAATCTCAAAAGTTCCATAATGCTATATGTGATCTAGGATCTAGCATTAACATCATGTCTAAAGAACATTATGAAAAGTTATTTTACACTGAGCTAGTACCAACTTCTGCATATGTGTAATTAGCTGATCAAACAACTTGCTACATAGAAGGAGTAATTTGTGATGTTCTGGTAAAAGTAATAAACAACTTTGTGCCTGCCAATTTCATGATTTTAGACATGGGTAATAGGGACAACTTACCCCTCATTCTGGGCCGACCTTTCTTGAATACTGTGAATGCATGCATATTTGTTGCTAGTGGTAGTATGGATTTCTATATAAATGGGAAGAACGAAAGATTTGTTTTCTCTTGTGCATGCACCATGCAACTAACATGCAGGAAAATAAGAGTCGATCCATGAGGAGGAGAAAACCAAGAATCTGGAGAAACAAGAAAGACAGAGATGAGGTTAAGAAGGAACCATCATCTACAGCCTCTACACCGGACCCCGCTACCATTAAATTAGGACAAGATGAGAAGAAGACATCAGTCAAGGAAGAACCTCCTTCCGAGGAAGGACAGCTATGGGAGTAAGTATTCTATCCCTCTCTTTAATTATTGCATTGGCATATTTCCCTTCTTCGTGCATTAAATCAATTAATCGTTAGAAGCATGTTTAAATTTATGTCTTGCATTTAATGAAGACCATAATAAAAGATGGATTAAAAAAATAAAATAATAATAATAAAATAAAATATAAATTTGGTTTTTCATAGTAGCAATAAATAAAAGTAGAATAAAAAGCAAAGCCTAGTAATCATAATAAGATGCAAAGGAGGAAACAACCCGACCAAGAAGAGAATCCGATCCTGGAGAAGAAGCTAGCTTGGGGGAGCCGTCATCCTCGCCAAGGTATGGTTTCTAACCCCAACTCTTTTTCTTAATTACTATGAGTTATAATGTTTGTTGACGGCCGTTAAGCATCAATTTTATACCGTCAACTAATGCCTAGGGAAGATCAATAATAGAAGCATAGGGGTTATTACTGACAAATTCCACGAGTTTTGGTGAATTGTGTATTTTCCAGGGATTATTCCAGAAAGGGTTAGAAGAAGGATTAAAGTGGCTAATTACCACGAAACTTAACCGCCAAGAAAACATCATCACGAAGACCCTGGAAGAGTCCAGAACACACCCGAAGCGACCGGGGACCGAACCCCCACAGGGTGGGGCCGGCCGGTGCCAGGGTGGGGTCGGCCGGCACCCCCCTAGGGTTTCAGCCCACCTTCTGGAGTCTTCTTCCACCGCCTCTCTGGAGTCATCTGGGCCCTTTGTTCAAGTCGGTTTGATCCCACGGCGCACGTTCATCCCATCGGGGTATAAATAGAGGGGCAAACCCCCCTCCCAGAGCACCAATTCATTCCTCCTGCTTCATTTGTCAAGAGTAGACAGAAGTTAGGGTTTCCAGAGATTAGAAATAGGGCTCTAGTTCTTCAAGTTCATAGTTTAGGCATCTAGCAAGGTTCAAGTAGAGTTAGGCGCTACGCTCGAGATTCCAGATTTGTTCGTCTGGAGATCGGTAATTTTATCTTGTATCTTGTATGTCATTATGACTTTGCTTTATTTTAATATATTGCTACTTATTCAGGTCTTAGTTTATTCTAGTTGCATATTCGATATAGTTGTTATTGGTGATGATTATTGTCATTTGATCGTAAAGCGCTTAATTCAGTACTCGAGTGAGTTAGGTGGTATACATTATGTAGACGTGGTGTCTAGATATATTGTGTACCTACGGAGGCACCCTGACGTACCGGGTCATGTGGTAGTCCGCGTAGGTGACTGCTGCGTTGGTTCCTCTGTAGTCCACTCCCTGTATGTAGGACGAGTAGAGCGCGGTCGCGAAGGAGGTGACCCTTGTGTCTTAATATCCTCATTAGATGATGCTCCTTATGATGTTTTCTGAGTTGATTATGCTATAGATGAAGATGTGTAATGTGGCGTAGGCTGTAGACTTTGTATTTAGTAATTACATAGGTTTCCTTTACTTTAGCCGAATCTCGAGATTATCTTGCTACATTAGTGAGTCTCTATATTCTATCTCTGGAATATCATTTACCTCATTTACTCAGTTATCATTTACCATTTATCATTGACTTATTTATCGCTAAAGCACTAGAGTGATGGGTTATCATAGGTCTGCACATTTATCTTTCCAATTATTATAGTAGATTATCCTGATGAGTAGAATGCCTCTTTATCCTTTTAGCATAAAACAAATCAACGATACTCGGAATACTTATCGGATGAAGTGCTACAATAGGAAAATTATCTGTGCGCTTGCGGATATATTCTATAGTATTATTTTTAGAAGGCAAGTGAAGATTATTTTACCTTTGGTTTTTGGCATCATGTTAGGGATGACAACATAACATGAAGTGATGTTAAAAAATACCAACAATGTTCTTGCATAACAATAAATAAATTAAAATTATGATAATATGACATGTCTTTGTTGAAATGATGAACAATTGCTCTATGATGATTTGCAAAATCTTGTCATACAATCTTTGCTGTGAAAGTTTTGAGTGTGATATCTGAAATCTGTTTTAAGTCAAACACTATTGTGGGTTGCACATGATAATAACCTAAGTTATGCTCTTGCAAGATTGAAATTGGTATAAGTAGAACTTTTACCTGATCTAAGGAATGAGTGAGAACCAACTAGAGATTTTGATTTATAAAAATTCTTGCTCATGGTTCCTTTATGGAATTAAATACCTACCATCAAGCCATACACCCACAAACAACTAAAACCACCAAAAGAAAGAGCTCTTGTCTGTTTTGAGCCTGCTTAGACCTTATTTGATCTAAGTAGAGAAACTAGTCATACTCTTTGATCAAGATTACGTATACATTCCGCCTATGTATTACTTCTACACTGGAAGTATACATCTATGCTCCACACACCAATTGAGACAACCAAACACAATCAACTTTTGTCCTTTTGATAGATGGGGAGTATAGGTTACTGAAAAAAAAGAGAGCAAGTGCTCAAGGAAAACAAAAGAGGACAAATGTCCCATGGGCAGGTGCCCATATATCCCTTCTTCAAAAAAAACTATGTATTCAGTAACCTTGCTCTCCCCTGTCTAAGGCAAAGGAATAAGTCTCAAGGAGCCCACCAAATAATTTACACTTTCACTTCTTGATCATCTTATATGACTTGTTGCTCCTGTGATCTAAGAGTCTAATTTTGCAATACATTCAGTTCAAGTATGCTTTTTGCTCCAATCCTATAAGCCCCACATAAGCTTTAGGATAGACATGAAAAGCTCTTTTGAGCTCTTGTGAGGTCCATCATACAAAGGAATGGTTGAGAGTACCATTAAAGGAAACAAAGCAAGATTTTCTTTTTCAAAAGAATAAAAACTCTCTAGTGAATGGTTTTCACTCTACCAAAGTAAGGGATGAAGTATCTACTTATCTATGCTATCTTGTTTTTTGCATAACCCATGGTGAAAAAGCTATAAGCCCCATATAGTTAAGACACAAGATGAATTTCTGAATCATGCTCAATACTAGAATAGTGTTGGTTTGTATGCAAGATCTTTGTGAATTGTTACATTAAAGAAATTTTTAATCCAACATTGCCATGTTAAAATCATGTCTTTGCTTGAGGACAAACAAAAGGTTAGCTTGGGGGAGTTTGCTGACGGTCGCTACCACCCTATTTTACCATCAACATTTCACCCATAATCAAGGTAAAACCACATGAATTGCAAAGAACTCACCTTGAAACTTACCTAGTTCCACATGTACTTGGAGAAATCTTGTGTATGCAGGAAAATGGTGAAAACAAGGAAAAACAAAGCAAGGCAAGACACCTCAGCACCTTAGCTGCCACGTGGGAGCCAGAGGGGGGCGCCCGCCCTACCAAGTAGTGCGCCCGCCCTGTCAAAAGTGCCAAATGGCACTTGCCACCTCACTGATCCGTGTGCCATCCTCCCAAATAGTCTGTGGCACGTTGAAACAACATCAACAGCTCAGATACAAGGCACGAGGATCCGGTGGCCCTATCAACAGGCCGCCCGCCCTGTCCAAGTTGAGTAACACGTCCACAATCCGAGGAAAGTTGTCCAGGAGCCATCCAAGCCATCAAATGAAGTCGGTTTTCATCCAACGGTGATCAAGTGCTGTGCCATGGATTGAAGGACCCACATGTCATCCTCCCAGGGGTTGCAAACCGCTATTCCAGGGCACCAACCGACTTTGCAACCGCCTATGGGGAGGAAGGAGGGCCGTAGGATGCAAGTCGGTGCATCCAAGGTGGCGCCCGCCCCCTACGAGGGCGCCCGCCCTGCTCCTTCACGCCACCGACCTCCAGGAGCTCTACAAGTACCCCTGGTGCACTCCTACACTATAAATAGGACTGGGATCCTCACTTGTAAGCAGAAACACAGCTAGAGATACACTAGAAAACACTAGAGATTCAGCTCAGTAGCTTCTCTCTCTCTAGCGAAGCTCTGCTCTTAGGAATAGTGCTAGCTAGAGAAGAGTAGAGTGTTGCAGAGAAGTCAGCAGAAGGAGGAAGTCTGTGGTTGAGCCGGGCTTGTCGGCGACCTCCTCTGCAGTGTTCTTCACTCTTATCGGTAATAAAAATCCCCTTCCTCATTTATTTATTGTCATACTTTAAGTAGCTCTATACTTGCTCATTGCTTGGTTAGAGTGCTCTAATTCTTGAGCTCGAGTTAGAGTAGTAAGTTTTATAGATTAAGCGCGGTGCTTAGGCTGTAGCTTACCCTTGAGTGCCGCTAGGCCCACGGATAGTAGTGGTAGGTTCTAGGTGGTGACAACCCTAGGATCCTCTGTAATCTACCACGTTCGGCCTAGTATCCGGTATAAGCGTAGGACTTTGGGACATACGGTGCCTAATCAGTCAAACCCCGGTGAGTTTAGGACTTTGCGTGTCCCGAGTATAGCAGTCTCTTTGGTATAACAATCATTTGATCTTTTACTGAGATAGAGTTCTCCCCCAAAACTCCAGAGCTACCTAGCATGTTTCCACCTTAGTTATACTTCATTGATTTATCCTTACTAAGGTTATTACCCCATTTATCCATATCTAGATCCTTGATTATCATATCCTTGGAATCACAAACCCAACTTTCCTTTGGGAAAATATAAATTCGACACCTGGTACTCCCAGGTAAAGTGCTACATGATAGTTCTGTGCGTTTGCAGAATCCCATCACCTATCCTATAGAGCTACCCATAGCATTTTTGGCGCAGTTGCTAGAAATAACTCTATTCCTAGTAGCTACGTTAGAAGTGTCAACAATCACATACTTTGAGCATAGGGACTGACAACCCCAGTGATTGCGTTGAGAAGTATTATTACCACTGCTAGAGGATAGATTTGGCTACACTCTTTTGATAGCGTTAGTAACTGTCAACATGGGGCAGTCAGTGGAGGCGGCTCGGGATCACCCCAGTGGGCGTCTTCCTCTCCATCCTCCACAAAGATGGTCTCCTCAAACTCGTCATCACCTGCACGCTCAAAGACAGGAGAAGAACAAGGCATGGTTTCGTCAAATGTGACCTCACAGGCCCCATCACATGGTTAGTCTCAAGGTTAAGTACACGATAAGCACGAGAGTGAGTGGCATAACCAAGAAAGATACCATCTGAAGACCTAGACTCAAACTTGTCCAAATTACCTTGTTTGAAGATGAAGCATCTACACCCAAACACTCTTAGGTTGCTTACCTTGGGTGGCCTTCCAAATCGCAGCTCATAAGATGTCTTCTTAGTGAAAGCCCGAAGAAAGATGCGATTGGAAACATAGCAAGCTGTGTTGATTGCTTCGGCTCAATACTTCCTAGGAGTCCTATGCTCATCAAGCATCGTCCTAGCCATCTCAACAAGGGTCCGATTTTTGCACTCAACAACACCATTTTGAGGAGGGACATAGGGTGAGAAAAACTGATGCTCAAGACCCAGAGAAGCACAAAGCGTCTCATATTGAGTGTTCTTGAACTCCGTGCCATTGTCACTGCGAATCACTCTCATGGAATTCTTTGGTAACTCATTTTAAAAACGCAAAATCAAGTCCCGAGTGCAAGAAAATGCCTCATCCTTTCCCACCAAGAAGAACACCCAAGAGTAGCGAGAAAAATCATCCACGATCACAAGAACATACCACTTCCCACCTTCCGACCTAACCCGAGATGGACCTACCGTGTCCATGTGTAAGAGTTCCCCGGGTTTCTTGGTCATGATTGTTGGTTAATGGGGGAATGAGAAGCGGCTACCATCTTCCCGTGGCGTCAAGGGTGGCAAACTAGATCCTTCTCAAATTTTAACTTAGGCAATCCTTGGATTAGGCCAAGTGAACTCAATCTCACAAGTAACTCAAAAGTCCAAGCCTCCTATGCCATTTCCAAAGACCGAAGGAGGATCCAGCAACCAAACATCAAGAAGAACCAAATGAGCGAGAGAAATTGGCTCAAAAGACACAGCCAAAGGGAGTAATCCGACAAACAAGATCACCCTGAGGATCAAGCACTCTAGAACAACCGGTCTTAAAACGCACTTCAAAACCATCTTGAAGGTGTTGCGAAACCGAGAGCAAGTTAAAATGCAAGATGGAAACCAATGCAACATCCTTCAAGACAAAGCCATCATTTACTTGAATGGTACCTCGAGAAAGAACCTTACCCCTGCTATTGTCCCCGAAAGTGATGTACTCCTTGACATGCACGGGGTCAAGGCTGGAGAGCAACTTAGGATTTCCGCTCATGTGGCGTGAGTGTTGACACTTGTTATCGTCTAAATTTTATTATCAATTATCCCTGCATTAAATATGAATATCCTGTAGAATAGGGTTATTACTAATAATTTCCACAAGTTTCAGTGAATTGTATATTTTTCAGGGATTATTCCAGAAAAGCATAAAAGAAGGATTAAAGTGCATAAAAGACACCAAACTTGACCGCGAAGGAAACATCATCACGAAGACCCTGGAAGAGTGTAGAAGGCACCCGAAGTAACAGGAGGCCCGCACCTGACAAGGTGGGGCCGGCCAGCCCCAAGGAGGGCCAGGCGGTGCACCCCTAGGGTTTCTGTTGGCGGTCCTTAAAGCCTATTTCTTACCGCCAATATGTTACTAAAATAAATAGTAGGTAGGGCTTTAAACTAACATTTCCACAAGCTTTGGTGTGCACTTGACTTACAGGTGTGACATGTGGAAATGCACAAAAAACATAAAGAAAGCGCATATCCAGGAAACGTATTCAGAGAAGGCGCTATCCAAGAAAATAAGAAAGCCCACCTCAAACGCTAAACTGGATCCATCCGTAACTGCGGGGGAGGCCCAGGCCCAGGGAGCAACCGACCACCCGAAGGCGGTGGCTAGATGGCGCTCCCCAGGGACCGACCGCCCCCGGGGGTGGCCGCCCACTGGTGGGGCCTCCTGGGCCCATCCTTCTCAGGTGGTGCGTAGGTCGGTTCCCTCAAGGCGGTTCCACCTGCTTCCATATTTGTTGGCGCCTGAACCGTCCTTGTTAGACTATAAAAGAGAGGGAGAGCTTCCCTCCAACATACACCATCATTTGGAGCCATTTACCTCACCTCTCACTTGTATTCTTTAGATTAGTTTTAGTATTAGAGCAAGGCAAGAGCTAGAAAGAAGAGTTTGTATCCTTGGGAGAAGAAGGAACACCTCGGTATGAATACAATGCAGTTTTCTTCCAAGTTCAAGTTCTTATCTTATTTATATAGCAATGCATATGAACTAGAGTAAAGTTTTGGACATGTTATGATCATGATATATGAACTAGCTATAGTTTATGTGTTATGTTCTCGATATGTTCATCGTTGTTCTTCATCGTTCATCGACTTAGTATGAATAGAGGAAGAACCAGGGATGAGGCGACGGTTCGTCGTGCCTTCTCGGTTGCTCTTAGCCTAGCCTGTCACTCCGAAGGGGTGGGGTCCTAGGGGGCTAGGAGTTGTTTCCAAGTACGCGAGCATGGTGCTCGGGTATGCGGAGATCGGTGAATATACCGGTACCCCACGGGCAGAGGGGTAGGTGGTCAGGTGGTGACAGCCCTGTCCATCCCTAGCATTCCCCCACGTTCGGGTATTCAGTAGGAGTTTGTAAAGTCTCTATCGGCTGATAGACCAGCTGCGGGGATCTCCCTGTCATCCCAGACCTAGTCCTGATACTAGACATGCTAGTTAGATGTTTACTAACAGTTCTTTGCATAGTTATATATGACCAATGCCTGCTCAATTAGATATATTCTTTTATTCTTTATTTCTCTTTTATCCTTGAGGTCAGCTCAGATGTGTGTCCACTACCTTTGAACTATGATTTACCCCTGCCTATGCTATGTCTACCTATGCATTCAATAAGTGATCATGTTTATGCCAAAGCTAGATGCATTCGTCCTGCCCTCCTACGGAAAATTATAAATACGACATCCCATGGGTTGAAATGCTACAATGATAGTTCCATGCGCTTGCGGATTTATCTATACTGAGCTATCATGATTGGCATACCTAAGTACCATTACCTAAGGATTGTAATTCTTGTTGCACCCCGAGGCGCCGTGCCACAGTTTTGCATATCGTAAGTAATGACGGTTAGGAAGGCCAATCCGGCAATTCTAACTGCTATTACCAGACTGCTTTACCTAGGCGGGCGCCATTAAGGGCCAAGGGTTACCTTTCTGAAGTAATGGTGGTTGGGAATGTCAACTTACGTTTCTAGTATCGTTACTAGGAATGGGCTTTTAGTCTATCTTTAGTAATGACGCTAAGAAACGCCAACAAGCATTTCTGGCGCCGTTGCCGGGGAGGGCAAAAGGAAATAAAAATATCTAGCTTGGCATAGGCATTGATTGCACAATAAGCAAAAGGTAGCCATAGTTTAGGCAGGATAGCTTCTCTTGTTTTCTTCCTCTTTTTATTGGAAATAAAATAGGATAGTGTATGAGTGGTTTTGACCTGTCGAACAACTTCACCGACAATCCGGAGGCACTCCTAAGGAAGAACAGGTCCCATACCACTTCTTCTTCTGCTACTCCATCGGCAGATGAACCATTCACTCCCGCACCATCAGCTACTTTCATCATGGCCAAGACACTCCGCGACTACTCCATCCCTGCTATTGCCAACGTGCCCGTTTGGGCCCGTTGTTAATATCGGGAATGGAAACTTTGAGCTCCGTACTGGCCTAATCAAGATGGTGCAGGCAAGCCAGTTCTGTGGCTTGCCAACCGAGGACGCAAATGCTCATCTTCAACACTTCCTTGAATTGTGCGACACCATCGTCACCAAAGACGTCGAACCAACTAGCATCAAGCTCCGCCTATTTCCTTTTTTCCCTTGCGGGGAAGGCGAAACAGTGGTTCTACCAAAACAAGGAAGCTGTCAACACGTGGGACAAATGTTCCATGGCGTTCCTCACCAAGTTCATCCCCATGAGCAAAACCATTGCTCTAAGGGGGGAGATATCCAACTTCCAGCAAACATCACTCGAGTCCATCCCTCAGGCATGGGAGAGGCTGTAGGACTATGTCCGAGCCTGTCCCCACCATGGAATGGAAGATTGGCTAGTGCTCCAGAACTTTTACGAGGGCCTGTTGGCCATGTCAAAAGGGCACCTTGACGCCGTAGCTGGAGGAGCATTCCTCTCCCTCACCATCGAGAATGCCACTGTATTCATCGAAAATATGATAGCAAACCAAAGCTAGGGAGAAGGAAGAGAAATACAAGAAGGCATGCATACCGTGAAGGAGACGGATTTGCTTGCTGCAAAGATAGACCTCCTAATAAAGAGGCTGGACGACCGTGCCACCGAACCCACCACAGGCACCGTCCAAGCCACAGACTCACACATGACATGTGAAGTCTGTGGAAATGTTGGCCATTCGGGGAACAGCTGTCCCGAAACCCAGGAAGAAGCGACCTACGTCAACAACAGGTTTCGCCAACATCGACAACCAGGTAATAATGGGTGGAACAACCATAACCACCCACAAGGTAATTCTTCTAATCTCAATTCAAATCTCAAATTGAATTTCAATCAACCTTCCTCGAGAGATTTTGTTTTAAGCCAAGCTAAGTTTAATGCAGATCTTGCTAGAAAGCTTTCCTTTATTGATAAAACATTTGAATCTATAAATGCTAAAATTGAAACTCTATCTTCTTTTGTTAAACATCAGCTGAGTTTCAATAAAATGATAGGAAAATAGTTTGCTCAAATTGCTGCTTCTATTCCTGTCAACAATACTGGAAAAATCTCGGGGAAACCCGAGAATTCTCCCAAGTTTGTTCGTGCAGCTGCAGAGCAATGAAGAGGGGGAAGTCTTGCCAACAGACTATAAATGTTGAGCCCTTGCCGAAGGTCATCGGTAGTTATCTTTCAAAAAAGAGAGAGAGAAAAAAAGGAGAGAGAGAAAAGAAAAGAACTCTACTCCTTTACACCTTTGCTACCAATAAGGCCAAGGTCCATATACACTAGTTGTGTGTGTGATCCGGCCTGATGGTTCACCTAAGTTGGAGCCTGTACGTCCATGCCACCGGTGCAGCATCGTCAAAGAAATCCACATATGGTGCCGGTAAGAACACTTAGGTATGCAAAAGGTAATAAATGTTCACCAACCCCTTCGCTCATACTTGTCTCCTTATGATCATTCAAATTCATGCTTCCCTGTTTATGACATATGCTCATATTTGGATGTATTCTCGCGAGTAACATCCATAGGCTGTTTTCAAATTAAGCATGGTGCTTAAGTTGAAATAGTCTTCTTTAATCATGTTTTGACATGGTGTTGAAATTTGATTAATGAACCTTGAGTTGTTTTCATAAACAATGGCAGTAATCTGATATGGGGATAAGTCTTTGCTATGTTTTCGTTGCATTTTTTATATCAGCCTTGTTTGAGATCTAATAAAAGGTGGTTGAACAAGTTCCTAATAAAATAAAAATAACTAAATAATAAAATTTTGTTTCCTTGATCTTTTAGCCAATATGACTCTTGCCTGTTGTAGTCCCTCTTGTTTTATTTTCTTTGTTATAATAAAAGCAGGTACAAAAAAATAAGTGTGGGGGAGATCTCTCAAGCATAACTACAACAAATTCGAGATCTCCCTAACACATTGCACAAACATCGAGCAACCCATCAAACAAAAGGACGAGACAAACAACTTCCATTAGTTCCTCCATCTTCAACGATGGTTTGTGCAACTCTACCCTTGCTCTTTTCAAAGTTTTAAAATTTAACTTTGAACGCTTTTGAAAAGACAAAACTTTTGATGCTCCATCTCCATGGCATCCTGTGATTAAAGTTTGCATACTCATTATTCCTTGCCAATATTCCTATTACTTGTGAACACTTATCATAGGGACCCCAATTTTATCTAAGTAATTGACGAATGAGATATAGTAGGATGACATGATGCCTGCTCATTTCTTGCAAAGAACTTGGGATTTACTTTTACAAAACAAAAATCAATATAGCATGTTCCCTGAATGATTGCAAATACCTACCAAGGCCATACATGATCTTTCATGACAAAACCTTCCACATATGCATCTTACTTTGTGTTGAGTTTGGTCAAGTTTTGTGACCCCTGTTGAGAGAAATTTCATGCTCCCAAGATTAGATTTCACGCACCCACAAATAAGGTTGCCAACTCTTACACTAAGAGTTGCGCACAACATTCATCCATCCACCAAATAATTGCACTACTCCTACCTTGGGAGTAGGCACAAAATATACCTTCCACTTTGATCCACCCAAAATGTTCTACTCCTACACTGGGGGTGAACCAAAAATATACTTATTAGGTCCCATCCAAATAAATGCTCTGAATCTTTGTTCACATCTCCCTTAAAGTTTTTGTTGCAAATAAAAGCATGAGGCTATCTTCCAAAAGGTGAAAAAAAGGGTGGAGAAGAAAAAAATGATGAAAAAAAGAAAAAAAAGTGGAGAAGAAAAGAAGAAAAAGAAGAAGAGAAATATATATATAAAAAGAAGAGAGAGAATAAGGATAGCTCATGCCATTATAAAAGATTTTTCTAAAGTCCTAATAAGGAGGGAGATGTGTTTCAAAGAGCATAGTGGAATTAGGTTAGACACCAATAATAGCCACCATATTCTTTCCACACACATGCACATTTTGATCTAAGAGTATGACGCTTCCCTCCGGTGCGGTCCAGGGTTTGACTTGAGAATACATGCAAGTATGCCTTAGTATTTTCCTCCCTACCTAAAGCTCCAGATAAACTTTTTAGAGGTAAGGTGATCAAGTGAAGGCAATCCCTATATATGCCTTGGTGAGGAACCAAATACAAATAAGTGATTTGAGAGAATCATTCAAGGAACAAGTGCTATCTTTTTGTTTTCAAAACTTCACAAAAACCCAAGTTTCTGAGCAGGGATACGAGTAAGAAGATTTGAATCCAGGCTATTCCATTTTTCAATTACCCAACATGATTTGGTAGACACTTGGAAGTTCACAGGTTTAGGTGAAGCTTGGAATAACTTGTACGCATATTTCAAATCAAGGAGATAAACCCGCTTAGTCCTTCAAACCTTTACTCGAGGACGAGCAAAGAACTAAGTGTGGGGGAGTTGTTGGCGGTCCCTAAAGCCTATTTCTTACCGCCAATATGTTACTAAAATAAATAGTAGGTAGGGCTTTAAACTAACATTTCCACAAGTTTTGGTGTGCACTTGACTTACAGGTGTGACATGTGGAAATGCACAAGAAACATAAAGAAAGCGCACATCCAGGAAACGTATTCAAAGAAGGCGCTATCCAAGAAAATAAGAAAGCCTACCTCAAACGCTAAACTGTATCCATCCGTAACCGCGGGGGAGGCCCAGGCCCATGGAGCAACCGACCACCCGAAGGCGGTGGCCAGATGGCGCTCCCCAGGGACCGACCGCCCCCGGGGCAGCCGCCCCCTGGTGGGGCCTCCCGGGCCCATCCTTCTCAGGCGGTGCGTAGGTCGGTTGCCTCAAGGCGGTTCCACCTGGTTCCAAATTTGTTGGCGCCCGAACCGTCCTTGTTAGACTATAAAAGAGAGGGAGAGCTCCCCTCCAACATACACCATCATTTGGAGCCATTTACCTCACCTCTCACTTGTATTCTTTAGATTAGTTTTAGTATTAGAGCAAGGCAAGAGCTAGAAAGAAGAGTTTGTATCCTTGGGAGAAGAAGGAACACCTCAGTATGAATACAATGCAGTTCTCTTCCAAGTTCAAGTTCTTATCTTATTTATATAGCAATGCATATGAACTAGAGTATAGTCTTGGACATGTTATGATCATGATATATGAACTAGCTATAGTTTGTGTGTTATGTTCTCGATATGTTCATCGTTGTTCTTCATCGTTCATTGACTTAGTATGAATAGAGGAAGAACTAGGGATGAGGTGACGGTTCGTCGTGCCTTCTCGGTTGCTCTTAGCCTAGCCTGTCACTCTGAAGGGGTGGGGTCCTAGGGGGCTAGGAGTTGTTTCCATGTACGCGAGCATGGTGCTCGGGTATGCGGAGATCGGTGAATATGCCGGTACCCCACGGGCAGTGGGGTAGGTGAGCAGGTGGTGACAGCCCTGTCCGTCCCTAGCATTCCCCCACGTTCGGGTATTTAGTAGGAGTTCGTAAAGTCTCTATCGGCTTACAGACTAGCTGCGGGGATCTCCCTGTCATCCCTGACCTAGTCCTGATACTAGACATGCTAGTTAGATGTTTACTAATAGTTCTTTGCATAGTTATATATGACCAATGCCTGCTCAATTAGATATATTCTTTTATTCTTTATTTCTCTTTTATCCTTGAGGTCAGCTCAGATGTGTGTCCACTATCTTTGAACTATGATTTACCCCTGCCTATGCTATGTCTACCTATGCATTCAATAAGTGATCTTGTTTATGCCAAAGCTAGATGCATTCGTCCTGCCCTCCTACGGAAATTATAAATACGACACCCCACGGGTTGAAATGCTACAATGATAGTTCCGTGCGCTTGCGGATTTATCTATACTGAGCTATCATGATTGGCATACCTAAGTACCATTACCTAATGATTGTAATTCTTGTTGCACCCTAAGGGCACCGTGCCACAGTTTTGCATATCGTAAGTAATGGCGGTTAGGAAGGCCAATCCGGCACTTCTAACTGCTATTACCAGACTGCTTTACCTAGGCCGGTGCCATTAAGGGCTAAGGGTTACCTTTCTGAAGTAATGGTGGTTGGGAATGTCAACTTACGTTTCTAGTATCGTTACTAGGAATGGGCTTTTAGTCTATCTTTAGTAATGATGTTAAGAAATGCCAACAAGCATTTCTGGCGTCGTTGCTGGGGAGGGCAAAAAGAAAATATAAACATCTAGCTTTGGCATAAACTTTGATTACAAAATAAGCATTGGTAGCCATAGCGTATGCAGGCTAACTTTGTTGTTTTCTTCCTCTTTTTATTGGAATGAAAACAGGATAGTGTATGAACGGCTTCAATCTGCCAGAAAACTTCGTTAAAAATCTAGAGGTACTCCTAAGGAAGAGAAGGCCTCGTACCATCTCTTCTTCTGCTACTCAGCCGGCAAACGAACCGGTCACTTCCACACCATACGCTACTACCACCATGGCCAAGTCACTCCGCGAGTATTCCACCCCCGCTATTGTCAATGTGCCCGTTGGGCCCGCTGTCAATGTCAGGAACGGAAACTTTGAGCTCCGCACTGGCCTACTCACGATGGTGCAGGCGAACTAGTTCTGTGGTTTGCCAAATGAGGACGCAAACGCTCACTTGCAAAACTTCCTTGAGCTGTGAGAGACCATCATCATTAAAGATGTCGCACAAGACAGCATCAGGCTCCGCTTGTTTCCCTTCTCCCTCTCAGGGAAGGCGAAGCAATGGTTCTACAAAGCCAAGGAAGCAGTCAACACGTGCGACAAATGTTCTGCGGCGTTCCTCGCAAAGTTTTTCCCCATGAGCAAAACAAATGTTCTACGGGGAAAGAAATCTAACTTCCAGCAAACATCACTCGAGTCCATTCCTGAGGCTTGGGAAAGGATCCAGGAGTACGTCCAGCCTGCCCCCACCACGGGATGGAAGATTGGCTCGTGCTTCAGAATTTCTATGAAGGCCTCACGTCCATGTCTAAAGGGCACGTAGATGCCGCTGCTGGAGGCGCATTCCTTTCCCTCACCATCGAAAATGCCACGGCATTGATTGAGAAGATGGTGGCCAACCAAAGCTGGGGAGAAAGGCGCAAAACACAAAAAGGCATGCACACCGTGAAGGAGACGGACCTGCTTGCTGCAAAAATAGAGTTACTAATGAAGAAACTTGAGGGACGTGCCACCGATCCAACCACCGGCACCGTCCAGGCCATGGACTCACATATGACGTGTGAGGTCTGCGGAGATGTTGGCCATTCGGGGAACAACTATCCCGAAACCCTGGAAGAAGCATCCTTCGTCAACAACGGGTTTCGCCAACACCAACAACCAGGTAACGGGTGGAACAGCCAGAATCGCCCCCAAGGTAATTCTTCCAATTTTAATTCAAATTTCAATTCCTCCCAACCTTCATTAAAAGATCTTATGATAGGACAGGCTAAAATAAATGAAAATCTTACAAACAAGCTTTCTCAAAATGATAAAATGTTTGAAACTATAAATACTAAGCTTGATAGCCTATCCTCATCTATTAAAAATCAAGTAAATTTTAATAAAAGAATTGAAACTCAAATTGCCCAACTTACCTCTGCCGCAAAATCTGCCATTCAAATTTCTAGATCTGTTGAGAATATAAATTCAGTGACCACGAGAGGGGGTAAGACCACTCGTGATCCCCCACATCCTAACCAAAGAACAGGAAAAATACCAAGACAGCAAGAGGAAGTACCGGTTGATTCGGCACAACCACATGAAGAATCAATGGAAGAAGAGCCGACACCGGAGGGCTATGGGGACACCACGATGTTGCCTTTCCCCACAAGGTTGAGAAGGAAGAAGAAGGCTGGAGATGAACAGTTTCTCCGATTCGTGGAGATGGTCGAGAAGACACACGTCAGCGTTCCGCCGATGGATGTCTTACACATACCATCATACGCTAAGTTCATCAAAGATATCATCAACAACAAGCGACCATTACCGTCCTCAGAAATTGTCAAGTTGACGGAAGAATGTGGCGCAGCTATACTCAATCATCTACCTGAGAAGAAACAAGACCCTGGGTGTCCCACAATCACATGCTCTATAGGCACCCAGCAATTTGACCACGCCTTATGCGATCTTGGGGCGAGTGTGAGCGTCATGCCAAAATCAGTCTTTGATAGACTGAATTTCACCAACCTGGAGCTGACCTCAAGGATAAAAGAGAAATAAAGAATAAAAGGAGCAGAAAAACAAAATGGTTCCTAAAAAGAGGGAAGAAATCCCCAAGCCTTCACCAAAGAAGACGGTGTGGAAACCTAAGGTAAAAATTGAAAATACTACCACACCGCCCAAAACTACTCACAAAGTATGGAGGCCCAAGCAAGCGCAGCCGTCTACCTCTCCCAAGACGGATGCACCATCATCGAGCAAACAATGAAGGGAGAAAAGTCCTGCTCAACGGACTTAAAAAAAGCTGAGCCCTTGCCGAAGGTAAACCGGTAAGTTATCCATAATATTTACCTTAAATATTTTGAATTTTCTTTTCAATAAATGCTTAATTGATTCCTCTAATAAAAATTAATAGTAATAATAAAATATATATAAATATATAAAATAATATTTCAAATAAATATATGCATGCTTGATGATAATGTTGCATTTATGCTTTGACAAAAATAACCCTATGTTTAAACATGAATCTTTGAGATCATAGGGATATTCCTTGATAGATGCATGATAGTGTGATCTTAAACAAACTTTCACAAATTTCAATCAAATCCATTTTTATATCATACACATGATCACACTAATCTTCTTCGCATCAAGCCTGATCGTAACTGGGATAATAATCTACACAGTCAGCTTAATACGTGGCCAAAAGACAGAGGCTAGCAGGCGGGCCCAGGGGACCGACCGCCCCCAGGACCGGCCGCCCCCCTGTCTAGGCCAATCCGTGCCAATCTTTTTCGTACCTCACTTTGATCACCTCAGCATCACGTCCCTGATTACGATCAAGTTGTTTCCTTGCCAAAGACCTCGATAGCACCTATTTAAACCTCTAAAGGTCTCTCTTTTCCTCACACTAACCTTGCTCTTCTCCCTCTAGCAAAGCTTGCTAAGCTCTCCCGTCTTTAAGTGCCAACCATGTCTAGCTACGCTCTCTCGCTGATCAATGCCCCAGTGGCCATAGCAAACCTAGACATAGCACCCTATCAAGAGAGTTCTTTAGGAAGGGAAGAAGCTCGTGTTGTGAAGGAAAAGCCTCTAGCGATCTTGCCAGCACGCTCTCATGCACCTGAAGGAGGCCCACAAAGAAGACCGCTGCTGCCCATCCTCCCAATGGCCTCAAGAAGAAAACTCCTAGCGGTAGTAAGCCTAGCAAAAAGTCGGCTAGCAAGCCATCACCTCTGGCCAAAGAAGCAGCGTCCGCTAGCACCATTCCTAGGATTAGGAGGCATCTACCTCGGCCTCCCATCAAATGTCGTGCAGGGCAGTATGAAAGCAGTGAAGATGAAGATGACTCTAGTATCATCAATGACCTCATAGCCAAACATGCTAGCTTACGTGCTTTCCTAAGGACTTTAGAAGACGACATAGAGACCAAAAACACAGAGATCAGGGACCTTAGCGATGATGTTAATAGTTTCCGCTTCATGTTCAATCTTAAGCTAAGGAAAGTCACTAAAGCCCTAGGTGTTGAGCATCATCTTGAGTATCTTTAGGCTGCACCTACTGCACGAATAATTAGGCACACATTTTCACTTTCATGATCTTTTAAATTTTACTATCAATGTAAATGTGCCTATTTGAGTTTATCAATGAAATAAGGTTTTATGTTGAGCACTTGTTTTCTCCGTATATGTATTTTGTGACTAACCAAGACAGGGAAGAAAACAAGTGTGGGGGAGGATTCTCCCAGACAATTGCATAATAACAAAAATCAAAATTCGGTTTGTGCAACTTGCCCCTCTCTCTCATCCTAAAAAGTTTTTTAAAAAATAAAATTTAAAATGATATTTCCTACATACTCCATCAAACATGTCTTCCTACATTCGAAATGTTTGCATACTTTTTATTCCCTGCTAAAATTCCTACAGATTTATGAACACTGTTTAGGAACCCCGTTTCTATCTAAGTAATTGACGGATGAGATATAGTAGGATGACATGATGCTTGCTCATTCTTGCAAAGTACCTGGGATTTATCTTACAAAAACAAAAACTCAATAGCATGCTCCTTGAATGATTGACAAATACCTACCAATGCCATATATGATTCTATTTGATAAAACCTTCCACATATGCTACTTATTTTGCGTTGAGTTTGGTCAAATTTTGTGACTACTGTTGAGAGATATTTCATGCTCCCAAGATCAGAATTCACTTGCACCCACCAAATAAAGCCAATTCTCACCCTGAGAGTTACGCAAATAAAAGTGACGGTTCTCATCCTAAGAACCGCGCATTCCTTCTGCAAAGTTTTACTCCATCCATCTACCATCATAATATTTCCTTATTTAAAGTTTTTCATATGCCAATAAAAGATATGGGGCTATGCTTAAAAAAAGGAGAAAAGAAAGATCATGCCAAGGGGCATAAGAAAATAAACGGGAAAGAAAAGTTCAAATACCCGTTCAAAAAAATGAATAAAATGGAAATGAAGATTTTATAGCCCATATCTCCTTATGTTTTATCCAAGGAGAATCATGATGCATGGAGTGCCAAAAAGATTTAGAATTAGGTTTCCACCTTCATACTTTCCACACACATACACATTCTGATCTAGGAGTATGGCGCACTCCCTCCGGTATGGTCTGGGGTTTGACTTGACAACATATGCAGGGTAAGTGTGCCTCATCATTTCTCATTCCTACCTAAAACTACAAATAAGGCTTCTTAGAGGTAGGATGATCAAAGTGAAGGCATCACCTTTTCATGCCTTGGTGAGGAACCATTTACAAAAATGTGCGACTTGAGAGAATCATTCAAGGACACAAGCTATCTTTATGTTTTCAAAAATTTTACAAAAACCCAAGTATTACAAACAAGAATAAGAGTAAGAGGATTTGATTCCAAGCTATTCCATTTGTCAATTTCTCAAGAAAGATTTGGTAGACACTTTGAAGTTCATAAATCCAGGTGAAGCTTGGAATATCCTGTATGCAGATTCTTTGAAAAGGAGGATGAACCCATTTGGTCCTTCACACTTTACTCGAGGACGAGTAAAGGACCAAGTGTGGGGGAGTTGTTGGCGGTCCTTACCAACATAAATATAACATCATTTTAATACTAATATAAATAGAGAATAGGGCTTTATCTAATCTTTCCACGAGTTTTGTTGTGCACCTAACTTACAGGAATAGCACGTAGAAATGCATGGAAATCTCAAGGAAAGCGCACTTCCAGGAAGCGTATTCAAAGAAGGTGCAAACTAAGAAAATGAGAAAGCCCAAATTAAACAATAAACCAAATCCATTCGCAACCACGGGGGAGGCCCAGGCCCACAGAGGAACCGACCACCCGAAGGCGGTGGCCAGATGGCACTCCCCGGGGATCGACCGCCCCCGGGGGCGGGGCGGCCGCCCCCTGGTGGGGTCTCCCGGGCCTATCCTCCTCAGGCGGTGCTCATGGCGGTTTGGTAAAGGCGGTTTCACCTCCTACCATACTTAGAACGCCCAAACCGCCCTTGATCAACTATAAATAGTTGTGCTTCACCCCCTCCAACACACACCAACATTTGGAGCACTACACCTCACATTTCTTACTTGTTCTTTCTAGTTTAGTAGTAGTAGTAGAGCATGGCAAAGCTATCAAGGAGAGCTTGTCTCCTTGGAGGAATCAAGAATATCTTGGTATGAATACACATCGATTCTCCTCTATGAGCAAGCTCTTATCTTATTTATATAGCAATGCATCTGAATTAGAGTATAGTCTTGTCCATATTATGATCATAACATGTAAACTAGTTCATAGTCTATGTGTTATGTTCTTGATATGTTCTCAAAGTTCTTCATCGTTCATCAAATTAGTATGAATAGAGGAAGAACTAAGGATGGGATAATAGTTCGTTGTGCTGTCATGGTTGCTCCTAGCCGAGCCTGTCAATCCGAAGGGTTGGGGTCCCGGGGGGCTAGGAGTTGTTTCCAATTACACGGGCATGGTGCTCGGGTATGCGGGAATCAGCGGATATGTCGGTACCCCATGGGCAGAGGGGTAGGTGGGCAGGTGGTGACAGCCCTGTCCATCCCTAGCATTCCCCCACGTTCGGGTATTGAGTAGGAGTTCGTAAAGTCTCTATCGGCTGGCAGACCAGCTGCGGGGATCTCCCTATCATCCCAGACTTAGTCCTGATCCTAGTGTTATTAATTTGATGTAATTACTATTCGTTGCATAGCTGTATATGACCAATGCCTGCTCACGTAGTTTTTTTATTCTTTATTTTATCTTTTATCCTTGAGATTGCTCCGATGTGTGTGTCCACTATCTTATAAACCTGTTTTAACCCCTACCTATGCTATGCCTACCTATGCATTCAATAAGTGATCATGTTTATAACAAAAGATAGATGAATTCACCATGCCCTCCTACGGGAAATTATAAATACGACACCCTTAAATACTCACGGGTTGAAATGCTACAATGATAGTTCTGTGCGCTTGTAGAGTAACTTATTCCTTACTGAGCTATCTATTGGCGTACCTAAGTACCGTTACTTAAGGATTGTAATTCTTGTTGCACCCCACGGCGCCATGCCACAGTTTTGCATATCGTAAGTAATGACGGTTAGGAAGGCTAATCCGGCACTTCTAACTGCTATTACCAGACTGCATTACCTAGGCCGGCACCACTAAGGGCCAAGGATTACCTTTCTGAGGTAATGGTGGCTGGGAATGTCAACTTATGTTTCTAGTATTATTATTAAGGATGGACCTTTAGTCTATCTTTAGTAGTAATGCTAAGAAACGCCAACAAGCATTTCTGGCGCCGTTGCTAGGGATGGACTTTTAGTCTTTCTTTTGTAACGACGTTAAGAAATGCCAACACCTCCCTATAGCTAAGAATATTTAGTGGAGCTCATAGGAGTGGCAATAACAAGGCTGAGCATACTTGCAATGCATATATTGTAAAGTCAAGCAATGGATCCACAGAGAATAGAGGCATACAATCAAACCAAGATGTGCATATGTATGAAATATGGTGGATAGGTGTTTATGTGGTAGCTAATCCTAATTCTACTTATGCTCTTTTGAAAATAAATCTCTCTTTAAGACTTGCAGGAAATATGGGCTATCTTTATTCTCTCTCTCCTTCTTCTCTTCTCTTCTTTTTTCTTTATTTTTTCATTAGGGAGGCGGGCATCTAGTACTCATTGTTTTACTTGCTGGGACACTTGTCCATCTTTTACTTCCTTTTCTTTTCATACTTTTTTTGCAAAGCCACATGTATCTAATAAATGATTTTGGAGAGATAACAATGGTAAAAACTAAGAGCATTTATAACAGGGCTGTCCTATGGGGTATATTTTTGGTGTTTTCCTCCCGGTGTAGGAGAGAACATTTTATGATGAACATAGATGAAAGTGGAAGTGGTTGCGGTTACTCTCAGGATAGGAATAATGCATATGTGGCTGGAGTGTGTACGTGATCTTGGTTTTAAAAGCATGAAAAGACTCTCATGAGGTATGCAACAAAGCTTAACTGAACTTAATGCAAAGCAAACAGCATAAATATGCAAAGGTTTCCTATCTAAATGTATCATATATGGCTTTGGTAGGAATTCATACTTTGTCATACAAGAGCTCATCATGTAGATTTTAAGTTTTTTAAAATAAATCTTCAGAACTTAGTAATGGTAGGAGTAAGATAAATAGCAGCTCGAACTTCATGTATCATATAAATCAATCACCTAGACTTAGCTCAAACATATGCCTCCACAAGTTTCAGGTTCAGAGTAAATACTCGAATTAAAACAACAGTATCTAAAACTCAGGAGAATTTAAGGTTGAAAACTAGGCACTTGAAAGAAATGACAACAGAGCAACTATTCATCATCTCCAAGATAAAATTTTAGTGTTTATCAGTTTTAATTAATTCTAGCCTAGACTGAATCCAAACATATTCTAATATCAAACTAAGTGTTTATTTGGTTTTAATGATTATGCATATTTCTAATTATTTTTGATTGGACTCAAAAATACTCTATGATTTGTGGACCTTCATGTGCCCACATATTTTTGATATTTTTTTAGATTTTCCTATGTTACTATGGTGAACCTTCATGCGCTCACATATTTTTTGGTATTTTATGACTATATAAAACAGACTCAAATAATCGCATAGGTATAATTACCTGATAACTAGGGGATGCTCCTCCCCAAGCTTGATGTTTGCAATACTTGGTGTTAAATGATCTTCAAAGTGAGCTAGCCAGTGGTAGTCCTGGTGGGTGCCACTGATAGACTCTCTCCTTGGTCATAATGTTGTGTCCTACATAATTATACTCCAACAAGAAAACCAAAACTCGAGACTCGAATTTAACAAGGGGTTAGCAGTCAGCCAATGAGTAATTGATTATTCTTTTTGAGTTGATTTTAATTGACAGATTCTGGCAGGATTCTAACAGGATTCTCTTTTTGGGTTTTCTAATTTTTTCATGCAGCAATCAAATATGTATGCATGCTTTATATTTTTTTATGCCACCACAGATAATATTTATTCTCATGGGGCTTAAGATTTTCATAATGCAATAAGGTAAATACAAATACTACTACCATTAATATTATTTTTATTTTTATTTTTATGCCGCCACAGTAAATATTCTTACAGAGTATTCCATAAGTTTATTCACATGGGGCTTTAGTTCTTTATGATGCAGTAAATATTTTTGTTATTTTATATTTAATGTGCAAAAGTGATTGTACTAATAAATGTGTTAAAGTAAAATTACTTAATGATTGCTAACTTAATTAGATAACTACCATTCTAACCTTATGGCTAGGGTACGGAATTTAAAGTCTACTGACAGGACTTAGATAGAGGAGAATACTTTCTCAGCAGGTTCGTCGTCTGAGGTTACCTTAGTCAATTCCCCATTTTGTGGTGGTGTAGTAGGTGCTTCTTCTTTCTCCTTCCATTTCATTTCTGTCTCTTCTACTTCTCTCTTTTCTTGCTCCAGCTCTTCTTTGTTACACTCTCTTAGGTGTGCTTTTCTTGACTCTTTATCCTTCTTCATCCACTCTTCTAATTGTGCGTGGATCTCTTCTTTCTCTGCCTTAGCAATCTGATCCATACTTTTAGCTTCCGCTTCCCACTCACTCCAGCGTGGTGCTTGTACGGCTTCCTCTTGCTCCTTGTAGCAGTCTTCGTACTTCACATTCTTGCCAGGGAATTCCTCCCATCCACAGTGAGGCTGGACAGCCTGACGGTGGGCTTGGCGTCTTCTCCTGTTGCATTGCTTTCTGACCTGCTCATGGTTAACAAGTGTTCAAAATTGACTGCGTACCTTTCCCGTTGGTAGGTTGAAGTGGATCTGTCCAGACCCAATGTAGATAATAGCATTAGCAGTGTAGAGGAACGGTCTTCCCCAAAGAATAGGTGATTCATCTTCTCCCTGCATGTCAAGGACTAGAAAATCTGCAGGTATATATTTATCTTGAATTCTTACTATAATGTCCTTAACCACGCCTTCAGGGAATCTTAGTGATTGATCTGCCATCTGCAACTGAATATATGTTGGGTATAGAGGTAAATCATTAAATAAATTATCGTATACCTATTTGGACATTACGTTAACGCCTGATCCAGTGTCGCAGATGGTGTCGGCAAAAGTGGTGTCTCTGATTGTGCTTTCAATGATCGGTACACCTGGGTCACCTTTCTTCGTTGGAAATGGTTGAGGAAGCATATGATCATTTTCTGTGTTCAGAGCAGTGATAGTTGAGCAGTTTCTTCAGGTACATGCTGGGGTTTGTTCTTCCTCCATCTTCTATTGTTCTTCTTCTTGGGTGCTGGTTGTTATTGCTCTTCTTGTTGATGGAATTGCTTCAGGACTGCAGGAGTCTTTAAGATGCGGTTCTTGAACGAGAATCTTTCTTTCTTGTCCTTGATGGAGAGGACAATCTTGGCATGTTCTGCATAGATGATGGCTTTGGTTGTGCACAAGAATGGTCGTCCCAAGATAATGGGTGCCTTCTCATCTCCTCCCGTCTCTATAATCACGAAGTCAACTGGGACATATTATTGCCCCACTCTGATAATATCTTCTTCTAGCACTCCCTCGGGATAGCAAATGGACTGATCTGCAAGCTGCAAACGCATATCTGTGTACAACAAAGGATCACCTAATATTTTCTCATAAATTACCTTAGGCATTATGTTGACACTTGCGCCGAAATCGCAGATAGCTTCTGGAAAGCTGTGACATCCTATAGAGATAGGAATGATAGGTCTTCCAGGGTCTCCCATCTTCTCAGGTAGTGAGTGATCAATCCACTGTATATCTGTAGGCTCAATATGGTACTAGGTTGCATTGTGAATATCAACAAGATTAGCAGTTTCTAAATCTTCTGGCTGGCCCGGAATCTTACCTTTCTCAAATGGAGGGACAGCAGCAGCTAGCTGAGCTAATTGTGATTCTAACATTTTATTAAAGTTGTGCTGATTCTTTATAACAGAAGCAAAGGTATCCATTCTAGTATTAATATTTTCTAAAGCTTTATCATTAGAGGCTACCTTTCTAGACATTTGATCTAACAATTTAGATTTACCAACAACTAAATCTCTCAAATGTGGAAGATTGTAATTATTGTAATTATTACCTTGGTTGTTACCTTAGTAGTTACCTTGTCGAAGTTGCTGATTCCATCCTTGATTTGGCTGGTTCCATTCTTGACCTTGCTGAGGATGATAGCAGGTGTTATTGTTGATGAAGTTCACATCCTCTTGCAACGTAGGGAAATTGACAGCTGAATGCCCGTAATCTCCACATTCTTCACAGGTCATGCGAGAATCAATAATATGCATGACTTCCTTTTTCTCTATATCGAGCTTCTTCATGATGAGGTCTAGCTTGACAGTGACCATGTCAATTTCCTTGAGATGATGGATACCTCCTCCTCCTCTCTTGCGAGGTTGAGTACGTTCTTCATTACAATTTGGATTTGACGACATCTTCTCAACAAGTGTTTTAGCTTCTGGAAGCTTAAGTGACAGGAAAGCTCCTCCTGCTGCAGCATCTATGGACTCACGGGTGCTAGAGATAAGCCCGTGGTAGAAGGTCTGCATTAATAGCAAATCCTCTATCCCATGATAAGGATAGTCTTCAATATAATCTTGAAATCTTTCCCATGCTTCAGTGAATGATTCATGTTGCTGTTGAAATCTTGAAATTTTCCCACGCAGAGCAATCGTCTTGCCTTTAGGAAAGAACTTTGCCAGGAAAGTAGTTGAGCATTGGTCCCATGTAGTGTTCTTCTCTTTGTTGGAGTAGAAGGTAGAACCACTGCTTAGCTTTCCCCAAAAGTGAAAATGGGAAAAGACGGAGTAAAATAGCATCACTTGGTACTCCTCTGATCGTGAAGGTGCGGCAGATCTCTAGAAAGTGTTGTAAGTGTGCACTTGCATCTTCATGAGCTTTTCCACAAAATTGACTGGCTTGAACCATGGTGATAAGAGCAGGCTTGAGCTCAAATCCATTCTCCCCAGTATTGACTGCTGGTCCAGTCCGGATGTTTTCTGTTGTTGGGGCAGAGAACTCGCGCAGTGTCGTCTCTACAACCTTCTTCCTTCTAAGAAGTTTCTCTGGACCATCAGTGAAGTTGTTTGGAAGAGAAAAACCATTCATTCATTACCCTGCATAAGATAAGCAAATGATAAAAACAAGGGTGTGCCTGTTTGAGTTAGAGATCAATCGGTAATACAATCTTATCCATTATGTATATATGTTATCAATATTTCCTAAGTTTAATGTGCCTTCCCCGGCAACGGCGCCAAAAATGCTTGTTGACATCTACTAACGTCGCCAAATATAACTATATAACTTTTAATACGAGAGACGAGATTAGAAGATGTATGGTAATTAATTAACTTGCCATTAGCAACTAGCCAATTATCTATTACCAACACTCTTATGCATGAACTAGATTGTCATCCCTAATTATATATGCTAAGAATAAATAAAGGTTCATATACTATTCAATGTGACTAGGCAAAAATATATAAATATAAACTAAGATCAATTTTGCAAGCGGACAGATAATTATATCATTGTAGCATTTTACCTAGAGTCTACCAGGTTGTCAATTTATATTTATACCACTGGGAAGGACTAATCTATTATATTGATAGTGATTATATACAATGGATAAGTGACATTACTGATGTCATTTACTCTACTCATAACAGGTAGAGGTCACAAGATAATAAAGATAAATAAAGGTGATAAGTATGATCAAGCATCATAAATAAAGGATAAACATCAGAGCACCCTCTAGTCATAGTAATAGCTAGGTAATGGATAAACTAAGGAATTAATATCTAAGGTAATTCTATAAATACACCAATGCATAATTCTAATCAGTGCAATTACATCTAGCAATCATTGTTACATTAGTCCTATATCATGATCACATGTAAAGGGCATCATCTAGGAAGGATGTAAAATAGAGTCATCATCCAACTTCGCGACCGTGCCTGCTTACCTACATACGGGGGGTGGACTACAGAGGACTCAACGCAGCTGTCACCTACGCAGTCTACCATACGACCCAACACATCAGGGTGCACTCACAGATAAACAGAATATCTAGACACCACGTCTTGTAACACCCGAAAAATTGCATTCTTCTAAATAGTGGGAATTTATTTAATTATGCAATTAGTTGATCATTCCAATATAGGGAAATAATAATTTTTCTCAAATATAAAATCAAACCTAGGTCATACACATGTATGATGCATTCATGCTGGAGCATTTCTTCTTTGTACTGTTGTAGATTATTTGAATCTCTCAAATATTTCAAAACCCAATTTGAAAATCCTTTTGAAAAATGGAAAAAGAAATTAGAGCAGAGCCCTTCCCCTCTCCTTTCTGGTCCGAGCAGCAGCTTGGCCTGTTTTCCACTCCCTGGCCCCAGCAGATCCAGGTCGGATGGCTCGAGGACAGCTCGGCCGACCTGCTCCCTCCCTTCCCCTTACCCCATCCGACTGACGAGTGGGACCCACGGGTCAGCCCTTCCTTCTCCACCTCCCCCGTCGCGCGAACAGAGACGCCGCTGCCGTGTTCATCCGCCGTGGCCGAGCACGCGCGCGCGAAGCGTCCCTCTGCCGTGACTGCCAGCCCGACCCCAGCGCTCGGTGCTACCGATCTGTGGACCCACAGAACAGCCCCTCCCCTGTTTCCCTCTGCTGCTCGCCGAGAGTCCAACGCGGGCAAGAAAGAAACGGCCGAAGCCGAGTTCGTCGCCGCGCCGAGAGTCCGTAGCAGAGAAGAAACGGCCGAAGCCGATTTCTCCGCTCGTCGAGTTTGTTTCAATCTCCGAGATTGTCGTCACACCTCAGGAGTATTTAAGCAACGCTACACCCCCCGTGGCCATCACCTAACCCTAGCCGCCTCTTCTAGCCGCCATTGCCGAGCTCCCGCGAGAACCGAGCAGCCGCCGCCGCGAGAAATTGGCTCGATTCGCCACCAATTCCTCTCGGTAAGCCTTTGAGGAGCTTCGCTGTGATCTTGTGAAGTTCCCGAGCACTTTCTCCCTTCGATTTGTGCACTGACACGCCTCCGTCGCCGTTGCAGAGATCCATCGTCCGCCGGATCACGCCGCGAGCTATCTCCGAGTCGATTTCCGACCTTCCCATCACCCTAGGTGAGCTTGCGATGCTCTTCCCGATCTATGGGTACCCTTCCCGACCTATTTCATGCATCGAAGGCCGAGTTCGCCTTCTCCGGCGGCCCTCTGGCCATGGCGCCGCCGTCGGCCTCTGTTTTCCGGCCGAGAGCACCGCCACCCCTCCTCTCTGTTAATCTGATCCGCCGATTTTGAATCGGACGGCCGAAGAGCAGCCCATACCGATTCGGCCGGCGTTGTTGCGAATAACCCCTTACAGTTTTTAATGCTTAGCCCGCAGCCCTTAGCGTATTCAATAGATTATGTTTGAAGGCGTATTTATTTTCGGTATATATGAAAATGTGTTTTTAGATTTGAATTCAAAATTGTTTCATTTATAATTTTCACGTTTTAGTTTCGATTTGAACGATTCAAATTGCGTTAGATTCGTAATTTGATGATCTACCAGTTAGTAACACTATTTCATATGTTATTAACTTTTAAAATTTGAGATTATATTTAATCTATTATTATTCTATTATAAATCTTGTAAAATTCATATCTTCCTCGTTTTAAATCCGATTTGCGCAAACTTGATATCGATGTGATCGTAGCAATGTGTAGATTTGTTTTATAACCTTTTCAATTTATTTTCTCTCTGTTGGTGTACTGTTCTAATGAAAACTCTTGTTTGTATGCATGATTGCCCCTGTATGCATGTGTGTTGTTATGATGGATCGAGTATAGACGGTGAGCCATACGTGGGTGATCAAGATCAGTACTGCGACAACCCGGATCCCCAGGAGTTTGCTGATCAAGGCAAGTATTAGCATGGATCATCCTTGTTGTCCTATTCACTAAATAACTAACTGCATTTGCATGTGTCTTCCTTGTTAACCATAGTTACTTCCTAGTTTTGTTATCCTGTTCCTTGCAACCTATGGGATTATGCATGTGGTAATTGATGCTAGTGCGTTATTGATATCATGATCACGTAAACTTGATTAATTGATTATGCAATATGATTAAAAGATGCCTTTTTAGCAACATGGAGCTAGAGGATTGGAGCATAGTTTTGTGATGCACCATATCCTTCCCCCTTGGTAATGATCTGTCAGCAAAAGCCGGGACTTACAGTGCAACTATGAGGGCTATATGGCTCTGGTTTTAGCTCAGTATGAGGACCTTTTCTAGCTTGTTAGAGGTTACCGAAAGGCGCAAGAGGGGCTTGCCGACTCGGGTATAGTGCGGCCTCTGTCCATATGTGTATAAACTGCATGACCTTGTGCCATATGGAAGGGGGGCTCTACATCTGCTTGCCGAGGAAACCTCGCGGCCCTAACATGTTAGACGAACCTTTGAAAGGCTTCATAGTGAAACCCTGCTCTCTCACCTTGGTAGTGTTATGGGAGTAATTAACCCGAGCAAATGGGAATCACGGCTCATAGTGAAAGTGCACAACCTCTACAGAGTGTAAAACTGGTATACTAGCCGCACTCACGGTCACGAGTGGCCCGGAAAACTCACGGAGTAGTTATTCTTTTGGGGTGATGTTTACTTGTTGCTTATCTATTTATTGCTACACATTAATTATGTTTACTATGATCATGAGAATGGGCATATTAACTTGTTGCTGTCCAACTGCATAAAAGATGATTAATTAAAAGCAACCAGCTGTTAAACCATGTCAACCTTTTGAGCCTCATGAACCCATGCTAGTCTTGTTGAGTACGACATGTACTTACGCTTGTTTATTTTTCATTACTTGGTTAAAAATCCCGGATGGGTAACAGATGGTGATAGTGATGAGGACTACTAGACTTGTGCTTCACCAGTCGACGTCCCTGTGCTATAGAGCTACCGCGAGAGTTATCTTTATTTTCCGCTGTGTAATGACTTTGATATTATTCGCTATGTATTAAACATTGGTTATGATACAATTTATGCAATTTGTTGGCTTATGTGTGTGACTGATCTCTGGGCGCACATAAGATTATGCATCCCATTTTATCCTTAAAATTGGGTGTGACAAATTGGTATCAGAGTCATGTTGACTGTAGGACGCAAGCCTAGTTAGCACTGGATAGCCCTTAGCTTTATTATCTCTTTTTACTTGTTATATTAATTTGCTATAAGTTTTTGCTGATATCCTACCCTTGTCCATTGCAAAATTTTAACTAAATCTTAATTCCTGTAGATGGCCAACCTTAAACGCACTGCTCGCAAGCGTGTCATGCCACCTAAGAGGTACCTGCAGCGCTTCATCTCTGGCAGACGTGTACCCCGACCAGAGGTACCCGTGGAGGACGTACCAGTGGAGGAGCCCCAGCAGGAGGTGCCCGCAGAGGAGCCCAGTGAAGAGCCCTTGGAAGACAGCTCTGAAGACGTACCTATGGAGGACCCTCAGAAAGATGAACCCGAGAAGGTGGAGCCGCAGGGTGACCAAGATTGTGCTGGCGACCCTGATGACAGAGATGATGGAGGCAACTCGGATGACTCCGATGACCCCGAAGACGATGGCGATGATGATGGAGACCAAGGTGGAAAACCCTGGGTGGGAATGATTCACTATGATCATCATGGTGATGACTACTACCACCCGCTGCTTCTCGACTTGGTGCGCCGCTTCTATCCCAACGCCTCGGTGCTGTACAAGACGGAGTACTGGAAGCACCGTGACTATGCCGCCTACTATGAGACGAGGGTGTACATCAAGGAGGGAAGCCAGGTGAAGAATATTCACTATGCTGTCTCCATTCGACTCTCCAAAGCTGCCGCCATCAAGGATGCCGCACGACAAGCTCTTATGGTGCACCGCCATGAGAATTGGGACATCATCAAGTGGGAGATGCACCGCTACCTTCCCCGCCGCCAGAGTGGCCAAGCTAACTGCAGTATCGCCGGTCCACTTGGAGAAGTGAACGCCCGACTCCACGCGGCCTTGGAATGTTTGGCTCAGACCAACACTTTTCTGGACCAGACACTGGATGAGCTGAACACCAGGACTGAAGCTAACTACAAGCTCAGCCGGGCAGTGGATGGGTTGAACAGGCAACTCGGTGTTGGACCCCCTCCGCCATCACCAAGGTGTCCAGCTGAATCGCCGCCAAGGAACCGAGGAGACCATGGAGATGCTCACACCCGCACCGACATCGACCCCTAGAGGAGTTACCCCCAGTTAGTAACAAAAGACGCTAGAAGCGCAAGTTGAGTCAAGTCGAGTCTAGTTCGTGTCTTGTGAACTTTTGTGCTAGATTGCTTTTCCTTATGAACAATGCTTGATTTGGAGTTTGTAATGAGTGCTGAGATTGTGGGCATGTCCGCAAATCTCTTTATATAGGTTTGAATGAATGCATAATAGTTTGGGTTGATTATCTCAGTTTCCAGCAGTGCTGTTTTTCCGACCTCTCTGCCCTAGTTATTTTTCCTATTTAATTATATACGACCAAAAATCATGAGAAATTTTATGAAAAAACTAGACCTCTGTTTTTTTCCTTGCCCGCAAGAATCATGTCACACCCCAAAATTTCTGTTTTGGGATGTGACTAGAAAACACTTAAAACAAAACAAATGATTTTTACCATTTTCTAAAAATTCCAACATAGCTTAAGTTGTTGACATTCTGGATAATGGAAAATGTGAGTTTTCAAACATTTTGTGAACAATTTAAAGGTTTGTTGCATTCATGCCTTTGCATAGTGTTTTGTATGAAAAATGATTTCAAAAGTTTTCAAACACGCATAGGGTTTAATTGGAATCAAATTTCTCAAATCTTTGATCAAGTTCCCATTCATGACTAAATCCTTGGAACCATATACCTTGATCCTTATTTCAAAAACCTTGATGGCTCTTCAAATGTTCATCTTGCCATTACCCTAACACCTATTCTTTAAAGCTCTATTTAGTCATATCCTAATATGTTCTCTCTTTATCCCTTTTTCCTTATATTTGAGATTCCAATCCTTTTTAATTGACTCTTGTTCAAATATCAAAACATATGCTTAATGATCAATCATTGTATCCCATATGCAACTCTACCATCACTTTGTTCAAGTGAAATCAATCACATGTTATGTACCCCTGTTAATCTCAGTTCCATCTTTCTTCTCGTTTCCTGACCTTTGGGCAATATATACATGGACTCTTTCTCCTCCACTCATTATCCTCTTGGTCAAACCGAAACATATTTTTGAACCATCCTTGAAAACCATACGGTCTTGGTCTCACCATTTTGGAACGCTAAATTTTCCGAAACCCTTATCGTGTCTCTACGAATTTAGCGAGCCGAGCTCAACACTATCATTCCATATTGTATTCTTGTTTTAATACAAGCACCTAAATCTATCCCATTAGTAAACCATATTCCCCATCTTTATTTCTATTGCTAATGGGTCAACCCAACTCATTGCGTCCTCCGACATCGCTTCGAACTGAATCCAGTTAAAACTTTGAGTTATCTTTCGCCGTGGGTCAAAGCCCAACCACCCTCCCCTTCTTTTGTGGTTCAACATAGAGTCCAACCAGCCCTCTACCTCTTCCTCTCACCTCTCCCACGTCACCCACCTGATGTCCTCTCCATCTTGCACAAAAATATCAACCAAGTCAAGAAAATATCAAGACAAGACCCTTTGCCTTCCAACCCTTTGGTCTCCCACCCTTTCCCCTTCAAGTATAACTCCCCCACAGCCCCCTCACTGCCTCCCCCTTCAGTTCCCACGTCAAGAACAGAGGGGAGATGCCCCTCCTCTTCCTCATTCTCCCCCATGGCTGCCTCAACCAATCCCCAAATTTCCTCTCCATCCCGTCCATGGAAACGAAGTGTTTCGGCGATTGCAACCCATCTAAACACCTTGATTTCCTTCCCAAGCACCCAACAAGGATTTGGAGGAGTTCAACATCAACCTCCCTGCTCACCATGACGTGGTGGTTGCTTCTACCACCATGGATGTCGCCCCGATCAACCGCATCGCGAGAAGGATGCACCGTTGAACCGCGTTATCATCACCGGCAATCGTTGATGAGTTTCCCCGCTCCACCCCACCAATACCCATGGTGAGAACCCTAAATCATGTCCCCCATAATGTTTTTATAGTGTTCTCTGAATATCAAGTACCCTTGTTGATGTTTGGTTGATTCCCGATGAAATATACATGTTGTATGTCTTGCTGTCCTGGCGGCCAGCAGCGCTGCTGTTTTTGGGCAGCGGCGTTCCTCGCTGTTCCTTTGATCAAATCATCAAACCCTTTGGTGAAATTGTAGTTCATATCCTTGAACACGTCCCTGCAAAATGGTTTCTTCATAGGAGTTGAGAATTTAGAGATATGGTCATCACCGTGCCGCTGTCCCTGCTGTCTGGACAGATTGGCATCTCTGAGTGCTTTCGGCGTTCCCCGCTAATCCGCTGACCAAATCATAAATCCCTTTGACCTACATGTTCATGACATCCCTGCATATGATCCCACAAGTTGGTTCAGCTATCCAATCCATGATGGCCGAGATATAGAGACCGAATTGTCTGCCGCTCCTGCTGTCCAAACAGAAATGACCCTATTTTTGTCAGTGGCGTTCCCGTTGATCCATTGAACCTCTTGATCAACCCTTTGGATATGTTATCCTTTATATAGTTGCACACACCTCTGAAAAGTTTCATGGCTATATGATAAAGTATGAAAGATATATGCTCCTATCTTGTGGTCACTGTCCTGCTGTCCTGCTGTCCCGCAGCCGCACCACAGCGGGTTGGCACGAGCGTTCCCGTTGATTGACCACTCCGGTGATCAGCACCTTTGACCGTTGTGTGTATGATATACCTACACACATCCCTGCAAGTCAGCTTCATCATATGAATAATGACGCTTGAGTTATAATCATTGTCATGTCGCTGCCCTTGCCATGCCAAACAACCACATAGTCGCATCTTGCAATCATGTTCTCCTACCAACGGATGGTCAAAACGTCACCTCCTTTTGCCATAACCTCCCTCATGCAGTACCTAGAAATCCCACAAAATATATTTCCATTTGTATTTGTTATAACCATGCAATCTATCATCATATTTCCCGCTGTCCTCCACCGGTTACGCTTAACCGATGCACAAATCGACATAACCTTGTTTTCCGTTGATCTAGCATCCACCTCAGTGCATTTGTTGGTCATGACATGTTCCAAAGTAACCTATTCACTTATCCAAAATCATTCCCTCATATCTCTAAGGAATATTCAGAACATAAGCCATCTGTGTAACCTCTCTTCCCACCTTAAATCCATGGTCTCCATGCGCTTAACATGATCTACCCGTCCAAACCACCACCACCATATTTGTCATGTTATGTTCTATAACCAGAGATAAATCTTGTTATCAATGTCATATCATGTTATCCATTATTCAATCCCAGTCCTCCAATGGTGCCTAATAGCATACCACCAACTAGCAAATTTGTTTCGTCCTTAGTGCATCTCTGATTGACATGCCCTCTTCATGTGACATGCCCTTACATGTTGCATGCATATTCTCTATATTTTGGTCATCATTTAAATCATACAGGCAGAACCATGAGCTATATTTTAGTTAATCCTATCAAACCACATCACTCCACCATGATCTTGTGACCACTAAACATATTTCTCCTTTTCAAGTCATGTTTTATCAAGTCTCATAAACTACATCCTCACCATAAATAAACATCTATCCTTACTATCAACCTTGATATGTCACTCCAGCTTAGTGATGGAAACATCATATCACTAATTATCATATATCCCTAGGAGAATGCCACATGATGTATATCAATTCAATATTATTCTCCAATGCTGTCTATTCCAGTTTCTCTACCACACACCATGACATATCATGCTCTACAAAGCCAAACCTTATGCTTAAAACCTAATACATATTCAATCCTTTTTGTCACGTTAAATATGTTGTAGTCCAAATTCCACTTTGCTCATCCAATCCAATCTTTTCCACCTATACCTTTCAACTCTCACATCATTTAATTGTGGTTCTTGTTTTGTTTAGTTTTTGTGCTCACACGATTATAGAACAAGCCATACGTTTTCAAAACCTTTGTAATTTATTGTTATAATGCTTGGTGTATTGTTTCTAGGTTTGAATGTGAAGCTTGTGCTGGTTGTTCCGATCGTTAGAAGTGGAGCTATGCAAGGATGATCGTGAAGAAATTGGAGTGCCTGGAAAGCATTTGGAGGCAAGTGTAACATGAGTCTCCTTGTTGCCTAATAACCATTTAATCACATTTTCATATGCATGTGTCTAATATGATAAACCTATAAGGATTTTACCTAGAACTATTGATATCTTATATCCTTGTTACCTATGGGTTATTGCATATGGGTAGATTGGCTTAGTTGCTATCACCAACAATAATGATCTATAATATTGATTAATGATTATGCAACTATGGATGGAAGATGCTTTTAAGCAACATGGACAGAAGAGGGCTAGAGCATTGGGCCTTTTTGGTCGCTCTAGTCTGCCCTCCGTATGCATCTGAATCTTAAAGCGGCCACCCAGGATTTACCGTACAACCATGAGAATCACATGGCTCTGGTCTTAGATGAGTAACTAGATCTTCTCTATCTTGTTAGTAGTTACCGAAAGGCGCTAGAGGGGGGTCTAGGTTCAAGAATGGGTTCCGAGCCTGTCAAGATGTGTGCTGGGCTGCGGTCACATGGTGTGCCATTCTTGAAGGGGGCCTCCATTCGCCTTGCCGAAACCTTGCGTCTACTAACTTGTTAGAGTGACTAGTGAAAGGCTTCGTAGTGGTTCCCTGCCTGCTCACCTTGGAAGTGATAAGTGGTTGGCCGCCTCGGGGCATATGGGAATTCACGACTCATGGTGAAAGTGTACACACTCTGCAGAGTTTGATCAAACTGATATATCAGCCGTGCTCACGGACACGAGCGGCCTGGATCCTTTTCGAGACAGATGATTTTATGGATGGCTCGAGATGATGAAATGATATTGATGATAATTATTATAATCCCACTGGGGTGCTAAGCATAACTTAGTTACATAGACTCTTAATAAGTAAAATATGACCAACTAAAAGTGCTTACCGCAGTTCAGCCGTGTCAGCTTTTTGAGCCTTGCAACCCCCCTCATGTTATACTTGCTGAGCATGGTGAGCTGACGCTTGTGGTTTCACCAATAAAAATCCCGGATGGGTACCAGATGGTGGATAAAGTGAGGAGTTTCCAAAGGAGTTCCATGAGTACTAGGCGAGTGCTCCCCCAGTCAACCGTCCCTGTGGAGTATGGTGCCCCGAAGATAGAAGATGAAGACTAGTTTCCGTTGTGCTTTCATATATTTGTAAGTCTTAATGTAAATATGTTTCGCTATGTATTTAAGCATTGCTTATGGTATTTACCATATTTGACACTATATGTGTTCTGTGGACATCCTGGGCACACATATAGTTAACGCTTGGTATTCTTCGGAAAACCAGGTGTGACAAAGTGGTATCAGAGTAGTGTTGACTGTAGGACGCTCAGCCTAGTTAGACATGGTCGTTTTCATAAAGTTATTTTGGTAAAACCTAGTCATGCATTTCTTTCCTTCGATTCTTTGTGAAAAAAAATGCTCTTTAACGAAAACCCCTCATTTCTCCAAGATGCAAGAAGATTTGCGGGATGATCAAGTTTCTACAATGATAAGAAGAGCATCGCCCCAAAGACTGAAGAGTTCAAGCTCGTTTAACCTAAGCCTTTAGGATGTTGCTATCCCCGAGCGCTTTTTACGTTAGTAACGATTCTTGGAAAGTGGTAGTGTGATGTTATTAGGACCCTTTTATGTTAGTGTGTCTTAGCGTGGTTGATTGTTTTGTTCTTGTGTTCTTGTGTGATTTCGCTCTTTGCTTTGAGTGTAGCTTCAGCGAATCTCGGGACGAGATTCCTGTTAAGGGGGGTAGTGTTGTCACACCCCAAAATTTCTGTTTTGGGATGTGACTAGAAAACACTTAAAACAAAACAAATGATTTTTACCATTTTCTAAAAATTCCAACATAGCTTAAGTTGTTGACATTCTGGATAATGGAAAATGTGAGTTTTCAAACATTTTGTGAACAATTTAAAGGTTTGTTGCATTCATGCCTTTGCATAGTGTTTTGTATGAAAAATGATTTCAAAAGTTTTCAAACACGCATAGGGTTTAATTGGAATCAAATTTCTCAAATCTTTGATCAAGTTCCCATTCATGATTAAATCCTTGGAACCATATACCTTGATCCTTATTCCAAAAACCTTGATGGCTCTTCAAATGTTCATCTTGCCATCACCCTAACACCTATTCTTTAAAGCTCTATTTAGTCATATCCTAATATGTTCTCTCTTTATCCCTTTTTCCTTATATTTGAGATTCCAATCCTTTTTAATTGACTCTTGTTCAAATATCAAAACATATGCTTAATGATCAATCATTGTATCCCATATGCAACTCTACCATCACTTTGTTCAAGTGAAATCAATCACATGTTATGTACCCCTGTTAATCTCAGTTCCATCTTTCTTCTCGTTTCCTGACCTTTGGGCAATATATACATGGACTCTTTCTCCTCCACTCATTATCCTCTTGGTCAAACCGAAACATATTTTTGAACCATCCTTGAAAACCATACGGTCTTGGTCTCACCATTTTGGAACGCTAAATTTTCCGAAACCCTTATCGTGTCTCTACGAATTTAGCGAGCCGAGCTCAACACTATCATTCCATATTGTATTCTTGTTTTAATACAAGCACCTAAATCTATCCCATTAGTAAACCATATTCCCCATCTTTATTTCTATTGCTAATGGGTCAACCCAACTCATTGCGTCCTCCGACATCGCTTCGAACTGAATCCAGTTAAAACTTTGAGTTATCTTTCGCCGTGGGTCAAAGCCCAACCACCCTCCCCTTCTTTTGTGGTTCAACATAGAGTCCAACCAGCCCTCTACCTCTTCCTCTCACCTCTCCCACGTCACCCACCTGATGTCCTCTCCATCTTGCACAAAAATATCAACCAAGTCAAGAAAATATCAAGACAAGACCCTTTGCCTTCCAACCCTTTGGTCTCCCACCCTTTCCCCTTCAAGTATAACTCCCCCACAGCCCCCTCACGCCTCCCCCTTCAGTTCCCACGTCAAGAACAGAGGGGAGATGCCCCTCCTCTTCCTCATTCTCCCCCATGGCTGCCTCAACCAATCCCCAAATTTCCTCTCCATCCCGTCCATGGAAACGAAGTGTTTCGGCGATTGCAACCCATCTAAACACCTTGATTTCCTTCCCAAGCACCCAACAAGGATTTGGAGGAGTTCAACATCAACCTCCCTGCTCACCATGACGTGGTGGTTGCTTCTACCACCATGGATGTCGCCCCGATCAACCGCATCGCGAGAAGGATGCACCGTTGAACCGCGTTATCATCACCGGCAATCGTTGATGAGTTTCCCCGCTCCACCCCACCAATACCCATGGTGAGAACCCTAAATCATGTCCCCCATAATGTTTTTATAGTGTTCTCTGAATATCAAGTACCCTTGTTGATGTTTGGTTGATTCCCGATGAAATATACATGTTGTATGTCTTGCTGTCCTGGCGGCCAGCAGCGCTGCTGTTTTTGGGCAGCGGCGTTCCTCGCTGTTCCTTTGATCAAATCATCAAACCCTTTGGTGAAATTGTAGTTCATATCCTTGAACACGTCCCTGCAAAATGGTTTCTTCATAGGAGTTGAGAATTTAGAGATATGGTCATCACCGTGCCGCTGTCCCTGCTGTCTGGACAGATTGGCATCTCTGAGTGCTTTCGGCGTTCCCCGCTAATCCGCTGACCAAATCATAAATCCCTTTGACCTACATGTTCATGACATCCCTGCATATGATCCCACAAGTTGGTTCAGCTATCCAATCCATGATGGCCGAGATATAGAGACCGAATTGTCTGCCGCTCCTGCTGTCCAAACAGAAATGACCCTATTTTTGTCAGTGGCGTTCCCGTTGATCCATTGAACCTCTTGATCAACCCTTTGGATATGTTATCCTTTATATAGTTGCACACACCTCTGAAAAGTTTCATGGCTATATGATAAAGTATGAAAGATATATGCTCCTATCTTGTGGTCACTGTCCTGCTGTCCTGCTGTCCCGCAGCCGCACCACAGCGGGTTGGCACGAGCGTTCCCGTTGATTGACCACTCCGGTGATCAGCACCTTTGACCGTTGTGTGTATGATATACCTACACACATCCCTGCAAGTCAGCTTCATCATATGAATAATGACGCTTGAGTTATAATCATTGTCATGTCGCTGCCCTTGCCATGCCAAACAACCACATAGTCGCATCTTGCAATCATGTTCTCCTACCAACGGATGGTCAAAACGTCACCTCCTTTTGCCATAACCTCCCTCATGCAGTACCTAGAAATCCCACAAAATATATTTCCATTTGTATTTGTTATAACCATGCAATCTATCATCATATTTCCCGCTGTCCTCCACCGGTTACTGCTTAACCGATGCACAAATCGACATAACCTTGTTTTCCGTTGATCTAGCATCCACCTCAGTGCATTTGTTGGTCATGACATGTTCCAAAGTAACCTATTCACTTATCCAAAATCATTCCCTCATATCTCTAAGGAATATTCAGAACATAAGCCATCTGTGTAACCTCTCTTCCCACCTTAAATCCATGGTCTCCATGCGCTTAACATGATCTACCCGTCCAAACCACCACCACCATATTTGTCATGTTATGTTCTATAACCAGAGATAAATCTTGTTATCAATGTCATATCATGTTATCCATTATTCAATCCCAGTCCTCCAATGGTGCCTAATAGCATACCACCAACTAGCAAATTTGTTTCGTCCTTAGTGCATCTCTGATTGACATGCCCTCTTCATGTGACATGCCCTTACATGTTGCATGCATATTCTCTATATTTTGGTCATCATTTAAATCATACAGGCAGAACCATGAGCTATATTTTAGTTAATCCTATCAAACCACATCACTCCACCATGATCTTGTGACCACTAAACATATTTCTCCTTTTCAAGTCATGTTTTATCAAGTCTCATAAACTACATCCTCACCATAAATAAACATCTATCCTTACTATCAACCTTGATATGTCACTCCAGCTTAGTGATGGAAACATCATATCACTAATTATCATATATCCCTAGGAGAATGCCACATGATGTATATCAATTCAATATTATTCTCCAATGCTGTCTATTCCAGTTTCTCTACCACACACCATGACATATCATGCTCTACAAAGCCAAACCTTGTGCTTAAAACCTAATACATATTCAATCCTTTTTGTCACGTTAAATATGTTGTAGTCCAAATTCCACTTTGCTCATCCAATCCAATCTTTTCCACCTATACCTTTCAACTCTCACATCATTTAATTGTGGTTCTTGTTTTGTTTAGTTTTTGTGCTCACACGATTATAGAACAAGCCATACGTTTTCAAAACCTTTGTAATTTATTGTTATAATGCTTGGTGTATTGTTTCTAGGTTTGAATGTGAAGCTTGTGCTGGTTGTTCCGATCGTTAGAAGTGGAGCTATGCAAGGATGATCGTGAAGAAATTGGAGTGCCTGGAAAGCATTTGGAGGCAAGTGTAACATGAGTCTCCTTGTTGCCTAATAACCATTTAATCACATTTTCATATGCATGTGTCTAATATGATAAACCTATAAGGATTTTACCTAGAACTATTGATATCTTATATCCTTGTTACCTATGGGTTATTGCATATGGGTAGATTGGCTTAGTTGCTATCACCAACAATAATGATCTATAATATTGATTAATGATTATGCAACTATGGATGGAAGATGCTTTTAAGCAACATGGACAGAAGAGGGCTAGAGCATTGGGCCTTTTTGGTCGCTCTAGTCTGCCCTCCGTATGCATCTGAATCTTAAAGCGGCCACCCAGGATTTACCGTACAACCATGAGAATCACATGGCTCTGGTCTTAGATGAGTAACTAGATCTTCTCTATCTTGTTAGTAGTTACCGAAAGGCGCTAGAGGGGGGTCTAGGTTCAAGAATGGGTTCCGAGCCTGTCAAGATGTGTGCTGGGCTGCGGTCACATGGTGTGCCATTCTTGAAGGGGGCCTCCATTCGCCTTGCCGAAACCTTGCGTCTACTAACTTGTTAGAGTGACTAGTGAAAGGCTTCGTAGTGGTTCCCTGCCTGCTCACCTTGGAAGTGATAAGTGGTTGGCCGCCTCGGGGCATATGGGAATTCACGACTCATGGTGAAAGTGTACACACTCTGCAGAGTTTGATCAAACTGATATATCAGCCGTGCTCACGGACACGAGCGGCCTGGATCCTTTTCGAGACAGATGATTTTATGGATGGCTCGAGATGATGAAATGATATTGATGATAATTATTATAATCCCACTGGGGTGCTAAGCATAACTTAGTTACATAGACTCTTAATAAGTAAAATATGACCAACTAAAAGTGCTTACCGCAGTTCAGCCGTGTCAGCTTTTTGAGCCTTGCAACCCCCCTCATGTTATACTTGCTGAGCATGGTGAGCTGACGCTTGTGGTTTCACCAATAAAAATCCCGGATGGGTACCAGATGGTGGATAAAGTGAGGAGTTTCCAAAGGAGTTCCATGAGTACTAGGCGAGTGCTCCCCCAGTCAACCGTCCCTGTGGAGTATGGTGCCCCGAAGATAGAAGATGAAGACTAGTTTCCGTTGTGCTTTCATATATTTGTAAGTCTTAATGTAAATATGTTTCGCTATGTATTTAAGCATTGCTTATGGTATTTACCATATTTGACACTATATGTGTTCTGTGGACATCCTGGGCACACATATAGTTAACGCTTGGTATTCTTCGGAAAACCAGGTGTGACAAATCATCTCAATATCAGTTATGGTTTGGGAGAAACAAATGTCACAAGTCAAAGTTTCTGCGCTGTCTGTTACTCTGAAACAGTTTCGAATCAAATCTGTTTTTGATAAACTTAACGACAGAATCTGGAGAGATGGTATGAATAAAAGTTGTAGAGTTTTTCTCATGCTTTCCAACCATGTATAGCATGTCTCTGTTTGACTTCGGGAACTCCTGATATGACTATTTTTCTACTCTACCATTGTTGGATCGCGCCCAGAATTTCCCGTTCTAGTCTTTTAAGTGTTATTTCAATGGAAAAGAATTCTAAACCTCACTTCAATGATTGAACAGCAGATGGCCCACACCAGGAGGAACCCAAGGGGTGATGGTACCTCTGAAGAAAATGCTAATCCATCACCACCTCCGCCACAGCCTAATATGGAGCAACTGATGTTGATGCAAACACAGCTGATGCAGCAGATAGCCCAGAACATTCAACTGCTGCAGCGAAGCAATGGCAACGGGAATCCACCTCCACCACCCCGTGACAAGAGAAGCGAATTCTTGAAGGGACGCCTGCCCACCTTCGATCATTCCAGTGATCCTCTCCAAGCTGATGATTGGCTGCGTGCGATAGAAAGGCAGCTGGAGATCGCCCAATGCAACGACGTCGAGAAGGTTCTCTATGCATCTGGGCAGTTGCAGGGAGCTGCTCTGGACTGGTGGGAGTCTTTCCATTTTGGACGTGCCGACCCCATCTCTTGGCAGCAATTCCGTGAGGGGTTCCGCAATCATCATGTGCCTGCAGGGTTGATGAAGCTGAAGAAGAAGGAGTTTCTTTCTCTGAAGCAGGGAGGTATGCTAGTTGCCGAGTACCGTGACAAGTTCATCCAATTGTCGCGGTATGCTCCAAAAGAGGTTGAAGATGATGCCAAGAAACAAGAGCTCTTCTTGGAAGGACTGAATGATCACCTCCAGTACCAGTTGCTCTCCCACACTTTCGCCAACTTCCAACAGTTGGTGGACAAAGCTTTGATCATCGAGAGCAAGCGCCGTGAGATAGATGAGAAGAAGAAGAAGAGGAAGTTTCAAGGGCAGTCGTCTGGAAGCAACAGCCGCTTCCGTAACAACCCGCAGCAGCCTCAGCAACAACAATGTTTCCAGGGACAGTCTGGATTCAAGAACAATTTCCAGAATCAACAACGTTCCCAGAACCAGCAGCGTTCCCAGTACCAGCAACAAGGTGGTAACCAGGCGCCACAACTGACTGCTCCCAACAACATCCCAGTGAAGAATGGTGCCCCCAACAAGTGTTTCCGCTGTGGCAAGGAAGGACACTTGTCCTACAATTGTCCGGAGAAGCAGAATCCCCAAGCCTCCCAGAAGCAGAACAACCAGCAGAGAGTGCCACCTCGCACCGGGAAGGTGAACCATGTGTCGGTTGATACGGCACAGGAGACTCCAGAGGTCATGATGGGTACGTTCAATATCGATTCCATCCCCGCTATAGTTCTTTTTGACTCTGGTGCTTCGCATACTTTCATTTCGCACACATTTGTTAGAAAGCATGGTATTCCCCTTAGTGTCATGAAACATCCTATTATGGTTTCTTCTCCGGGTGGTGTTATGCAAGCTACTCTTCAGTGTCTCCCGATTACTGTCTCATTAAGGGAGGTAGAATTCGAGATAACCCCTACTGTGCTAAATACTGCCGGAATTGATCTTATCCTGGGTATGGATTGGATAAAGAAATACAACACGAACATAGGGTGTAAGGAGAAGGTTGTAACTGTCACTACACCAAAGGGAGATGAGGTCCGAGTTGAGGTTGCTCTACAAGTGCAACAACAAGCCACAGTACATCAGCTCAGAGAAGAAGTGCAGCCGGATAACTCAGTGGTGGATGAGTTTGAAGATGTGTTTCCAGATGAGTTACCAGGTATGCCGCCTGACCGTGACATTGAATTTATCATTGAGTTGTTACCTGGTACTGCACCTATAGCTAAACGTCCATATAGAATGGGAGTTAAAGAATTAGAAGAACTTAAGAAACAAATCAAAGAACTGTCAGAAAAAGGTTTCATTCGTCCTAGTTCTTCACCTTGGGGAGCCCCGGTTATTTTTGTTGATAAGAAAGATGGTGGCCAAAGGATGTGTGTTGATTATCGGTCACTGAATGAGGTCACCATTAAGAACAAGTATCCGTTGCCTAGAATTGATGACTTATTTGATTAGTTGAGAGGTGCTTGTGTGTTTTCCAAGATTGATCTCCGTTCAGGTTATCATCAGTTGAAGATTCGTGACTCTGACATACCTAAGACTGCATTCACTACTCGGTATGGACTGTATGAGTATACGGTAATGTCCTTTGGTTTGACTAATGCACCACCTACTTCATGTATCTGATGAACAAGGTATTCATGGAATTCTTGGATCAGTTTGTTGTGGTGTTCATTGATGTATCTTGATCTACTCCAAGAATGAAGAAGAGCATGCCGAACATCTGACATTGGTTTTGCAGAAGCTCAGAGAACATAAGTTGTATGCCAAACAAAGTAAGTGCGAGTTCTGGTTGAGAGAAGTTGCTTTTCTAGGACATATTGTGTCCAATGGTGGAATTTCTGTAGACCCAAGCAAGGTGGCAGACGTGTTGAATTGGAAGCCGCCAACTGATGTGACTGGCATTCGTAGTTTTCTTGGTTTAGCTGGTTACTACCAAAGGTTCATTGAAGGATTCTCCAAGCTTGCGAAACCAATGACTTCGTTGCTAGAGAAGAATGCCAAGTTTGTGTGGTCTGAGAAGTGTCAATGCTAGTTTTGAAGAATTGAAGAAGAGATTGACAACAGCGCCAGTGTTGGTTTTATCGGACCTAAGTAAGAAGTTCTCTATCTATTGTGATGCTTCCCGCCTAGGTCTTGGTTGTGTTCTCATGCAAGAAGGAAGAGTCGTAGCATATGCATCGAGACAGCTGAGGAAGCATGAGTTGAATTACCCTACTCATGACTTGGAGCTAGCAGCTGTGGTTCACGCTTTGAAGATTTGGAGACATTATCTTATTGGTCATAAGTGTGACATCTATACAGATCATAAGATCTTGAGGTATATCTTCACCCAGTCAGAGTTGAATTTGAGGCAACGTCGTTGGTTGGAATTGATAAAGGATTATGATTTGGAAGTGCATTATCATCCTGGCAAAGCAAATGTTGTAGCAGATGCTCTTAGTAGAAAGAGTTATGCTAATGAGATTCGAGCAACCAACATACCCGCAGAATTGTGTGCAGAGATGGAGCGTCTCAACTTGGGAATTGTGATCAATGCTGTTGAGATGGAGGTTGAACCCACACTAGAGCAAGAGATACGAAAGGCTCAGTTGGAAGATGAGAAGCTCAAAGAAATAGCAGAGAACATTGTGGTTGGAAAATCACCCGGATTCAGATTAGATGAGAATGGAACCTTATGATTTGGGAAGAGACTCTGTGTACCTGAAGTGAAATCCATCCGAGACGCTATACTGCGTGAAGCTCATGAGTCAGCATATTCTATACACCCAGGAAGTACCAAGATGTATTTGGATCTGAAGGAAAAATATTGGTGGGTTGGACTGAAGCGTGACGTAGCAGAATATGTGGCTATATGTGATACCTGTCAGAGAGTTAAAGCTGAACACCAGAGACCTGCAGGATTGCTACAACCACTAAAGATACCTGAGTGGATGTGGGAAGAAGTCGGTATGGACTTCATAGTTGGATTGCCACGTACTCAGAGAGGTTATGATTCAATCTGGGTAATTGTGGATCGACTGACTAAAGTTGCTCATTTCCTCCCCGTCAAGACCACCTATACCGGAGCAAGACTTGCAGAGTTGTATATGGAAAGGATTGTGTGTCTACATGGAGTTCCCAAGAAGATAGTGTCCGATAGGGGTACGCAGTACACCTCACAGTTTTGGCAACAAGTGCATAGATCATTGGGAACACGGTTGAATTTCAGTTCTGCATATCACCCTCAAACTGACGGCCAAACTGAACGGATTAATCAGATTTTGGAAGATATGTTGAGAGCTTGTGCTTTACAGTATGGAACAAGTTGGGATAAGAGTCTGCCGTATGCGGAGTTCTCTTATAATAATAGTTACCAGAAAAGTCTCAAGATGGCACCCTTCGAAGCATTGTATGGGCGCAAGTGCAGGACACCCTTGTTTTGGAATCAAACTGGAAAAACTCAAGTGTTTGGACCGGATGTGTTGAGAGACGCAGAGGAGCAAGTCCAGACCATAAGAGAGAACTTGAGAATAGCACAATCTAGACAGAAGAGCTATGCGGATACACGGAGAAGAGAACTAGCTTTTAATGTAGGAGACTATGTATATCTTAGAGTGTCCCTGATGAGAAGTGTGAAAAGGTTCAACAGCAAAGGAAAGTTGGCACCAAGGTATATTGGTCCCTTCAAGATCCTAGAGAGACGTGGAGAAGTGGCATATCAGCTAGAACTTCCGGAAAGTTTGTCCGGTGTGCATGATGTGTTCCACATATCTCAGTTGAGAAAGTGTTTGAGAGTACCGGAAGAGCAGGTTCCTGTCGAGGAAATAGTTTTCAAGAAGGGTCTCACTTATGAGGAACATCCAGTGAAAATTTTGGAAACCGCAGAAAGAGTTACAAGAAGCCGAGTGATAAAGATGTGCAAGGTGCAGTGGCATCGGTACTCTGAGGAAGAAGCTACTTGGGAAAGAGAGGAAGATCTCAGAGAAAAGTACCCGGAGTTGTTTGAGTAAGCACCAACTGAATCTCGAGGACGAGATTATTTTTAAGGGGGGTAGAATTGTAACACCCGAAAAATTGCATTCTTTTAAATAGTGGGAATTTATTTAATTATGCAATTAGTTGATCATTCCAATATAGGGAAATAATAATTTTTCTCAAATATAAAATCAAACCTAGGTCATACACATGTATGATGCATTCATGCTGGAGCATTTCTTCTTTGTACTGTTGTAGATTATTTGAATCTCTCAAATATTTCAAAACCCAATTTGAAAATCCTTTTGGAAAATGGAAAAAGAAATTAGAGCAGAGCCCTTCCCCTCTCCTTTCTGGTCCGAGCAGCAGCTTGGCCTGTTTTCCACTCCCTGGCCCCAGCAGATCCAGGTCGGATGGCTCGAGGACAGCTCGGCCGACCTGCTCCCTCCCTTCCCCTTACCCCATCCGACTGACGAGTGGGACCCACGGGTCAGCCCTTCCTTCTCCACCTCCCCCGTCGCGCGAACAGAGACGCCGCTGCCGTGTTCATCCGCCGTGGCCGAGCACGCGCGCGCGAAGCGTCCCTCTGCCGTGACTGCCAGCCCGACCCCAGCGCTCGGTGCTACCGATCTGTGGACCCACAGAACAGCCCCTCCCCTGTTTCCCTCTGCTGCTCGCCGAGAGTCCAACGCGGGCAAGAAAGAAACGGCCGAAGCCGAGTTCATCGCCACGCCGAGAGTCCGTAGCAGAGAAGAAACGGCCGAAGCCGATTTCTCCGCTCGCCGAGTTTGTTTCAATCTCCGAGATTGTCGTCACACCTCGGGAGTATTTAAGCAACGCTACACCCCCCGTGGCCATCACCTAACCCTAGCCGCCTCTTCTAGCCGCCATTGCCGAGCTCCCGCGAGAACCGAGCAGCCGCCGCCGCGAGAAATTGGCTCGATTCGCCACCAATTCCTCTCGGTAAGCCTTTGAGGAGCTTCGCTGTGATCTTGTGAAGTTCCCGAGCACTTTCCCCCTTGGATTTGTGCACTGACACGCCTCCGCCGCCGTTGCCGAGATCCACCGTCCGCCGGATCACGCCGCGAGCTATCTCCGAGTCGATTTCCGACCTTCCCATCACTCTAGGTGAGCTTGCGATGCTCTTCCCGATCTATGGGTACCCTTCCCGACCTATTTCATGCATCGAAGGCCGAGTTCGCCTTCTCCGGCGGCCCTCTGGCCATGGCGCCGCCGTCGGCCTCTGTTTTCCGGCCGAGAGCACCGCCACCCCTCCTCTCTGTTAATCTGATCCGCCGATTTTCAATCGGACGGCCGAAGAGCAGCCCATACCGATTCGGCCGGCGTTGTTGCGAATAACCCCCTACAGTTTTTAATGCTTAGCCCGCAGCCCTTAGCGTATTCAATAGATTACGTTTGAAGGTGTATTTATTTTCGGTATATATGAAAATGTGTTTTTAGATTTGAATTCAAAATTGCTTCATTTATAATTTCCACGTTTTAGTTCCGATTTGAACGATTCAAATTGCGTTAGATTCGTAATTTGATGATCTACCAATTAGTAACACTGTTTCATATGTTATTAACTTTTAAAATTCGAGATTATATTTAATCTATTATTATTCTATTATAAATCTTGTAAAATTCATATCTTCCTCGTTTTAAATCCGATTTGCGCAAACTTGATATCGATGTGATAGCAGCAACGTGTAGATTTGTTTTATAACCTTTTCAATTTATTTTCTCTCTGTTGGTGTACTGTTCTAATGAAAACTCTTGTTTGTATGCATGATTGCCCTGTATGCGTGTGTGTTGTTATGATGGATCGAGTATAGACGGTGAGCCATACGCGGGTGATCAAGATCAGTACTACGACAACCCGGATCACCAGGAGTTTGCTGATCAAGGCAAGTATTAGCATGGATCATCCTTGTTGTCCTATTCACTAAATAACTAACTGCATTTGCATGTGTCTTCCTTGTTAACCATAGTTACTTCCTAGTTTTGTTATCCTGTTCCTTGCAACCTATGGGATTATGCAAGTGGTAATTGATGCTAGTGCGTTATTGATATCATGATCACGTAAACTTGATTAATTGATTATGCAATATGATTAAAAGATGCCTTTTTAGCAACATGGAGCTAGAGGATTGGAGCATAGTTTTGTGATGCACCATATCCTTCCCCCTTGGTAATGATCTGTCAGCAAAAGCCGGGACTTACAGTGCAACTATGAGGGCTATATGGCTCTGGTTTTAGCTCAGTATGAGGACCTTTTCTAACTTGTTATAGGTTACCGAAAGGCGCAAGAGGGGCTTGCCGACTCGGGTATAGTGCGGCCTCTGTCCATATGTGTATAACCTGCGTGACCTTGTGCCATATGGAAGGGGGGCTCTACATCTGCTTGCCGAGGAAACCTCGTGGCCCTAACATGTTAGACGAACCTTTGAAAGGCTTCATAGTGAAACCCTGCTCTCTCACCTTGGTAGTGTTATGGGAGTAATTAACCCGAGCAAATGGGAATCACGGCTCATAGTGAAAGTGCACAACCTCTGCAGAGTGTAAAACTGGTATACTAGCCGCGCTCACGGTCACGAGTGGCCCGGAAAACTCACGGAGTAGTTATTCTTTTGGGGTGATGTTTACTTGTTGCTTATCTATTTATTGCTACTCATTAATTATGTTTACTATGATCATGAGAATGGGCATATTAACTTGTTGTGTCCAACTGCATAAAAGATGATTAATTAAAAGCAACCTGCTGTTAAACCGTGTCAACCTTTTGAGCCTCATGAACCCATGCTAGTCTTGTTAAGTACGACATGTACTTACGCTTGTTTATTTTTCATTACTTGGTTAAAAATCCCGGATGGGTAACAGATGGTGATAGTGATGAGGACTACCCAGAGGACTACTAGACTTATGCTTCACCAGTCGACGTCCCTGTGCTATAGAGCTACCGCGAGAGTTATCTTTATTTTCCGCTGTGTAATGACTTTGATATTATTCGCTATGTATTAAACATTGGTTATGATACAATTTATGCAATTTGTTAGCTTATGTGTGTGACTGATCTCTGGGCGCACATAAGATTATGCATCCCATTTTATCCTTAAAATTGGGTGTGACACGTCTACATATCGTTCATCATGTACCCATCGATCGTATGGATAAACGCTATATGAGGAATTACATGAATTCAATAAGATCAAACCAACTATACTAGTTATATAATCAAAGTAGACAAAGACTATTGTAATCAAGAACATATGAACTATTAAGAATAATGTTTCTCTAATCATAATGAAGAATACAATAATAGAGAAAGAACTAGAACTATACCGAACTCCACGCTCAAGACAGACGCCGGGGCTCCAAATCCCGCCGAAGAACTAGAACTCCTCTACTTCTAATCTAACTAGGCTAGAACTATGAACTAGGAGGCTCTTGATAAACTAGGAGGCTTTTGATGGCTTGACCGAAGACTTGATGCCTTGGATGAATGATGGGATGCTCCAGGGGGTCTGCCCCTTTATTTATAGCCCAGTGGGATGCACGTGCACCGTAGGATCAAACCGACTTAACCAAGGGCCGAGATGACTCCTAAAAGGCGGTGGAAGAAGACTCCAGAAGGCGGCGGTGAAACCCTAGGGGGGAGGCACCGCCCGGCCCCACCACCTGCCAGGTGGGGCCCCAGTTGCTTCGAGTGCCTTCTACACTCTTTCCACGTCTTAATGACGATGTTTCCTTCGCAGTTAAGTTTCGTGATAATTAAGCACTTTAATTCCTCTCTTAAGCTTTTATGGATAATCCTCTAGAAAATACAGAATATGCAAAACTCGTGGAAATTGTCAGTTAAAACCCTAGACTAGTGTATATTCATATATCCTTTGGTGTCTAAAGTTCTAATAAAAGTTGACGTTATCCACCGTCAACATGTATGCAACTAATATGCAACTAGAGCACTTGCCGACCGGGTTCACGAAATAATTCTCCTCGTAATACTCCAGCCAACTATCCTAAATGTGATCTCACTCACTAAGTGCCTTGATCACTAAACCAAAAAGCCCTAAGCTTTTACCTTTGCCTCTAGCTCTTTGATCCTTTACTTTTTCACCTTTTGTTCACTTGATCTCCACTTCTTAGCTCAAGTCAACTTCCTCCTCAACACTAACCCTTTTAGGCTACACACACTTAGCACTTAGGTTAGTAACTAGGTTTCATCAATTGCCAAAACCAAACTAGGGACTTTCAATCTCCCCTTTTTTGGTAATTGATGACAACCTTTTACAAAAGAAATATGCATTAAAGATTTTGAACTTATCATGCTTTTTCATATGTAGATCATGAAAGGATTTGGACAACCATCATAAGTTCTATTTTGGTAGCATTGACTCCCCCTACATATGTTCATCGAGTTTGGATTGAAAGCTAGCACATATGCATTTGAATAGAGAGTAATTCTACCAAAATTTTGCTAAGGTGTATAAAATGGACCTTTGAAGCGTGATACCATCGGAGTTGCCATGTACACCATCCTTAGCACCTTAGTAACTAGAATATCACAAACACTAGAGCATACCGTGAGATCACATTATAAACAAGCTCTAGTTACTACTTGTAAGCACAAGACCAACTAGTAACCTCTTACACATGCTAGAAGTTCAAATCATCATTCATGCCCTTCTACTAGCACTATACCACACAAGCATGTATATGAAAGTAAATACATGTGCAATGAGCAAGTTAAATGATTAATGCACATCCAAATGCAACAACTTGCATATGTGATTGCTCCCCCTACTTGTGTGCTTCAAAATTTTAATTACCCCTTTCCTTTGACCTATTGCTCTCCCATCACCGGCCTAATAATGGTTCATCACGCTTTCTCTTCCTTTTGTAACTTTCTCTCCTCCTTTGTCAACAATTGCACAAAAAGGTTAATTTTAGTGGAGAGAAATAGTTAAGTTCATTTGATTTGGAAAGAAAGTTCAAAAAAATCACTTTGGCTCAATCTAGTGCACTTGCCTAGGATATATAACTAAGTTTGAACCAAGGACAAGCTTCTTCACGCCACTAGGGGTTACCTTGCCCATGTTAAGTTATACACCTTGAGCTCATGAACTAGATTGAACACTAGGGGATTAAGCACATACACATGTCATATGTTACCACTAGTCCATACAAGAAAGAAAAGCAATAGTGGTAGCACATATACATCAGAATCATTTATTTTCCATGAATGATCCTAAGTTGTCAAGAGTATGTCTATATGATCTAAACATGTCCTAACAAGTATGAATGATATGTCAAACAATTTTACCTTGCTTTGTCGGAGTAGAGGCATGTCATATGTGTGTGGGGTGATCTCAACTTATATTGGAGAAATTAAGAATATTTAATTCATTCCTCAACTTGCAAAACCTCTTCTCATCTAGTGGCTTGGTGAGTATGTCGGCCAATTGATCATCGGTTCCAATGCTTTGAATGTCAATGTCACCCTTTTGTTGATGATTCCAAATGAAGTGGTGCCTCACATCAATATGCTTGGTTCTTTGATGTTGAACCGGATTGTTGGTTAGCTTGACGGCGCTCTCATTGTCACATAGCAATGGCACTTTCTTGAAGTTGATTCCATAATCCCTCAAAGTTGCCTTCATCCACAAGATTCGAGCACAACAACTCCCCGCACTAATGTATTCAGCCTCGGCGGTGGAAAGTGCTATGCTATTTTGCCTCTTTGATGACCATGTGACAAGAGATCCTCCCAAGAGTTGACATGTGCCCGATGTACTCTTTCTATTGATTTTGCAACCGGCATAATCCGCATCGGCATATCCAATTGACTCAAACTTTGCACCCTTGGGATACCACAATCCAACATCTTTAGTGTGCTTCAAATATCTCAATATTCTCTTTGCGGCCTTCATATGACTCTCTCTAGGAGATGCTTGATATCTAGCACACATGCACACTCTAAACATGACATCCGGTGTTGATGCAGTGACATAGAGCAAGCTTTCAATTAGAGACTGATATGCCTTTTGATCGACCATATTGCCACATTTGTCCTCTTCCAAATTTCCACTAGTGCCCATGAGAATGCTAATGGATTTTGCATCTTGCATTCCAAACTTCTTGATCATGTCCCTTGTGTACTTCCCTTGACTAATGAATGTGCCATTCTTCAATTGTTTGATTTGAAGTCCATGGAAGTAAGTGAGTTCACCCATCATAGACATCTCAAATTCTTTAGCCATCATCTTCTCAAATTCCGCACACAAGACTTGATTTGTTGATCCAAAGATAATGTCATCCACATAGATTTGCATGATCATCAAGTCATCATCAACCATCTTAGTGAAAAGAGTAGTGTCAACCTCGCCTATCTTGAACCCTTTAGAGAGGAGAAAATCCCTTAGCCTCTCGTACCATGCTCTTGGTGCTTGTTTCAATCCATAGAGTGCCTTTCTTAGCTTGTACACATGGTTGGATTTCTTCTCATCTTCAAAACCGGGTGGTTGTTCAACATATACTAGCTCATTGATGAAGCCATTGAGAAATGCATCCATTTGGTAGATCTTGATGTTGTGAGCACAAACATACGCTAGGAGAATCCTTATTGCCTCCAATCTTGCAACTAGAGCATAAGTCTCTCCAAAGTTCAATCCTTCCATTTGCGTGTACCCTTATGCCACTAATCTTGTCTTGTTCCTTACTACAACACCATCTTGATCTTGCTTGTTTCTAAATACCCATTTGGTTTCAATGACATTGTAGTTCTTTGGTCTCTCTACTAATTCCCAAACTTCATTTCTTTGAAAGTTATTGAGCTCTTCATGCATAGCATTCACCCAATCACTATCTTGCAATACCTTCTCAATGTTTTCTGGCTCTTTAAATGATACAAATGAATAGTGAGCACAAAATGATGCTAGTCTTGATCTTGTTTGCACACCCTTTTGAATATCACCAACAATTTGGTCTAATGGATGATCTCTTGCAATATTTGTAGGTTGGAGCACTTGTGGTTGATTGCTTGAGCTTGGTTGAGCAATAGATTGATTTGCTTGAGATGAACTAGTTTGATCTTGATATTGCACTTGAGAGCCACTAGCTTGATCATTGGATGGAACTTGCATTTGATCTTTGTCATCTTCTATGTCAACCACTTCATTCGGCCTAATGCCACCAATGTCCATCTCTTGCATAGCCTTTGCCAATTGAGGTCCACTCACATCATCTAGATTTTCATCTTGATCTTGTGACCCATTGGTTTCATCAAATTCAACATCATGAACTTCCTCAAGTTGACCACTTCCCAAATTCCAAACTCTATAAGCTTTGCTAGTGGTGAAATATCCAAGCAAGAATCCTTCATCATATTTCTTCTCAAATTTGCTCAATTTAGCACCCTTCTTCAATATATAGCACTTGCAACCAAAGACCCAAAAGTATGCAATATTTGGCTTTCTTCCATTCAAGATCTCATATGGAGTCTTCTCTAACATAGGATGGCAATATAGTCTATTTGAGTAGTAACATGCCGTGTTGATTGCTTCGGCCCAAAAGGATTGACTCACATTGTACTCACTAAGCATTGATCTTGCCATGTCAATAAGAGTTCTATTCTTCCTCTCAACTAACCCATTGGATTGAGGTGTGACCTTGGCCGAGAATTGATGTTTGATTCCATAATCATCACATAGCTCATCAACACTTGTGTTCTTGAACTCACTACCATTGTCACTTCTCACTCTTTTGATGGTGGTTTCAAACTCATTGTAACTTCTCTTGACAAAAGATTTGAAGATAGCATACACATCACTCTTGTCAATCATAAAGAAGACACATGTGTATCTAGAGAAGTCATCCACAATCACCAAACCATATTTGTTGCCTCCAATGCTTGTATAGGTGGTTGGTCCAAATAGATCCATGTGCAATAACTCAAATGGTGTGCATGTGCTCATCATGCTCTTCTTTGGATGAGTGTTGCCAACTTGTTTTTCGGCTTTGACATGCACTACATAACTTATCCTTTTCAAACTCAACATCTTTAAGGCCTCTAACCAAGTTATGCTTCACTAGTTTGTTCAATTGCTTCATTCCAACATGACTAAGCCTTCTATGCCATAATCAAACCATACTTGATTTAGAGAGTAGGCATGTTGACAATTGTGACTCTCTAGCACCAAAGTCCACTAAGTAGAGGTTCTCATATCTAAATCCTTTGAATATCAAGTTTGAACCATCTACACTTATGATTTCCACATCATCAACACCAAATATGCATTTGGAACCAAGATCACAAAGTTGAGCTACCGACAATAGATTAAAGTTCAAACTCAACCAATAGCACATTGGAAATGCTTAAGTCATTGGATATTGCAATTTTACCAAGCCCTTTTACCTTGCCTTTGCTATTTTCTCCAAATGTGATACTATCATACTCATTGCCACTAGAATTGATTTGGTTGAACATTCTTGCATCACCGGTCATGTGTTGAGAACACCCACTATCAAGAACCCAATGCCTCCCTCCGGCTTTGTAATTCACCTGCAAAACAAATCAATGCCTTTTAGGTACCCATGCTTGTTTGGGTCCTGGGAGGTTAGCAACCAAAGCCTTTGGTACCCAAATAGCCTTCAACCTTGGGCTCTCTTTAGGTGTACCAATGTATTTGATTTTGACACCTTTCTCACCCTTGGTAAGCATGTAACAAGAATCAAGCCTAATAGATTTAGCACTTGCAAATTTTATTTGCCTGTTCTTGTTGTTAGTGATGCAATTTGCCTCAATATGCCCAACTTGCTTGCACTTGTAGCAAAACCTACCATTGCTCCTCACAAAGTTAGGCTTTGGAGTTACAAAGGTCGCCTTGCCCTTCTTGGGGGTGTAGCCAAGTCCCTCCTTAGAGTTACTTTATCTTTGGCTATCCAAGCATTGTAACAAGCGGGCATCCCCACCATAGGCATTGCCTAATGTAGCGGGTTAGCTTGTCCACCTCCTTCTTCAATTTATCATTTTCAACTTTTAGTGTTGGATCAACACTAGTTGTGAAGGTAGAAGTAGAGGTGGACGATGATGAAGAGCTAGTGTTGTTAAGTGTAGTTGCAACAAGTGGTTCATTAGTTGGTTCATTCATTAGATCACAAGTTACAATTTAAACCCTAACTAGGCCCCAAAACCCTAATTCAAAAACTATTGGGAATCAGGTGAAAGTGCCTTAATGAAAGTTGTAGATCTTTTAAAATGGAACATCTTTTATTTTTGGAGATTTTGAAGTTATGCACTAGAAATTTGAATTAAACCCAAAACAATGACTTGAAGTTCACATTTGAAACATCGATTTAAAAACTATCAAGAATTTGACAAAACACACTTAATAGAAGTTGTAGGGCTCAGCAGGTTGAACAACTTCCATTTTTACAGATTTTCAAGTTCTATAGAAAAGTTTGGAGAATTTCAGTGAATTTCATTTGAATTTCAAATTCCCCTTTTACCCCCTTTTTAATATTTTTCAAACTGAGCCGAATTTGAAAATGATTCCAAAACCAAAAATGATCTACATGAAATTTATCACAACTTTTGTATTTGTCATTTCTGCAGATTCGAATTGGATAGGCCATAATTTGAATCAAATAGCTTTTGACCTGGGTATAGCTACAGTGCTAGAGGGGGTCCCCTGTTCCGGCCACGCCCCGTACGCGCATGCCGCGCTGCACGCCGGCCGTCGTCCGGCCAGCCGGGGCCGGGGCACCGCCGCGTGGAGGGTCGCTGGGGGGCCCCGGGTCGCGTCCAACCTCATCCGTTCCCTTCCGGTCCTTAAAGGCGACGAGAGCCTCCTCGGCCTCCATTGTTGCCGCTCGGCTCGCCGGAGAACCGCTCGCTGCTGCCGGCGAAATCCATCGCCCCTGCTCCACCTCCATCCACTCCATTTCGTTAGAGTCTTCACCACAACCTAACACACCTATAGAGCCCGTTGGTGTGCCCTCTGGTCCTCGGAACGCGAGGGCATGCTCGTCTTCTTTCCCGCGTCCGGGCGAAGCGCCACCGCAAGTCGTCGTGCCATGTCCAGCTCACTGTGGTGAGTCTCTTCTTCCTAGGTTTCATGTTTGGAACTCCATCACCCTCATTGACGCTTGTGCGCATGGTTGTTTCCCTTGCGGTGCCGTAGGATCGTCGGAACGGAGACCTCGTCGCCGGAGAACGCCGCTGCACCCGCCGCCACCGTTGAACTCACCGCTCTGAGCCCTCCCGAGCCCGACCGTCTCGCGGATTGAAGTCACGGTGAGCTTCTAGCCTGTTCGCACCCTTTAGCCCAGATGCTACTGCACTGTCCTCGCCGGCGCATGGTGCGCCGCCGTGGCCGAGCCACCATGGCGGTGTCATGCCCGTCGCCGACCCGCTCTAGCCGGTTCAAGTTCCTAGGTTAGTAGTCTAGGGTTTGGGTAGTCCGCCGGAGGAGTCAGCCGGCGGCGAGCTGCCGCGGTCGAGCACGAACGGCAGTCAGAGGAAGAAGAAAGGGGAAGTGAGAGAGGCTGACGGGCAGGGTCAACCCGTCAGCGGCGCTGAGGGAGTGGGAGGCCGCACACGCGGGCTTGCGGGCTGTTTGGGCCACGCCGTGCTGGAGTGGGCCGGCTTGGGCCGGTTGTGTTTTTCTTTTTCCAGGGAATATCAAAAGCCTTTTCAATTATAATTTGAATGAATAGTGCTACATCTTTACCTTTTTGTATGAATTAATTTACTGTGAGAAAAATTATAAAAATAATTGAGTGTACTCTCTGTTCAGTGTAGAATATTATAAAAATATGAGATGTAGTGTTTGGGCAGTTTCTGCAGGGATTAAAAATCAGTCTTTTAATTCATAAATGTAACTTTAATGAATTTTAATTAATTCTCTGTAATTCAAAAAATCATGAAAATTGGTTTGGTACTGTGTTAGGTCAATATCTATCTGTTGGTGAAGTTTGGTGTCAAATGAAAATAATTTAGTTTTTTATTAATTAAATGTTTGATTAATTGGTTAATAAAAAGAATAGGAAATGAAGATAAATATAATATTGTGTGATTTTTGGATTGATGGAGGTTCTAGGTCAGTCACCCTTATGACCTAGGGCAGGGTGGATTAGAATAATCATGTTTAGCTTGAGGTAGGGTTATGATCATGAGTGTATTATTTATTATTGAATTCTGTCTGTCATTTCATGTTGCATCGCATTGAAGCATTCATCGTTGCATGTGTTTAGTGACCGCCAACGAAGAAGTCAAAGACGAGGTTCCTGCTGCGAAGGCCCAAGGAGATCCAGGGCTTTGATATTTGTGGCACTTACCCGGACCCGACACTCTACGCAATCTAAGGCAAACCCCGGTGCATTTGCCCCTCCTTGTATTCATAAATGTTTTATCACTTGAGTTAATCTATTGCATTAGGTTAATAGGAGTTGAGTGATAACCTATTGATGCATTACCTTCCCTTGACCACTATTTATACCTCGAAAACCTGATTTAATTAAATATTTTAAAAAAAGCTTAGCCCTTCTTAATTGATTTAGATTTGCATAAAATGCTATTTTGAAATATAATAATATGCAAAGGATGAATCATTGAAAGGGAAGGGTATGGTCTTCATTGTTGGCAGTGTATTTGGCCAGTCCATTGTCATCAATGGGGACGGGTTTTCCGGGTGGTGGCCATATGTTTGGGTTGGAGTCCCAACTTATCGTCGCCAACGGAAAAGGGATGTGAAAACCGGGTGGTTACCAGGGTATTTGGGTTAGAATCCCAATGCATGGTTTCCAACGGAAAAATATTTAGGGACCATTCGTTGTCGGCCTGCTGTAATCAAGACTTTGCAACTAGCCACATACTACGGAAAGCCTCTGACTGCGGTGGCCCTACTGCTTGAACTGACAACCACGCACTGGGAGTGGAGAGATGGCGAGAGTAGCGTGTACCCTCGTGGCCGGCGTGCCTAGAGACTAGAGGAGTACTGCGCTCTCGGGTGGCGCAGAACCGGTTCAGGGGTAGAATAAGCCGTGGTAGACGGGGTTGGTATATGCAAGCTTAAGTGCTACATATACAGTGTGAATAGGGATCCCCAGCTATGTACTAATCGATTCGAATCGTCGTTGCTCCTCAGTTATGGAGACTTGATCCTCACACTTACAGCGAAGAGTGGTTCAGAATTAGGATGCTTTTGAGAATGAATAAGTAATTGGATTTGGAAGTGAAAGAAATGTGAAATATTAATATTGATTATTAATAATGTTGAGTAAAATATTGAAAACAGGATTAGTAATGCTTTTCTGCAAAATACCTTGACTTTTGCTTAAGCCTTACTTTGACTACCCTCAGTTTGCATTCTTGAATCTCATTCCTTTTTCTTAGTCGGGTAAGTCTTGCGGAGTACCCCAGTACTCAGGGTTTGTTAACCCCGTTACAGGTAGTCAGCAGCAGAAGGTCTGCCTTGCCCCTTGCTGTGTGACCATCATCCAGGATGTGACAGAACCGCCTTAATCATAGGGCCCACGTGCGCCATCAACATCCCTAAGGACATCCGGTTACTGTGCACGAGTTCCCTAATGACCTAGGTGGCCTGCCGGGTCTCCTAGGAAACCCAATTTCCCCGAGGATCTCATTGTAAAGACATTGCAAGTATTACAACAGTTTACAAAAATAATCTAAATCAGGGTACAAGATGCGGAAGTATTACATATCTATAGATTAATAAATATAATTTTTACATTACCCAGATCAGAGCTTCGTAGTGGAGCAGCAGTATACAACTATACCCTTGCCCAAGGGTTGTACCATCAACACATCTTCACCCGTGCACGATCCAACAACCGGCACGGTCCTAAACAGAACTTGAACTCTCGGCTCACCTGCAACAGGGGTTAACAAACCCTGAGTACTTGGGGTACTCCGCAAGACTTACCCGACTAAAGGTGTAAGATGAGACTCAGGAATGCAAGGTCATGGGTAAGGCTAGCAGAGGATAGGGAATTTGCAGAAAAGCATTACTATTCTATTCCAGATTTTAATTTATCAATATCGTAATCATAATCATAGTTCTGATAATCAATCTCATACATCATCATTCTTTAAATTCTTTTATTCATTCAGATGACCTAGTTGAGAACCACTTTTCGGGGTAGGTGTGGGGATCAAGTCTCCATTAACCGAGGAGCACGTCGATTCGAATCCAGTAAGTACCCAGCTGGGGATTCTAACCACACTGCATATGCAGCACGCCGGCATACATATACCAACCCGTCATCTAGGTCCTTCTATCCCGGAACCGGTCCTGCGCCACCCGGGAGCACAGTACTCCACTCGTCTCCAGGCACGCCGGCCACGTGGGTACACGCTACTCCCGCCATCTCTCCACTCCCAGTGCGTGGTTGTCGGTTCCAGCAATAGAGCCACCTGACTCTAGGCTTTCCACATAGGTATGTGGCTAGGCTGTTCATCATGATCACAGCAGGCCTACAACGAACGGTCCCTACTTCCTTCCTGCCGTCAGACTTGCATTGGGGCCTAGCCCGAATACAATACTGCCCGACAGTTTTATTATCATGCCTGAAGAGTAGTGTGACATGGGAAACGCCGTCCCATGAGCAGGCCACTCAACGAAACACATTTTGGGTGATACCGACCAGTTCCAAACTATTCCGAAAGTGACCATGCATCGGGACTCTAACCCGAATACACATCAACCAACGGATAACAAGTTCTTCACTAGTCATAGAGTATATATATAGATTCACATCACAAAAATAGTTTTTCTTTTATGAAATTCTAATTTCATCAAGCAGGTCTAAGCATTTTCCAAACCATTTTATTTAAATCAGGTTTCAGGGTAATTATTTGGGACAATGCATCTGGATAGGTAACAATCAACTCCTAGCAACCTAATGCAATAGATTAACTCGAATTGTAAAGGATTTCATAATAGAGGGTTAATGCACCGGGGCTTGCCTGTTGCTTGAAGTGGATAAAACTCTGAAGTAAAACACCAAGAACGATCCAGGTCCACCGAGTGAAGGCCATACTTGGGGCACACTTCCGATAATAATTATCCCGCGTTCACTACACGTAATAATAATGCAATCCTTAACATGATGATATGTATGCCATGATGAATGAGGTGCAGTAATTTATGAAGTAATAAAAAGTAAACTTAATTAGAAAGTTGAGTACAAATTTCCTTCACGGTAAAGTTGCAAACCAACAAAACTAACTTGTTTTATTAACAACTAGGGTTCTATTTAATTGGCACATAAAATCATCTATTCTATGTTTATATGAGAAAGGACTACTATCACCTTACTACAAGAGACATGTTTAACTATTCCATTTTTACCCATGAAGTTGCATCTAAGAAATAATCAAAACATCCACTGACCCACTAACGAATATTTGCAACAAACATCTTAATTATCCACTAACCTATGGATTAGCTGTAAAGAAGTTAAGATACCAAGTAACAGTAATGGTTTTGTGTTCCAGGGTACACAATCTACTCCAAAAGCTCACACCATCCTAAAAGAAAGATCAGGGTTCCTTATTCATTTTTATTAATTATTTTATTGACCATTTTAACCGTCGTAGAAAGCCGCTGCACAACTTTATTACTACAACCTACAACATCATCTTTCATTGCCAAGGATCATAGGGTGGTAGACCCTTGGACTTCAATCAATCCAAAATACACACAAAACCCTAAATCCATTTCCTCTACCCCTTTTATTTATTTTCCTAATTGCACTCATATCTATTAACTGATCAAACTAACTCTAATTGTAACCAAAATTTACCAACAGCTAGCTTTCATCATGAAACAGAGCCACAGTTAATTTCATGATTTTTGGAGTTACCTACAATTTATTAAAAATCATCAAAGTTGCATTAGTCATTTAATTGACTGATTTTTACTCCTAACAGAAAAGGTTCTAAACCTAGATATTATATTTTTCCTAAATACTAGGCATCACAGAGAGCTACCACAAAATTTTTCATGATTTTTCAGGCCACAGATAAATTCCTATGAAATTGACAAACATCAGCACTATTCATAGAAATAAATTTGAAAAGGCTATTGAAAATCGCTGGGAAAATGGAAAGGCCAAACCGGCCCGAGACGGCCCATGAGCACGCCCCGGCCCATCACCAGCGCTGCCGCACCACCCGCGCCCCTGCTGGACCGGCCCACGCGGCCCAGCACGCGCGCGCGCACACACCCGCGCTCGGAGAGGGGCTGACAGGCGGGCCCCCGCCGTCAGCTTCATCCCCCTCCTCGCGCCACCCGCTTCCCCGCTGCACACAGCGCGGCGGCTCGCCGCGGTTTCGTCGACGGCGACCCCAACCGCCCAACTAGGATTACCAACCGAGGCCGTAGGACCTAGCGAACTCCCTAACCTACTCAGCTTCTACTCTCATCGCCACTGGCGAGCCCGAGCTCGCCCACGGCGGACACGATGGCGCGGCGGATGCACCCCGGCCGCCAAGGCACGGTAGAGTTCAAGAGGAAAGGTTGGGGAGGGGCAGTAGCTCACCACGAATTTAGCAGGGTAGCTGGTTGGGACGGGGAACGACCGGAACAGAGGGCTTGACGACGGTGGCGGGTACGGCGGTGACTCCCGACGGCAACCGCTACGTTCCGACGAACCTAAGGCACCGGAGGAAGAACCATCGCAAGCATGAGGCACTGTAGAAATCACTGAGATGGAAACGGAGGGACCCAAGGTCCAGAGCTCACCCGAAGAGCTCGGACGCAACGGTGGGACTCGCGGCGGTGCTCCGGCCGTAGCCGAGGACGAAGAAGACGATTTCCGAGCTCCTTCGCCGACGACAGGACGCAAAACCGAGCTCGAGCGAAGCGCAAAGGAATTGCGGGGCTAGCGGTGTGGTGAATTGAACAATGGCAGAGGAGGGACGACGTATTTCACCGGAGACCGAGAAGTTCACCGGCGGCGAGGAGAAAGAGAAGGGGAGCAAAACGACGGCCTCCCAGGCATTTATAGGGGCGGAGATGAGTAGGAGAGATGGAAGACGATGGCCGCTGCTCGCTTTTGCGCGACGTGGGTGCAGGGGCGACGCGGACAGGCGCTGACGCGCGCGGCCGTGCCGGCGGTCGCGCGAACAGGGAAGAAGGACGGTGCCCATGCCGTGGGTACTGTAGCAGCTACCTACTCCTCTCTGATCTTTTGCACAATTACGCCCAAACCGTGTGTCAAATGAAGAAACAGAAAACACCAAAGTTGTAGGGCTATAAAAACTGAACATCTTTCATTTTTGGACCAACCCCAAATTCGGCCGAATTTGAAAATTATTCAAAAGGGGGTGAATAGGGTTTTTAAAACCTAACTTGAATTTTTGAAATTACTTTTGATTTTTCATAACAACTTGAAAAATGGTCAAAATAATAATTATTCCCCTCAGAGAGCTCTACAACTTTTATTAAAGGAATTTTGTCAGATTCCAAATATTTTTTGAATTGACATTTCAAATTTGATTTTTAATTCACTATTTCAAGCTAAATTCAAATTTTTACAACAGAACTTCAAAATCTCCAAAAATAAAAGTTGTCACATTTAAATAGACCTATAACTTTCATTAAGGGGTCATCTCAAGATTCCTTCTAGATTTTGAACTAGGTTTTTGGGGCCAAAATAGGTTTAAACGGAAGTCTGATCGGGAACTAGAAAATCGAAATTTTTATATAATAACTTCCCAATATCCAAATACCAAAGTTATCCCCTTTAATGAACTTTACAACTTTTATGTAATAAGTTTTGTCTAATTCTTAATAATTTTCAAAATAAAGATTTAAACTTAAACCTTTAAACATAGATTAGGGTTTAATTTGGAATTTCAAATAATAACTTAAAAATCACTCAATGTAAAAGTTGCTCGGTTTTTCAAGAGCTAGAAGTTTTATTTAAGGCTTAACATCAAATTCTCGTTAGTTTTCAGACTAGGGTTTTGAATCCGATTTTAGGGTTCATGAATGAGTTTTATTTTATCGTCCAGATGGGATTTGATCAAACGCAATTAAACAAGTATTTATGAAATAAAATCACTCTAGGTTACCTATGCACAATCACATGGAAGAATAAAAATTATTTTAGTTAATGCACACTAATGATGAGTTTATGCGGGATGATTTGCATGAAATCATGATGACATGGCAGGTTTTAGTTACAGTAACACCAGGGGTGTTACATCCTTCCCCCCTTAAAATAAAATCTCGTCTCGAGATTTAAAATATGGCTAAGGCCTTAGGTTTAGTAATGGAAAAGAAAATGTGTCATGTAGATATTTTCCAAACTTGACTATAGAGCAAGTAGGGGTTTACATTTTATAAACTTGGTAAATAAGAATTATTTATAAAAGTAGCAAGGAGTTCAGGAAAGTTTTCAGAGGGGTGATCTTCTGATCCCTCATGTAGCTGTTTCTCCTGGAGGCTGATCCTGCTATACGTCGCACCATCCCGCTGAAGTCCTTCGAGCAACCCGATCTAATCAGTTGTCTCTCAACACTAAAAATTTTATACTTTACTCTTACAAATAAACCTTTACGAGGAATCTCGTTCGAGCGTGGCTTTCTAATGAGTTATGGTCAAGGATGACGATACCCGCGCGTGCCGAGCAGCTAACCCTGTATGTATCACACGGGAAGCTCTTGGTTTCGTTGCGGCACCGTCAATCGTTAACCCTAACAACATTATCAAACACAGTCAATGAAAATCCCTCAAACACCGTGATTTTAAAACCTTTCGAGTTAGTCACTATTTGAAATTTTAATTCATTTGTTAATTTCAAAAGAGAATTCAAGGATCGTGAGAGCACCTTAAATTGTGAGCTATAAAGGTTCAGGAGCACCGTCTACGGTACCAGTGCATAGCTCGGCAAGGTCTTATGTGGCCGCAGTCCACAGAAGGTTCCAAGCTTTGACACGGCACCATAGTCACGAACCGAGATACCGTTATAGCACACAATTAAAGTAACCTCAGTCAAAAAGAAAGTATTTCTATGGTGGTTACGATGAAAAATGATCAAGGACCTCGATACGAGTATACCCCCTTGCAAAATCTCATGTAGGTGCAAGATACATGAGTTTTCAGGTGGTCATATTGTATCGTAATCATAGATCATGTTTCACCACAGCAATGGAATAGAGCTCGATAGTTGTGAAGCTATAGTAGATCGTAACTTTAATCCACGATACCAGCGCGTGCCTAGTAGAATCTCGCGTGGACGTGGCACGCAAGGGACCCTAGGTTTCGACACGGCACCGTGGTCTCAGGTCATGGCACTACTATAGGGCACAACCATAAAGATTCGGACAACGTGTTGAATTTTTCAAAGAATTGAGACGTGTCAGATTAAGGCATGACACGTACACAGATAAAAATTAAGAAGTAGAACCAAGTATTGAGACTAGGGCAGTGGGGATAACCTCGAGTGCATCTCGAAATTTTAAGGAAGTGAATAGTTAAGAATAAAATTCGAGATATTTATAAAAAATCAGGAATCCTTAAAACCACAGGAAATCCTCAGCGGATCGTAGGTACCAATTCTAAGTGAATAGATCTTAGGTACTTTTTCCAAATCGGTTCCCATCATTTTATCAGATGAGATTAGGATGATTGTAAGAACAAAGAATTCTGAGAACTCAAGGAGATGAGATGCAAACTTGCAGAATAGATTTTTAATATTGTTATATATAACAAAAGAATTTTCAAAATTCGGGAAAAATATGGATATAAATTTTTGTGATATACATTTGAAAGGGAGTGAAAGCGTATTAACTGCAGACTAAGATCATGGCCACTAACCCTAATCACAGCGAGCGTCTGGCAGTAACTTCCTATGGTCGCGAGCCATAAGAGATCCCAGATTTCGACGCTGCGTCGGTCATGGATCATGATACCCCATAGACTGCAATTACAATAGCTTCCAACTAACCTGGAAACAATAGGTGCCGTGAAAGGAAAGGATAAGTTTGACACATACACGGAGAAACCAAGGATTCGGTAATTCCTTGCTTGAATTTAGTGCCTCCAAAAGTTACCAAAGGACTGGAAACTTAGGGAGCATGGATTTTCGATGGAAGAGAGCACATCAGTTGTGACCTTCCTGGGTGAGGGGCATGGGTTATGATATTAATAGGTGCCCTGAGAAAAACTTGTGCGAAAGTATGTCGCAAAAGATTCTCAGTTTTGTAAGGCACCATAACCATGGTCAAACACCATCACAAGGTACAATTAACATAGCCTCAGTCAACAGGAGTCATACGAATAAACGTATGACAATCAGGACTATGATGGATAATGACTACGGCTTTCGATGTAAGCGAATTCTTGCAAAATTTCTTGTGGGAACGAGCCATAAGAGATTTCAAGTCTCGACATTACATTGTATTCGTAGATCATCGTCCATCATAGGAATATGTATTCGTTTCCACGAAAGGTGCAACGAAAGAGAGCTTATGAATTGTGACGCTATGGTAGCTCATAACCTTAAACCTCAATACATACACGCTCCTAGCAGAATCTCGCATGACTCAGGCACGCGAGAGACCCTAGGCCCCGTCATGGTATTGCGGTCACTAGTTATGACACCACTACAGGATACAATAGTTTTCGAAGGAATGACAATGTCTTGAAAGGGGGAAACAAAATTAAGGATAAACTAAGGTTTTCTCTAGAGTTGGCATAGTAAATGAGTGCATCCAGAAGCTCCCCAAGGACCAGGAACTTATGGAGCAACATTTATTAAAGATCGACAAAACTTGTTTATATCCTGTAACTTTTAATGAAAGAAGATTTTTAATAAATCCAACTTGGAAACTCAGTTATGCTATGTACCTTTTGAGGGCGGTCACGATCATACCACGATACCAGCATACGCTCGGCAGCAAGCCATGTGGATACATCACACATGGGGCTTCACGTTTTATAGAGATACCACAGGTCGGGAACGACTTATCTCATCGAGGTACTAGCATCAGCTCGATGTTCCAAACAAGAGAATAAATCCTTTTGAAATGATTTAAAAGACCGTCCCTTTTTGAAACTTAAGTTTTTGGTGACCCTTTGCAAGAAGGATTTTAGAAATTAAATCGTTTTATATTTCTTTTTGGGGATGGACTCTTGAGCAAAGGTGTTTAACAAAGGTGGGAGAAAGAGTCAGGACTTTTGTAGAAAATATTGCACAACTGCCAAAAATCTTCCGTGATGACTGAATAAAAACCTGGTTTGGAAATTTGGAAGCATTTTTGTAAGGCATTAAAATCGGAAGAAGATTTGAAAACCATTTTAAGAATGGATGAGTTTTTAAAGCAAAATCATTTGAATGTATTGTTTTTCAAAATGGTTTTCAAAACTTGGTTCGATTGGTGTAGTTTTCAAATCAAAGCATCACTTCTTTCCGCTTACTTTAAATAAAACCGGTCTGGCTTTTGTAATCAGCTTGGTTTTCGAAACTCATCTTTGACTGAAGTTGTCAGTAACCATCACCAGATCTTTCAGCAAGCATAAGGAAAGATATAAGAGTAAAACCTTTTGAAATAAGTTATGTTTTGAAAATATAGGCTTACTTCATTATGGGGGAAGTATTAATTGTTGTAATGTCATGATGCATGAACGTTCCAACGCGAACCAATATAATACGATATATATACATATACTTGGCAAAGTAATTATTAGAGTGACATGCACTCACTATTTTAGAATATAGGGCATATTTTAACTGCTAATCCACTACCAAGCCTAAAATCTAACTGCAATTCTATAGAAAGAATTAGGAAAGGACTTTAGAGAATGAATAAGGGAAGTTCAGAAGCAACTGGTACCAAACCACCCCGTTGATTTTATTTATTCGAAATCATTTTGAAGCTTTTGTAAAGTAATACTGCAAGTACTTTACAATGAAATGCTCTGATACCACTTGTGACAGAACCGCCTTAATCATAGGGCCCACGTGCGCCATCAACATCCCTAAGGACATCCGGTTACTGTGCACGAGTTCCCTAATGACCTAGGTGGCCTGCCGGGTCTCCTAGGAAACCCAATTTCCCCGAGGATCTCATTGTAAAGACATTGCAAGTATTACAACAGTTTACAAAAATAATCTAAATCAGGGTACAAGATGCGGAAGTATTACATATCTATAGATTAATAAATATAATTTTTACATTACCCAGATCAGAGCTTCGTAGTGGAGCAGCAGTATACAACTATACCCTTGCCCAAGGGTTGTACCATCAACACATCTTCACCCGTGCACGATCCAACAACCGGCACGGTCCTAAACAGAACTTGAACTCTCGGCTCACCTGCAACAGGGGTTAACAAACCCTGAGTACTTGGGGTACTCCGCAAGACTTACCCGACTAAAGGTGTAAGATGAGACTCAGGAATGCAAGGTCATGGGTAAGGCTAGCAGAGGATAGGGAATTTGCAGAAAAGCATTACTATTCTATTCCAGATTTTAATTTATCAATATCGTAATCATAATCATAGTTCTGATAATCAATCTCATACATCATCATTCTTTAAATTCTTTTATTCATTCAGATGACCTAGTTGAGAACCACTTTTCGGGGTAGGTGTGGGGATCAAGTCTCCATTAACCGAGGAGCACGTCGATTCGAATCCAGTAAGTACCCAGCTGGGGATTCTAACCACACTGCATATGCAGCACGCCGGCATACATATACCAACCCGTCATCTAGGTCTTTCTATCCCGGAACCGGTCCTGCGCCACCCGGGAGCACAGTACTCCACTCGTCTCCAGGCACGCCGGCCACGTGGGTACACGCTACTCCCGCCATCTCTCCACTCCCAGTGCGTGGTTGTCGGTTCCAGCAATAGAGCCACCTGACTCTAGGCTTTCCACATAGGTATGTGGCTAGGCTGTTCATCATGATCACAGCAGGCCTACAACGAACGGTCCCTACTTCCTTCCTGCCGTCAGACTTGCATTGGGGCCTAGCCCGAATACAATACTGCCCGACAGTTTTATTATCATGCCTGAAGAGTAGTGTGACATGGGAAACGCCGTCCCATGAGCAGGCCACTCAACGAAACACATTTTGGGTGATACCGACCAGTTCCAAACTATTCCGAAAGTGACCATGCATCGGGACTCTAACCCGAATACACATCAACCAACGGATAACAAGTTCTTCACTAGTCATAGAGTATATATATAGATTCACATCACAAAAATAGTTTTTCTTTTATGAAATTCTAATTTCATCAAGCAGGTCTAAGCATTTTCCAAACCATTTTATTTAAATCAGGTTTCAGGGTAATTATTTGGGACAATGCATCTGGATAGGTAACAATCAACTCCTAGCAACCTAATGCAATAGATTAACTCGAATTGTAAAGGATTTCATAATAGAGGGTTAATGCACCGGGGCTTGCCTGTTGCTTGAAGTGGATAAAACTCTGAAGTAAAACACCAAGAACGATCCAGGTCCACCGAGTGAAGGCCATACTTGGGGCACACTTCCGATAATAATTATCCCGCGTTCACTACACGTAATAATAATGCAATCCTTAACATGATGATATGTATGCCATGATGAATGAGGTGCAGTAATTTATGAAGTAATAAAAAGTAAACTTAATTAGAAAGTTGAGTACAAATTTCCTTCACGGTAAAGTTGCAAACCAACAAAACTAACTTGTTTTATTAACAACTAGGGTTCTATTTAATTGGCACATAAAATCATCTATTCTATGTTTATATGAGAAAGGACTACTATCACCTTACTACAAGAGACATGTTTAACTATTCCATTTTTACCCATGAAGTTGCATCTAAGAAATAATCAAAACATCCACTGACCCACTAACGAATATTTGCAACAAACATCTTAATTATCCACTAACCTATGGATTAGCTGTAAAGAAGTTAAGATACCAAGTAACAGTAATGGTTTTGTGTTCCAGGGTACACAATCTACTCCAAAAGCTCACACCATCCTAAAAGAAAGATCAGGGTTCCTTATTCATTTTTATTAATTATTTTATTGACCATTTTAACCGTCGTAGAAAGCCGCTGCACAACTTTATTACTACAACCTACAACATCATCTTTCATTGCCAAGGATCATAGGGTGGTAGACCCTTGGACTTCAATCAATCCAAAATACACACAAAACCCTAAATCCATTTCCTCTACCCCTTTTATTTATTTTCCTAATTGCACTCATATCTATTAACTGATCAAACTAACTCTAATTGTAACCAAAATTTACCAACAGCTAGCTTTCATCATGAAACAGAGCCACAGTTAATTTCATGATTTTTGGAGTTACCTACAATTTATTAAAAATCATCAAAGTTGCATTAGTCATTTAATTGACTGATTTTTACTCCTAACAGAAAAGGTTCTAAACCTAGATATTATATTTTTCCTAAATACTAGGCATCACAGAGAGCTACCACAAAATTTTTCATGATTTTTCAGGCCACAGATAAATTCCTATGAAATTGACAAACATCAGCACTATTCATAGAAATAAATTTGAAAAGGCTATTGAAAATCGCTGGGAAAATGGAAAGGCCAAACCGGCCCGAGACGGCCCATGAGCACGCCCCGGCCCATCACCAGCGCTGCCGCACCACCCGCGCCCCTGCTGGACCGGCCCACGCGGCCCAGCACGCGCGCGCGCACACACCCGCGCTCGGAGAGGGGCTGACAGGCGGGCCCCCGCCGTCAGCTTCATCCCCCTCCTCGCGCCACCCGCTTCCCCGCTGCACACAGCGCGGCGGCTCGCCGCGGTTTCGTCGACGGCGACCCCAACCGCCCAACTAGGATTACCAACCGAGGCCGTAGGACCTAGCGAACTCCCTAACCTACTCAGCTTCTACTCTCATCGCCACTGGCGAGCCCGAGCTCGCCCACGGCGGACACGATGGCGCGGCGGATGCACCCCGGCCGCCAAGGCACGGTAGAGTTCAAGAGGAAAGGTTGGGGAGGGGCAGTAGCTCACCACGAATTTAGCAGGGTAGCTGGTTGGGACGGGGAACGACCGGAACAGAGGGCTTGACGACGGTGGCGGGTACGGCGGTGACTCCCGACGGCAACCGCTACGTTCCGACGAACCTAAGGCACCGGAGGAAGAACCATCGCAAGCATGAGGCACTGTAGAAATCACTGAGATGGAAACGGAGGGACCCAAGGTCCAGAGCTCACCCGAAGAGCTCGGACGCAACGGTGGGACTCGCGGCGGTGCTCCGGCCGTAGCCGAGGACGAAGAAGACGATTTCCGAGCTCCTTCGCCGACGACAGGACGCAAAACCGAGCTCGAGCGAAGCGCAAAGGAATTGCGGGGCTAGCGGTGTGGTGAATTGAACAATGGCAGAGGAGGGACGACGTATTTCACCGGAGACCGAGAAGTTCACCGGCGGCGAGGAGAAAGAGAAGGGGAGCAAAACGACGGCCTCCCAGGCATTTATAGGGGCGGAGATGAGTAGGAGAGATGGAAGACGATGGCCGCTGCTCGCTTTTGCGCGACGTGGGTGCAGGGGCGACGCGGACAGGCGCTGACGCGCGCGGCCAGTGCCGGCGGTCGCGCGAACAGGGAAGAAGGACGGTGCCCATGCCGTGGGTACTGTAGCAGCTACCTACTCCTCTCTGATCTTTTGCACAATTACGCCCAAACCGTGTGTCAAATGAAGAAACAGAAAACACCAAAGTTGTAGGGCTATAAAAACTGAACATCTTTCATTTTTGGACCAACCCCAAATTCGGCCGAATTTGAAAATTATTCAAAAGGGGGTGAATAGGGTTTTTAGAACCTAACTTGAATTTTTGAAATTACTTTTGATTTTTCATAACAACTTGAAAAATGGTCAAAATAAGAATTATTCCCCTCAGAGAGCTCTACAACTTTTATTAAAGGAATTTTGTCAGATTCCAAATATTTTTTGAATTGACATTTCAAATTTGATTTTTAATTCACTGTTTCAAGCTAAATTCAAATTTTTACAACAGAACTTCAAAATCTCCAAAAATAAAAGTTGTCACATTTAAATAGACCTATAACTTTCATTAAGGGGTCATCTCAAGATTCCTTCTAGATTTTGAACTAGGTTTTTGGGGCCAAAATAGGTTTAAACGGAAGTCTGATCGGGAACTAGAAAATCGAAATTTTTATATAATAACTTCCCAATATCCAAATACCAAAGTTATCCCCTTTAATGAACTTTACAACTTTTATGTAATAAGTTTTGTCTAATTCTTAATAATTTTCAAAATAAAGATTTAAACTTAAACCTTTAAACATAGATTAGGGTTTAATTTGGAATTTCAAATAATAACTTAAAAATCACTCAATGTAAAAGTTGCTCGGTTTTTCAAGAGCTAGAAGTTTTATTTAAGGCTTAACATCAAATTCTCGTTAGTTTTCAGACTAGGGTTTTGAATCCGATTTTAGGGTTCATGAATGAGTTTTATTTTATCGTCCAGATGGGATTTGATCAAACGCAATTAAACAAGTATTTATGAAATAAAATCACTCTAGGTTACCTATGCACAATCACATGGAAGAATAAAAATTATTTTAGTTAATGCACACTAATGATGAGTTTATGCGGGATGATTTGCATGAAATCATGATGACATGGCAGGTTTTAGTTACAGTAACACCAGGGGTGTTACACAGGATAGCGAGGAAGAGTGAAGTGAACCTGTGGGCAGGGTTCGTGTTATGATCTACCTTATTATGTTATGTTCCTGCTACTGCTACTATTTGAACTATGGTCTGTAATAACTGCATTTGAATTCTATTTGAACAACCAGGTTGTAATCTAAGTACTATTTAAATCTTCCATACTTTTACTCTGATGTATTTTATTATGAAATGTTGTAATCCTGTAATGGCTTCGCAATGGGAGCCTGTCGGAGAAACGGGTGCTGATGTAACCCGGCAGGACTATCTAGATCATCTGGGACACGGGTCCGGCTGTTAGAGGTCATTAATGACAATGACATGTGCCTGTGGGCCACGTGATTTAGGCGTTCTGTTACATAGAGAGGGGAGGGGCTGCCATCCCCTTCTTATCGTCATTATTACAATATGCGAATAACCCCCTAACCACTAATTACAGCTACTCAGGTGAGCCAGCTAGTACTAAGACATTCTGGAACAACCTGTCTCTGTGAATGTGATCGGATGACCCTGCTTCATGCTCGAATTGCCGTCACCTTGACGCAACCTCGGAGATTCCACCGCGTGTCCCCCCGCTTCCCACCGGAAGCAGCTTCACCCGAGTTTTGAGGTCCAAACCCGAAAAATGTCCTGGGCCGCGTCCCGCCGGCCCGCGTATCGCTCCGAGTCCCTCGACCATGTTCGATCGCGTCTGTCAATGTCGCAGTGTCCGCCACCGCGGTTGGCGCTCCGGCATTCAAGTCCCTCAGCCCAAGTCCCGCGTCCGTCCTTCACCGCTCCCAGTCCATCGGCACGGCCCTGCTCACTTGACCTTCACTCCGCCATTCACCACTGCCTCCGAGCCCAACACCTGCACATCACAAACCGACCAACATGTCAAGTGAACTTCGTTGACAATCACTCATCACAATCCGGACCAAATTTCCCACTTAGGTCCGCAAGACTGTATCACGCGTGCTAACTTTTTCAATAAGTGTCCAATCATAGTCTAAATAGGTTTAAAAATTCGTCTCGTGATTTATATGTAAACTGTATAATTAATTTTTTGGTCTACATTTAATATCTCATGTACGCGTCTAAATATTCGATGTGACACGATGTGATCGGAAAATTCCAAGTTTCAAGGGATCAGAAAAAGAACTTCTAATTTGCAGAACAAGAGCAAAATATGCCGAATGTTCTGGAAAAACCGCACCCCGTCTGTCTGCAAAACAAACCCTCCCTCCCTCAAACTTCATCACTCTCCTTCGCACTGTATAAAACCGCGCGCAACCTCATCTCTAAAACCCGCTCTGGCTCCAAATCCTCCGCCTCGATCCCCGTCCCGCACCTTATCCTCTCGACTTTACAGGACCTGCTCTCAGCTTCTGCCTATCTCAATGGCATCCGCGAATGCCATCTCCACCGCCTCCCTCCTCCGGCCCCTCTCGCAGGTCAGCTCCTCTCTGTCGCTCAGCTTTCTAGCTTTTCCGCTCTGCGATTTCCTGGATAAGTGTTTTTTTCTGTTCCTCCATTGCGGTTCCTCGGCCGGCGAAGGCCGAAGGCCATCCCAATTGCGGTCTCTCGCCCAATTTGGGCCCTTCCTTGTTCGTTGAATTGTGGTTTCCTGATTAATTCTGTGCTTCCTGTCTTTCCAGTATGTAATATTATTTCTTCTTGGTGGTGAGCAGGGCAGGGCGACCAGGGCCAGGAATGGCCGGTCACAGCGGTTCGTGGTGCGTGCGGACGCCAAAGAAATTGCCTTTGACCAGAAATCCAGGGCAGCGCTGCAGGCCGGCGTCGAGAAGCTCGCAAACGCCGTCGGTGTCACCCTTGGGCCACGAGGTAGCCAACGCCTACCGCCTTGCTGCTACAGCACAGCTGTGTGTCGTCTACATAATTACTACTGCTATAGTGCTATTTACATGGTATACCATGCGCTTCATCTTGAAGATCACGGCTGCTCATAGAGACTCAATTGCAGTTCATCTCTAGAATCGCAGCTGGCATTACTGTCCCCAACAAATTGGAAGCCCTATGATAAATATTTCTGATTTGGCGCTCAACTTAACTTACTGATGCAACTACTATTGTAGTACAGTAGGTTTAGGTACACTTTTTGGATGCATTTATTGCTAAAAGACATGGTTTCAAGAATTCCAGGAACAAATTGTGTTTTAGAATAAAGATTACACAAAAGATGGACCTCTTCATTTTCATTGAGTGTGCATGTAGGAACACATTTTGCCAATCAAGAGCTCCTTTCTGAAATTGAATGAGCTCTTCCATTCTTCTTAGTTTATATTTTTAATAATGTCATAATATGATTTATATTTCCTAATCCTAGCTAGTTCCAGGGACATGTCTGAAAAGCAAAACACCATTAATCATCAATTTAATGTTTTCACAGGGAGGAATGTGGTGCTCGATGAGTACGGCAACCCCAAAGTTGTGAATGATGGAGTCACTATTGCCCGGGCTATTGAGCTGTATGATCCAATGGAAAATGCTGGTGCAGCATTGATTCGTGAGGTGCTTTCCTTTTCTTTCTTTCATTTAATGAACATTTGGTGTCATTATGTTATTTGAGGATTCAGAATACCAAAGTAATATTCTCCACTTCTTTGATATTAAAAGGTTGCTAGCAAGACCAATGATTCTGCAGGTGATGGGACTACAACTGCTTCCGTCCTTGCTCGTGAAATCATCAAGCTAGGCCTTCTGAGTGTAACGTCTGGTGCAAATCCTGTATCACTTAAGAAAGGAATAGACAAAACTGTGCAGGGTCTAATTCAAGAGCTTGAGAATAAGGCTAGACCAGTCAAGGGTGGTGGTGATATCAAAGGTGATTGTTGTATTTTCATGTTAAAATGTTTATCGTTTATTTGTTTTTCACTTCTTAATGTGAATTTGTATTTAATTTGGAGCTGTTTTGTTTTACAGCTGTTGCATCTATCTCTGCTGGCAATGATGAATTTATCGGATCCATGATCGCTGAAGCAATTGACAAAGTGGGGCCTGATGGAGTTCTTTCAATCGAATCCTCCTCATCTTTTGAGACCACTGTTGACGTTGAAGAAGGAATGGAGGTTTGTAGGGAACCCAGCTTGTAGAGTTCTTGCATTTCTATGTATGAAGTAGAAGCTTCTGATTTAAAACAACAAAATGGCAATGCATATATACATATAATATCACATGTTCTCAATTTTCCTTGAATATTGCAGATTGACCGCGGTTATATTTCCCCTCAATTTGTGACAAACCTCGAGAAATCTATTGTGGAGTTTGAGAATGCTAAGGTTCTTATTACGGATCAGAAGATCACAAGCATAAAGGAAATTCTTCCAATTTTGGAGAAGACCACACAGCTGAGAGCTCCTCTGTTCATTATTGCTGAAGACATTACTGGTGAAGCTTTGGCAACTCTTGTTGTTAACAAGCTTCGAGGCATTCTCAATGTTGCAGCGATTAAGGCTCCTAGCTTTGGTGAGCGGCGGAAGGCTGTACTTCAGGACATTGCCATTGTCACAGGTTTGCCTTGCAACCAACAGTAATATTACATATTGTCATGATTCGGTAATGTAGTTGCATTTATTTTGGCTGCTAAAATTATCGTAGTATGATTTCTGCAATATATATATGCATTACACATATACATATCGTGCTTCATTCTCAGCATAATGCTTAAAGATATTATTTTCTTTTTCCAAATAATTTGTACAAGGGCCTAGCCTTTTTTCTTAATACATCCAATGGACCTTTAGTTTCATCAGCTTGCTATAGCTTCTTTCCTAACATTAAACAAAATTTGGGTGAGAATGCTAGATGACCACACCCATCAGAGGGCTATCGTTAGTTTTCTGAATGCCAATTGGGATTGCATGGTTTTATGGATCATATTCTTCATCATGAATGTTAACCTTCAGGCAACCATCTGATGCAAAAACATGATAGTGTGCTCTATGGTATTTGGCATTTGCCTACGATGGAGTTTCAAGTTGAGTTCGCCATCTCTTAGTGTTTATAGTCATTGTCATACTAGCAAATTGTTCAAATTTGTTTCTTAGAGTCATTGTCATACTAGCAAAAATTGTTCAAATTTGTTTCTTTAGCTCCATTAGTCCACTCGAAGCCCTGAACCCTAACAGCCTGCAGGAGAAACAATGGTTCTTTGTGTTCACTTGCATCAATCATGATGTTTCAGATTACTGACCATTGTTAGAACTCCTGGCAAGTGAATGCTAGAATACCTAAATGGTTTCCTCAAAGCTAGACTACACTTCAGATTATTTGCTTATGCTAGACATTTTGGGTATCGCAGCCCTTTGTTTGAACTTCGATAATAATTGGTCATTTATTTCTCAGTTTCACTTTGCTTATATCATGTAAGTTCACTTTCAGGTGCTGAGTTCCTAGCAAAAGATCTTGGTTTGTTGGTTGAAAATGCTACAGAGGAACAACTTGGCACAGCAAGGAAAGTCACGATACATCAGACTACAACGACCCTCATAGCAGATGCAGCCAGTAAAGATGAGATCCAGGCGAGGGTTGCACAACTAAAGAAGGAGCTTGCTGAGACTGATTCAGTTTATGATACTGAGAAATTGGCTGAGAGAATTGCTAAGCTTGCTGGTGGTGTTGCTGTTATCAAGGTTGGAGCTGCAACTGAGACTGAGCTTGAGGATCGCCAGCTAAGAATTGAGGATGCAAAAAATGCCACTTTTGCAGCTATAGAGGAGGGAATTGTTCCTGGAGGTGGTACGGCATACGTGCACCTATCTACCATTGTCCCTTCAATCAAAGAAAAAATTGAGGACCCTGATGAGCGCCTTGGTGCTGATATTATTCAGAAGGTAACTTGGCTAGCATATTTATAATCTGATCAGTGCCTATGCAGTTTGATGGTATGAACTATATGTGCCAGAGGTCCAATGTCATTAATATGTTTATCTGTGCTGGTAAAATGTGACTAGGACCCATCATTTAGGATGTGTGGTGCTAAGTTTATGAGTAGACCTATACCATTGTAGTGTGTGTTGCTGGCATTGGAATTTATTTAGATAATTCAGGGTAGTTCTTATCACAGCAGAAACATATATTGGATCCTTTAGAGCAATAAATCATGTTTTACGTTATCTTGTCTACTTGTGCAGGCATTGGTAGCACCTGCTTCATTGATCGCACACAATGCTGGAGTAGAGGGTGAAGTGGTTGTTGAGAAGATCAAGGACAGTGAGTGGGAGGTGGGCTACAATGCAATGACTGACAAGTATGAGAACCTGATTGAGGCTGGTGTGATCGACCCTGCTAAGGTGACTAGGTGTGCGCTCCAGAATGCGGCCTCGGTAGCTGGAATGGTCCTAACCACACAGGCAATTGTTGTTGATAAGCCAAAGCCGAAGCCTCAAGTAGCAGAACCAGCAGAGGGAACCCTTGCCGTGTAAATTTTAACGTTCTTGAGGCTGCTGTCTAGACGGTTCAGATCAGTTGAATTGAAAGGGTAGAACTTTGGTTTGAGAATTTTGGTTCACATCCACTGGAAGTTGTAGAGTAGGATTGCCATTTTGCAGATGAAGAGTAATTTTACTCTGGTCTGAACTTATCCGAATAAAAAAAAATGCATCACCATTTTTTAAATAGTTCATGGCGATGCTAGATTGTACGAGTAAGTACATTATATTTTTAGCCCCACGTCTAACTTTAATCCAACTACAAAACCAGGTAAGTTTGACATCTCAACTATCAGTACTGTTCCATTTAAACCTCTCAACTTGGTTTTGGTGTTACGCAATCTCCTTTGACTGCATATAGGATCGTTTACATAAGATTGTGTCTATTGAATGATTGAATGATTAGTGGCTTGAGTAAACCGAATTTCCAGCCATCGGAGCTATTGACACACAAGTGCGCCATTTTTTAAAAGGAATTTGCAATTCCATTACTCAACTACGTCAGTTAAATCGCTTGACACCAAGTACATGATACAATCTAGCACTCCGGCCAATACCGAAGGCTCAGCCTCCTTACATCTGTTTTTTTGAACCAGGAAAACAGCAGGGGAAGCCCCCACTGCTAGATTTTATTGAATTTATTAAAAATATAAAAGAAACATCCTTGAAAGATCTTCTCTAGGAAGAAAAGGAAGGAGGTCCTCTCATAAAAATGAGGTTATTGCGCTGTTTCCAGATTTGCCATGCAGAGATCATGAACACTTCCATGAACAATGGATACGGAAAAGCTTGTTTGGCTCGTATCATCATTTGTAGAAAATTTGTCGTAAGATTCCACTGAATGCCTGGAGACTGCCAACAGTGTCGGCTGAAAGGACAGGTGAAGAAGAGACGAATGGCTGTTTCTTCAACATTCATATTGCAAAGGACACCGTTGTAGTTGTTGCCTTCTAGCTTGTTTTTTTCCTCCTAAGGATGTTCCTAGTGTTGAGACTGTCCATCAGTAAGAGCCAGGAGAGAACTCTCAACTTGTTGCTACTTCTTACATCTGTAACCTACTAGTATAGTGCCTGTGCTAATGGTACGGTTTATGGGTTCATTTCATGAATGCATATGAATACAACAAAACAATGTCATTTTCCCATAGCTTAAGTCATGCACAACAAGGCATATAAAGTCATGTCTTGCGTAGAATTGCTTAAGCATATCTTGAAATTCTCCAGGGACAGTATCTGTACGTTCATTTGAAGTGCTCTTCAAAATGTCCAAGAATCCCATGGATAATATTTGTACATTCATTTGTGTTGACAAATCAAGCCCAGATACCTTGCAACGAATCCCAAGTGCTTGTAGTAATAGGAGTATTGGTCATTTTAATTCTGCGAGTTCCAATTCAAGATGAAACCGTGCAGTTTTTAGTTGAGATGGTGTATTTAGATATCAGATTAATACAGAGCAGAAACGTCATATATTTAGATATTACTTGAGGCAAATGGTTTATGCAGAAAATTGAACCTGAACCCCATTTGTTCACCACGCACGCAAACAGAAATTTGTACAGACACAAACACACCGGCTTCCTGAAGTTGAATTCTTCTTTTTTTGTTTTGAAGGATTTGAAAATGAGCTGAACCATAGCCATCACCCATCATCCCCCGATACTCCACTTATTTGATATAAGCAGAGCTCCTACATCTTCCTTCAAAAAAGAGAAGAGTTTCTTAATTTCTCATTCAGGATTTGCAACGAGAAGTTCGCAAGACAGGATCTCTTCAATCTATTCGCCAAACACGTAATAAAGCATACTTGTTTGCTTAAAATGAACTGAAAAAGTAACTCTGAATGCTCCTTCAAAGTCTGAAACAGGACGATAGTATCAGTCTTATAAAAGGGAAATGAGTGCATCTTCAGGACAGCATAACCAACCGCTTTGTCAAATCTCAATAGAAGACAGGCCCTGCCAAACATGCTTGCAGACAACAGCTTCAACAACTTAAAATGCGATACTGAAGTACTGAACAATGTTCTTTTTTTTTATTCTGAACATTGTTAATGCTTTGTGACCATATTAGTTATTTGAGATGAACAAGAAAAACCATGACTCACAATCTAGTGATCAACTCGTGGTGCAAACATAGTCCATTCAGACCGAACTGTTTTCTTTTAGATCAAAGGCATTCACCCGGCTTTATTGGAAGCTTAACGAAAGCCCATGATCGTCACTGGGGTTGCCAGTTTTACAGAACAGGTCAAAGGCATTCACCCGGCTTTATTGAAAGTTTAACGAAAGCCCATGATCGTCACTGGGGTTGCCAATTTTACAAAACAGGTCCGCGACAACAACCATAAAAACCGACAGAGTTTTCCAGCTCTAGTAGCTCACAGAAAGAAAAAAGCCAACAGCGGCCGCACAAGCGTAACCAACAGAACTCTAAGCAAAATAACCGAAAGTCTAACGGCTAGGAACAAGCAACTTCAGACTGCCCGCGCTGTCAGCAAGTTGAGAACTTCATCTGTCTTCTCCTTCAAACTTGGTTTGATCAATGGCCTCCAAAGCGCACCTGCACATAGAAGTAAATTGACTTTCTTTTTAATACCTCGATTCTTCAAAACAATCTCATCAATAAACTCTCTAAAACATGTGGGCGATTTTTCCCAACCCAAATTCGTCCGGAGAAATTACCAGATATAATTTGCCACTGGACATTGGAACAACAGGTGGTCAGCAGTTTCGATGTTATCTCACACAACACAATCAGGTGTTCCTGCCCAGTGTTTCTTCCTCAGTTGGACTTTAGATTGAATTCGATCATGTGCCACCATCCAGATAAAAATCTTAACTTTCAGTGGGATATTACATTTCCAGATAGTCATCATTGGAATATCTCTAATCCCCCCATTCATCATAAATTTATATAACGACTTTGCAGTGTATTTTCCAGAAATTTCCAACGCCCAAGAAACCGAGTCCTTTCCCTCATTCAGCTCTATCTCATTCAGGACAGACAACTGGTTCCAGTCTTCTCTCAAGTCACCCACCAACTGTCTTCTAACTTGAATTCTCCAAAAAACCTTCCACATAGGCTTCTGCCACACTTATATCAGGTTTAGCTGAAACAATATGAAACAGTCTGTGGAAGCAAATTTTCAAAGGACAATCCCCAATCCAAACATCATGCCAAAATCTAATTCTCTCCCCACTTTTAATCTCTATTCATATGCCTTTCTGATACCAGACCCGCAGCTCCAATAAAGATCTCCAGAATTGTGAACCAGAAATACTTTTAATTTGAAAAATGCTTTTATCTCCCCAGATATTTCTTTCTTTCTTAGTAAAGAGCTGCACAAACTGTTATCACCCCTTTCCAGTTTGTCAATCCATTTCACCATTAAGCAAGTATTCATAGCTCTGATATTAGTAAAGCCTAGACCTCCAAACTCTTTAGGTCTGTCTAAAGCTCCCCATTTGATCATATGGTATTTTCTCTTTTTACTAGTCCCTTGCTAGAAAAACTTAGCTCTAATAGTATCTATCATTTGGAAGCTGCCTTCATATAGGTAAAAAACTCCCATAGTGTACATAGGGATACTAGAAAGGCAAGACTCTAATAAAATTGATTTTCCACCTGATGTAAGGTATTCACATTGCCAGGTATCCAGTCTCTTCTCAATTTTGTCACTAACATATCTCAACTGTAATTTTGAAATCTTACAGTCACTTATAGGTAGTCCTAGGTATTTCATTGGAAAACACCTGGTTTGCATTTAAGGATATCCAAAACTCTTTGTTTATCTAACTCCTCCAGACCCACAGTAAATACCTCACTTTTGTCATAGTTAATTTTCATTCCTGATATTGCTTCATAGCAGGATAGAATGATCCTAATATTTTGAATATTTTCTTCTGTATACTGTAGTAGAATAACTGTGTCATCGGCATACTCTAGATGTGTCAACCCACCCTCTATCAAATTTGGAACCAGACCTTGAATTATACCTGCCTCACTGGCTTTTGTCAACATTCTAGACAGAACATCAGCAACTAGGTTAAAAAGCACAGGAGAAAGTGGGTCTCCCTGTCTTAGACCTTTGAAGCTCTTAAAATACTCTCCTCTTTCTCCATTGATATCAATGCAGACTCTCCCTCCTTTAACAGCTCTATTTATCCAATCAATCCACTTGGCTGAGAATCCTTTTCTAACCAATACATATTCTAGAAATGACCAACATGCTTTATCATATGTCTTTTTAAAGTCTAGCTTGAGTATGACTCTAGAAGATTTTGTATATTTCTGTTTACACCAAAATTTGGTAAGCTCCCAATCAAGAGATATTTGTGGATCGGAAAAGAAATTCACGCATGAAGGCTCAGCGGATATTTTGTAAATTTTGGCATAGCCGAGTAAATGCTATATTTGGTTCTCTGTGTCCGGTTAGCATGCAAGATTCCAGATGCATCATGTACAACTTTCTTGGTGGATGGATCGTTTCAGCAGGTCAACCAAATAATTGCTTGTTTATTCATTCTAGTAAGGATGAGCGAATAGATGGAAGCTGTGTCCGATCAGGAATGATTGAGCAGCTGGCATTGAGCTCCTTCGTACACGACAGCATCGGGATATTTGGCAAGCAAGGAACGTCACGTCACTTGACTAATAACCTGCGAATATGAGAGGTTCTGAGTTCTGCATGCATGGCGAGCTAGGCGATGTCCGTATTTTGTGCAGGCCGCAATAGGAGCGATGTCCGTATTTTGTGGAGAAGGAAGCAGACTCCATGTATATCAAGGTACCTGCCTTAGTTGATGGTGTACATGCAAGGAAAGAGAAATGACGCCCCGATACGCATTAATAATAAAGGAAGCAAGGATACGTATGTCATATATACGTGCATATACGAAGACCGGTGGCGTCATATTCGGCAATCTGGGTTGGATAAGGGACGACGCGTCGGTTAAGGAAGATTGACAAGGATTCTACTGGGAAATTAGAGTCCATATATTTTGTATTTCCTTTTTATTGCTATGCAAGTTGTCTACCAGGCCCCAGGGTATAAATATAAACCCCCGGCCATTATAATTAATATCAATCAATCAATATAACAACCCTTTCGGCTCCGGCTAAAAAAAACCTAGGAGTAGGAGTAATATAGTTTTTCGACGAGTTTCTTCAAACGGGCTGGGTGTCATCCGGTGGACGTAGGCTTGCTTGAAAGTACCATCACGTCTCGCTAAGCTTTGTTTCTTTAATATCATCTGGTGGACATTAGAGCATAGTAGATCAGGGTTGATTCTTGTTTGGCATGGGTTTAGCATCATCCGGTGGAGGTGGGCTCAGATCAAATAAGGATTAGTTATCGATTCATGTTTATTTCCTTGATTAATCTATGTTTAGCGTCATCTGGTGGACGAAGGCTTATATTAAGATGGTTAATAGGCATTGATTAGTTATCTGCTCTAACTAATTTGGCATCATAGTTAGATTCATTAAGTTACCACGATGATTGATTTTTATTCATTATTTATTTATTTTAAGCAATCATCATTCTACCCAATCTTGATCTATTTCCTATTGGCTTAAATCTTACGTTTCTATCTTGCTTCATGATTAAGTAATTATTGAATAATATGTTGAAGCGAGTAGACTTATTTATCATTAGCCGATTGGTGTAGATCTTGATTGTATACAGGTTGCACTCAAGTAATAGGATAAATATTGCTTAGACTCGATAATTAATAGATTCAAGTCATAGTTTACTTCACGGCTGTCTCGATCCGCTCGATCCCTACTGCTGTAAACGATAAATTGAATGTGTTGGTTTGAAGGTCAAAGCATTGCTCATCCTATAGGCTTGTTTGTTGCCTGTATTTGCCGAATCGGTTAAACAGTCGATTTCTCTCTGTTTTGCACTCGGACAGTTCGCATTGAATAAGTTTGACATGTATGCACTGCTGCAATCGATTATGTCATAATCTGTTATGTGCATTATGATTGCATCGATCCGCTCGACCCTACTGGCAATCTTAATAGATTAAGATATGATTGATCTGTAATAGTTCTCCATACGTAGAAAAACCTGTTTAATGAGAATTGTTATCTTCGTTCATACACATGAATCGGTTATACGACAACATAATGCTTACTCTATGAAAATCGATTTATGCATGCTGGAATCGACTTTTTAGTCGATCTCCACTCGTATTAGCTCTCAGAGCCATACATTCGGATCTGTCTGGCTACGCCAGCATGTTCCGCCCTAAACTACTGATTATTTTTTCTCTCCTTATCAATTGCAGGTCAAATTGACTGGCGCGTTTGGATCCGGATTATTGAAGCTAGCTGGATCTGCCGGACCCTTGCTCCTGTGGATCGTTCCGGCTTCGCTAGTGTGTTGGCTGCAGAACCGGATTTTGCATCAACAATTTCAAAGTGTGCAACACTTCCTGAAGAATGACTACTTCAAGAATAAATCTGCCTGGGATGAAAGCAGTTTGCATTGGGCTGACCACTTTCCCTATTATTTAGTCAATCTGATTGTTAACACTTTAGTGATAACTTTGTAGATCACATTGAAGAGAAAAATTGGTCTGAATTGTTTAATATTCATTGCTGGCTTCACTTTAGGTAACAAAATAATAACTCCATAGTTAAGTTTCCAGTGATCTAACTTCCCATTATATAAGTGTTCTAACATCTCTAGAATATCACTGCCAATTAGATACCAGAATTTCTTGAAAAACTCTATTGAGAAACCATCAGGGCCTGAGGATGTGTTGTCTCTAATTTCTTAAAGGGCAGCTTCCAGCTCACTCATAGTAAAAGGTCTTGTAAGCCAATCATTATCTTCCATATTCAATTTGCTGTTCTCATCCCATAGCTGATCATCCAAATGTATATCAGCAGTATTTTCTTTGCCAAATAATCTCTTGTAGAACTCTGTTACATGTGACCTCAAATCATTGGGTTCTTCAATAATCTCATCTCCATGTTCAAGAGCAGCTATTTTCATTTTCCTCTTTATGCCATTAGCAGACCGAACTGTTTTCATAATCAGAAGAAGAAAAAAGAAAGGAACTAAAGAACAGGCAACACTGATAAGCCATGAAGTGTTCAAGAAAAGCAAGAGGAATGAAATTGCACTCGGTTCTGTGATAACTTAACCTGTACCATTGAATACAACATCCAGATAGATAAACACCATACTAAAGCCAAGTCGAGAACTAAAGCCAACTATTTTACAGCAAACATGGTGAAATATTTCTATTATATAACAAAAATATATGGTCCTGATTTTGTTGATTTCTGATGACAGCCTACACTACAAATTTAGCAAATTACTACATATTAATAAGAAGTTCCATTTGTTTGGAAATAAAGGCACTGTACATGTTTGGAAAAGATTACTTACCACTCGTCACCAGTTCTTCCTCTTCTTCTAGGTTCATATAAAGCAATTCAGTTGCACTCTCATATGTCAACATATAGGTCGGTTTAATGACTGAATTCTCTAGAGTTTAGAGTATATTCTGCAATACCACTCCGCTTGAAATTGGCAAAGAAACATCTTTCAATCTTGAGCTTTTTTAACACTGTATTTTTAGTAGATATTGTGTGTCCTGTTAATGAGACAGGTTCAATTATCTGGCTATGGTTCTGAAATTTCTGTTAAGTGTGTATAGAGACTAAGGCCCATATAACCCATGAGGGTCTCTCTATATATGGTCATCTCCACCAATGAAGAATTTATCTTCTGTCATTTGCTAGGTTAGTAACATGGTCAGTAATGCACCAACTTCAGCAGCCTTCGCTATCTGGTGCACACCCGACCAGACTTGGCGATCGTGTTTGGGTACGTGAGCCGGTTCATGGAGCGGTCCATGGTGGAGCACCTGCAGGCCCTGAAGCGCATACTCTGGTGCGTGGCGGGCACCATCGACAACGGTCTGCACTACGCAAGGGCCCCCACACCCCGGCATGGTGAGCTTCATTAGCTACTGCGATAGTGACCTTGCTGGTGACATCGAAACCAGCATGAGCACGAGTGGAACCATGTTCTTCCTCGACAATTGCTTGGTAAGCTAGCAATCCTTCAAGCAAAAGGCAGTGGTGCTGTCGTGCTGTGAAGCCGAGTACATCGCCACTGCTACCACTGCTATACAAGCTTTGTGACTTTAAATTTGGCAAGAACCCAGTCTTCGACAATAGGAGCAAACACATCCGGACTAAGTACCACTTCATCAGGACTGTCTGCAGGAAGGGAGTATCAAGGTTGACCACACCCCTGCTACTGATCAGCTAGCAGACGTTCTCACCAAGTCTCTGGGCAAGGCCAAGTTCCAGGAGATGAGGCAGAGGAATATATCTTACTATTCCTTGTCATTAACTTTTCATACATGAAAAATCAAGCTCTTGACATACATGTTGCACAACTGCAAAAATATTCTTCACAAACGAGAAAAGCTTTGTCGTATTTGTACTAAGGCAGAGACTATTCCAACTATCCAGCCAAAAGAAGCAGGTGGTGCCACTCTGAACTGATGCCATTGCCATTCCCTTATAATCTGGCAATAACTTTTGAATACCACGCCACCAAAAGGAGCCATTTTTGTTTCCAATAGGTAATTTACCATTGGGATATCTAGTCTCCCACACTAGATGGACCCAAGGAATGTCCAATTTGTTGTAAAATTTATGAAGATTCTTGAGTAACAAGCTCTTATTTTGCGTTTGAAGATTTATAACACCCAAGCCACCATTTTGTTTGGCATCACACTAGAGACCAGGCTGCCCCGGTGTTTTCTTACTAGTGACTTCTGAACCTCACCACAAGCAATGCTTATGATAGTTGTCTATTTGGTGAACAACAGTCTTGGGAAGTAAAAAGGTGGCCATTGCAAATGTTGGCAAGGAGCTGAAAACTACATTAGTTAATTTCAATCTTCCTGCTTGGCTTAAAAACCCTGAAATTGTCATTAGGCGCCCTTCACACCTAGACACCAAAGGCCAAAAGTCTGCTACAGTTGGCATGGTTAAGCTCAAAGGTAGACCCAGATAAGTAAAAGGGAGAGTCCCCTTCATGCAGCCTGGAGTTCTTGAAAGAATTTCCAACTTACTGTCATCCAAATTAACTGGCACCATCATGGATTAATGAAAGTTTACTATAAACTAGTGGATTAGCAAAAAAATTAAGTAGAGCCTTGAGAAAGAAAAGCCTGGCATCAGCTTTCATAAATATTAAAGTATCATTTGCATATTGAAGGATGGGTAAGTCATTAAGATGAGATAGGGGAAAGGAAGTGAAAAAAGGTTCACATCCTTTGCTCTATTAACCAAATCCTGAAGAAAGTCTGCAGCTAAGACAAAAAGAAGGGGTGAAATAGGATCCCCTTGGTGAACACCTCTTCTACAGTGAAAAGTTTTACCAGGAACCCCATTTAACAAGACAGCCGAAGTGCTAGAGTTAAAGATCAATTGCATCCATTCCAACCACCTATCAGGGAAGCCTTTGTGTTCCATAATCTTGAGCATTAGATTATGCCCCACTTTATCAAAAGCTTTTTCAAAATCTTATTTGAGAATGATGATCTCCTACCAAACAATCTTGAATACATATGTGTTTGATGAACCCATATTGGTTTTTGTGAATACGCTTTGGAAGAAGAATTTGTATTCTGTTGGCCAGTAGCTTAGTAATAAGTTTAACCAACGTATTAAGCAGAGAGATAGACCTATAATCAGAGACCTTGATGGCACTATCATGCTTGGGGACTAAAGTGATAAGAGAGCTATTGATACTTTGGAGAGTGATGGCACTGATACTTTGGAGAGTGATATTGCATCTATGAAAGTCATTGCAGACATTATAAAAATCCTCATAAATATAGACCAACATTTCTTGAAAAAAATCTGTATTAAAGCCATCAGGTCCTGGAGGTTTGTTAGAAGGCATAGCCTTAGTCACTGAATCAATCTCTAACCTTGTGAATGGACTTATCATGGATGAAAGGCCAACTGTGTTCTGCAGCATTGAACCAAGATCAAAAAGTATATTGTTGAATTCAGAGACACGTATTACGATGACGGAACCGTTCGCCTCCCCTCCCCAAGGCACTCTGCTCGTCTCCCCTGCCCCAGGCGCCTGTCCACCTTCAACCTGCAAAATCCCTCGCTGGCTGCCATTCCGGCACCGGTGCCCACCATCACAGCCGCCCAGGAGTCTGCTTCCTTGCCCTTTGACGCCTCTCCTTCCCGGTCGGGTGGTGCTTTTAAGGTTGCTCGGTGGTGCCTGTTGGCATTTCTTAACGTCGTTACAAAAGATAGACTAAAAGTCCATCCCGGCAACGGCGCCAGAAATGCTTGTTGGCGTTTCTTAGCATCACTACTAAAGATAGACTATAAGTCCGCCCTTAATAATAATACTAAAAACGAAAGTTGACATCCCCAACCACCATTACTTCAGAAAGGTAACCCTTGGCCCTTAAAGGCGCCGGCCTAGGTAATGTAGTCTGGTAATAGCAGTTAGAAGTGCCGGATTAGCCTTCCTAACCGTCATTACTTACGATATGCAAAACTGTGACACGGCGCCGTGGGGTGCACAAGAATTACAATGCTTAAGTAATGGTACTTAGGTACGCCAATCGATAGCTCAGTAAGAAATAAGATTACTCTGCAAGCGCACAGAACTATCATTGTAGCATTTCAACCCGTGAGTATTCAAGGGTGTCGTATTTATAATTTCCCGTAGGAGGGCATGATGAATTTCATCTAGCTTTTGGTATAAACATGATTACTTATTTGGATGCATAGGTAGGCATAGCATAAGCGGGAGTTAAATCAAGTTTATAAGATAGTGGACACACACATCGGAGCAACCTCAAGGATAAAAAGGGGAAAATAAAGAATAAAAGAATACAACTAACTGAGCAGGCTTTGGTCGTATACAGCTATGCAAAGAATAGCATTTACATCTAACTAGCAAGACTAGAATTAGGACTAAGTCTGGGATGATAGGGAGATCCCCGCAGCGGGTCTGCCAGCCGATATAGACTTTCTGAACTCCTACTCAATACCCGAACGTGGGAGAGTGCTAGGGATGGACAGGGCTCTCACCACCTGCCCACCTACCCCTCTGCCCGTGGGGTACTGATATATTCGCTGATCTCCGCATACCCGAACACCATGCTCGCGTAATTGGAAACAACTCCTAACCTCCCGGGACCCCAACCCTTCGGATTGACAGGCTCGGCTAGGAGCAACCATGACAGCACAATGAACTATTATCCCATCCATAGTTCTTCCTCTATTCCTACTAATTTGATGAACGATGAAGAACTTTGATGAACATATCAAGAACATAACACATAGACTATGAACTAGTTCATATGTTATGATCATAATATGATTCAGATGCATTGCTATAACCATAAGATGTGAACTTGCTCATAGAGGAGAACTGAATTATATTCATACCAAGATGTTCTTGATTCCTCCAAGGAGACAAGCTCTCCTTGATAGCTTTGCCTTGCTCTACTACTACTAAACTAGAGAATAAGTATGAAATGTGAGGTGTAGTGCTCCAAATGTTGGTGTATGTGAATGATGAAGGAGCATCATCTATTTATAGCTAGAGTAGGGCGGTTTGAGCGTCTCCATGATTGGAAGGAGGTGAAACCGCCCTTGGGAAACCGCCTTGAGCACCGCCTCCGAAGACAAGGCCCGGGAGGCTCCACCTGGGGGGCAGCCGCACCCGAGGGCGGTCGGTCCCCTGGCTGGGCCTTCTGGCCACCGCCTTCGGGTGGTCGGTTGCTCCCTGGGCCTGGGCCTCTCCTGTGGTTATGGATGGATCTAGTTCGTTGTTTAAGATGGGCTTTCTTCTTTTCTTGGTTTGCGCCTTCTCTGAATACGTTTCCTAGAAGTGCGCTTTCTTGTGGATTTTACTCATTTCCACGTGTCAAACCTGCATGTTATATACACAACAAAACTCGTGGAAGGATTAGATCAAGGCCCTACGTTCTATTTGTTTTAATATTAAAATGATGTTGTATTTTAGTTGCTAAGGACCGCCAACAACTCCCCCACACTTGGTCCTTTGCTCGTCCTCGAGTAAAGTGCTAAGGACCAAATGGGTTTGTCTTCCTTGTCAAAAGAGTCTGCATACAGGATATTCCAAGTTTCACCTGGATTTATGAACTTCAAAGTTTCTACCGAATCACCCTTAGTAATTGAAAAATGGAATAGCTTGGAATTAAGTCCTCTCACTCTTGTTCTTGCGTATAGACTTGGGTTTTTGTAAGATTTTGAAAATATAAAGATAGCTTGTGTTCCTTGAATGATTCTCTCAAGCCACTCATTTTGTAAGTGGTTCCTCACCAAGGCATGAAAAGGTGATGCCTTCACTTTGATCATCCTACCTCTAAAGAGGCTTATCTGGAGTTTTAGGTAGGAATGAGAAATGATGAGGCATACTTACCCTGCATATGTTGTCAAGTCAAACCCCAGACCATACAGGAGGGAGTGTGCCATACTCCTAGATCATAATGTGCATGTGTGTGGAAAGAATGAAGGTGGAAACCTAGTTCTAAATCTTTTTTGGTACTCCATGCATCATGATTCTCCTTGGATAAAACTTACAAAGATATGGGCTATGAGATCTTTATGTTTTTTTTTGAACGGGTATTTGCACTTTCCTTTCCCGTTTATTTTCTTATGCCCTTTGGCATGATCTTTTTCTTTTTTTTTTAACATAGCCCCATATCTTTGGCATATGAAAATCTTTCAAATAAGGAGATATCATGATGGTAGATGAATGAAGTAAAATTTTGTAGAAAAAATGCATGGTTCTTAGGATAAGAACCGACACCTTTTTTATTTGGTGGATGGATGAAGTGCATGTTTTACGCAAATCTCAGGGTGAGAATTGGCTTTATTTGGTGGGTGCAAGTGAATTCTGATCTTGGGAGTATAAAACATCTCTCAACAGCGGTCAGAAATTTGACCAAACTCAACACAAAATAAGTGGCATATGTGTCGCACCCAGTTTTGCATAACAAAACCAAGTACACATATATGCGTGCCCAGGAAGTCCGAACGCACACATATAATACAAATTGCATAATATCAAAGTAAAGTACTTTATTACATCGAATATTCATTACATTATTCATAAGTCTTGCTCAAAGGCAACATTATTACATAAGCAGAAACATGACCCATGTTGCCACAGGGACCACTAACTGGGGGAAAACAACTAGAAGTCCTGGGTGTCTTCAGGATTCTCCTCAAATCCACCATCTGTTACCCATCCGGGATTTTCATTGAAATTATGACAAGTGTAAGCGCACCATGCTTAGCAAGTATTACAAAGGGTTCATGAGGCTCAAAAGGCTTGACTCGGTTTGACAGCGGTTCGCAATTTTAAGTTGATCAAATTTTTAAACTTACATCTACTTTTAGTGAGTAAATCCCATCCCATTAGTATTATTGTAATTAAGTCAACATCTTATCATATCCAGTGAATAAGGTAAACCAGAACATAATCAAGAAGGATCCAGGCCGCTCGTGTCCGTGAGCACGGCTGATATATCAGATGAAAGAATTCTGCAGAATTTGTACAACTTTACCTACCGAGTCGTGATTCCCAGATGCCGGGGGTCATGAGCCCCACTAGACCTCCTCTATGGAAGAATGGCAGGGTTTCACTACGAAACCTTTCACTAGACACCCTAACAAGTTAGTGGCCGCGAGGTTTCAATGGCAAGTGTGCACAGACGTATCCTCCTCCAAAAATTTCCAAAACAATTGTAAGTGGTCGCAGCACTATACACGAGGCGGGAACATCCGTGACCCCACGAGGCACCCCCCTCTTGCGCATTCTGGTAACCACTAACAAGCTAGAGACATACTAGTTATATGGTTAAGACCAGAGCCATTTAGTCCTCAGGGTTGTACGAAACCTCCCGGGTGGCCGCTTCAGGATTAAGCTCTAATACCTTGTTGCTAAAAAGCCACATTTTAATATCGTTTCATATATCATCAGTCAAATTATTATTTTATCTTGGTTGTGCACGACAGCATCTATCCAACATGCATAAACCCATCCCAAAAGGTGACAAGGATATATGGATCAAATCATAATAGGGACAAATTCTAAAGGTACTTCATTTTAGACACATGCACATGAATGAATTATAAAAGTTCATAGGTAACAAGGAGCCTTTGTAAACACTTGCCTTCCTCAAAGTTTTGTTCCTGGTACTACTGGTCAACAAACTGATCTTCAACAAACTCGGACTGATCACCTTCTAATTGAGATAAAAATCACCATACAAGCATCCAAACCTAGCCATACATGCATACAAATAAATTTCTATTAGAACAGTACACCAAACAGTATGAACAGAGAGTAAAAAGTGCATAAAACTATTATACGCATTTCTACGAACACGTGAGCGCGAAAATCACTCAAATCGGATTTAAAACGTGAAAGTTATACAAGAAACAAGTTTAGAATGGCATTCCTGTAAATAACTGGAAGTATTTTTGAATTAAAATAAATAAAAATGAAATTCAGAGCCACTACGGACGGCGGGTCCTATTATACAAAAAGACAGGGGCTGAAACAAAAGAAAACAGGGCTAAAATTTAATATATTTGAACTAGATTGGAGTGCGGGTTGATTTAAGAGAAACCGAGGGGTCTCTGTGCAAAAGCAGCAGAGCCAGTCGGCTCTGTGCCACGCCTGCGCTGACTGGGCACCACGTGTCTGGAGCCGATTGGCTCGGTGCACCACGCTGTGCGGTGGAGTGCTTGCGTGGCGCCGTGGACCGAGTCCACACCGGGTCCAGTGGACCGGTTATAAAGCGAATAGGTATGCTCTAATCTCGACCCTCCATCCGTGATCTGACGGCACACAAAGAAAGGGGAAAACTTCCGTTGCCGACGCACCGTGCCTGACGGCGGCGCCATCGCCGGCGGCCGTCCGAACTCGCCGGAGAAAGGCAAACCGGCGTTTCGGGGCTCAACTGGCCCTACCAACTTCACCTACATGGAGCACGCAAGCTCGCAAACAAGATAGGGCTATCGGCAAGCGCGGGGGAACATGTCGAGACGACGGTCCACGGCGGCGCCATGGGCGGCGGCCACTGGAGCTTGCGATTACGGCGGTACAGATCAAGAGAAAGAAAACTAATGGCACGGGGTGGATGAGGGTTATACCGCAGGTCTGAGAGTGGTGTTCGCGGCGTCTGTGCGTGCTCCGAAGGTCCCCGGCTACGTGCGACGGCGAAACTGGAACAAGAACTCCGCCGGTGAGGATCAATTCAAGGCGATAAGTGGCCAAACAGAGGAATTGACGGGACCTACAGCTTGGAGTCATGCAATTCGTGACCAAAATCTTACGGAGTAGGCACCTACGGTCGTGGCACTTACCCTCGAAGCACCAGAACACACGTACTGCGACGATAGAGCTCTGGATGGCGAATTATGGTGTGGCAGTGTGTGTTCGTGAGCAGAGAGCGAAAGGGAGAGAGTGAGGGCTCCGCCTGGGGCTTTATAGGCCATTAGGCGCGGTAGAAACGGAAACGGCCGAGGTGGTTATTACCCGTCGTCACTGCGAGGCTTGATGAGGGGCGTTTGATGACCTTCATCACTCGGCAGAGTGATGGCGTGCATGAAGGCGAGGCTTGATTGCCTCTGCATGCCGGCCCGAGGAAGGAGAAGGAGGTGACACTGACATGCGGGTCCCACGTGCAGTGAAGGAGAAGGGAGCACGCGCGTGCACTGCTTCTGCGGCGGCAATCAGGCCCGTGCGCGCAGTGAGAGAGAGAGAGAGGAGTGTGCGGTGTGGGGGTGAGTTGCCCTCTCGGGCTGCAGAGCAGGCCGCCAAGCAGGCCGCGGCCCAGCCGGGCAGGCCGTGCGCCCAGGGGAAGGAAGGGGAAAAGGTGAGCTGGCTCGGGCTCGGGCTGTGAATTGGCCCAAGGCCAGAGAAGAAAGGAGGTGGGGCAGTGGGCTGTGCTGGGCTGGCTAGAGAGTGGAGAGGAAAGACAAAATGTTTGCTCTTTTTATTTTCACAAGCTTCAAAACCAAATAAATTTTAAATAGGATTTGAAAATGTTTCCACACAACCTTTCCTACACTCAAACAAAAGTGTGCACCAGCATGTATGCATCAAACAAGTTTCTACCCTGTAAGTTGGATTTTATTTGTTTTAAAAATTTAATATTTGGTCTATGTTTGATGCAAGTATAATTGAATATAGCTAAATTAAATTCCTATTTGCAAGGATATTTTTAGGGTGTTACAAACCTACCCCCTTAAGATGAATCTCGTCCTCGAGATTCAGAAGATTCAAAAAGATCGGGATAATCAATTCTCAGATCTTCCTCTCTTTCCCAAGTTGCCTCATCCTCAGAGTGCCTATTCCACTGAACTTTGCACATTTTTATGGTCTTACTCCTTGTGATCCTTTCAGCTGTTTCCAAAATTCTCAGAGGGTGTTCTTTGTACGAGAGATTATCTTTTATCTCAATTTCATCTAAAGATATTTGTTCCTCCGGCACTCTTAAGCATTTCTTAAGCTGTGACACATGAAACACATCATGGACTCCAGACAACCTCTCTGGTAACTCTATCTGATAAGCAACCTCTCCTCTTCTAGCAAGGACTATGAAAGGTCCAACATATCTAGAGACAACTTTCCTTTGGTATGAAACCTTTTCACCCTTCTCATTCGTGAAACCGTGAGATATACATAGTCACCTATTTCAAACACTAATTCTCTTCTTCTAGTGTCCGCATAACTCTTTTGCCGTGTCTGTGCAACTTTCAAATTCTGCCTTATGGTTTGAACTTGCTTTTCGGCCTCTTTCAAAACTTCTCCTCCAAATACTTGACTTTCCCCAGTTTGATTCCAGAATAGTGGTGTTCTACACTTTCTACCATACAACGCCTCGAATGGTGCCATTTTCAAACTTTTCTGGTAGCTATTGTTATAAGAGAATTCAGCATATGGCAAACTCTTATCCCAACTAGTACCGTATTGCAATGCACAAGCTCTCAGCATATCTTCTAAAATTTGATTTGTTCTCTCAGTCTGTCCATCTGTTTGCGGATGTTATGCCGAACTAAAATTCAATTTTGTATCCATGGACTTATGCAATTTCTGCCAAAAATTAGATGTGAACTGTGTACCCCTATCAGACACAATCTTTTTCGGAACACCATGTAGACAAACATTTCTTTCCATGTATAGTTCAGCTAACTTTGCACCGGTATAGGTAGTCTTGACAGGTATAAAATGTGCCACTTTAGTCAATCTATCCACAATTACCCAAATAGAGTCATACCCTTTTTGTGTATGGGGTAACCCTACTATAAAATCCATTCCAACTTCTTCCCATTTCCACTCAGGGATTTTCATAGGCTGGAGTAACCCTGCTGGTTTTTGATGTTCGGCTTTTACCCTCTGGCACGTATCACAAATAGCCACATGCTCAGCTACATCTCTTTTCAACCCATACCACCAATAACTCTCTTTAAGATCGAGATACATCTTGGTGCTACCCGGGTGTATAGAATAAGCTGAATCATGAGCTTCCCTCAAAATAGACTCTCTAATGGGTTTTATTTCTGGTACACAAATTCTCTTGCCAAACCACACTGTTCCCTGATCATCCATATGAAAACCTGGTGCTTTGTCAATCACTATGCGTTCTGCAATATCTTTGATTCTCTCGTCTTCTAATTGTCCTTTACGGATCTCTTTTTCCAAAGTGGGTTCCACTTCTAACTCCATTGTGTTGGTTAACATTGCCAAATTAAGATATGCAAACTTTGCACACAACTCTTCGGGCAATTGAGTCGCATAGGCCATATTGACATAGCTCTTTCTACTCAAGGCATCCGCTACTACATTAGCTTTACCCGGATGGTAGTGTATTTCCAATTCATAATCTTTGATTAATTCCAACCATCGACGCTGCCTCATATTCAATTCTGACTGAGTGAATATATATTTTAGGATTTTATGATCTGTATAAATTTCAGTCTTATGTCCAACCAAATAGTGCCTCCAAATCTTGAGAGCATGCACCACGGCGGCTAACTCTAAGTCATGAGTCGGATAATTTAACTCATGCTTTCTCAGCTGCCTCGACGCATAGGAAACAACTCTGCCCTCTTGCATCAGAACACAACCGAGACCTTGTTTTGAAGCATCACAATAGATAGAGAAGCTTTTAGAGAGATCAGGTAAGGTTAGCACTGGTGCGGTGGTTAGTCTCTTTTTCAACTCCTCAAAACTGGCTTGACACTCTTTTGACCATATAAACTTTGCATTTTTCTCTAACAAAGCAGTCATTGGTTTTGCTAATTTGGAGAATCCTTCAATGAATCTCCGATAATACCCAGCCATTCCTAAGAAACTCCGAATCTCACTCACATCCTTAGGTGGATTCCAATTCAGCACATCTTTTACTTTCTTAGGATCAACGGCTACTCTTCCATTGGAGACAATGTGGCCAAGGAAAGCTACTTCTTTCAACCAAAATTCACACTTAAAGCTTAGCATATAGAGCTGGTGTTCTCTAAGCTTTTGGAGTACTAGCCTCAAATGTTCTTCATGTTCCTTCTCATTTTTAGAGAAGACTAATATATCATCAATAAATACAACCATGAACTTATCCAGATATTCCATGAACACTTTATTCATTAGATACATGAAATAAGCAGGTGCATTTGTCAGACCAAAAGACATGACTGTGAACTCATATAACCCATATCTAGTGACAAAAACTGTTTTAGGAATGTCAGACTGCCTTATTCTCAGCTGGTGGTATCCAGATCGGAGGTCGATCTTGGAAAACACACAAGCTCCTTTCAATTGATCAAATAAGTCATCTATTCTGGGTAATGGATACTTATTCTTAATAGTCACTTCATTGAGAGATCTGTAATCTATGCACATCCTTTGTGTCCCATCTTTCTTTTCAACATACAACACAGGTGCTCCCCAAGGTGATGAACTGGGGCGCACATAACCTTTTTCTAACAGTTCACCTAGTTGTTTCTTAAGCTCTGCTAGTTCATTCACTCCCATTCTATATGGTCTCTTAGCTATGGGTGCAGTACCAGGTAAAAGTTCAATTATAAACTCAATATCTCGTTCAGGTGGCATACCTGGCAACTCATCAGGGAAAACATCAGGATATTCATTTACTATCCGCATCTCTTCTATAGGTGTGCCTTGCATCTGATTAACCGTATAATATTGTTTAGCTGACATAGACACTTCTACATCAATTTGTTCCCCTGACGGTGACGTTAACTGCACTGTCTTGTTATTACACTGAATAACTGCTTGCATTCGTTTCATCCAATCCATGCCCAAAATAACATCAATTCCCGATGAATTTAGAACCACATGACTAGCTGTAAATTCTACCCCCCTTAAGATGATACTCACTAATGGACATCTAAGGGTATCTTTCATTTCAGCTCCTGGTGAGCTAACTAGCATGGGATTTTTCAATGCACACATGGGTATATCATACTTCTTGACAAATAAATAGGCAATAAACGAATGTGATGCACCCGAATCAAATAAAACTGAGGTAGGATTTGAGTTGACCGGAAACATACCAAGCATCACGTCCGGTGCTTCCTGTGCAGCCTCGGCGGTGACATGGTTCACCCGGTCACGGACATAATTCTGTTGCGGCTTCGGGCCTTGCCCATGATTACCTTGACCATTCTGTCCCAGCTTCTTGGGACATCTATTAGAATAATGCCCTGGCTCACCGCAGTTGAAGCATCTGTTGTTGTTGACAGGAAGAGGCACTTTTGGTGCACCAATCTTTGCTGGAGCATCAGGTGAATTTCCCTTCATAGGAGCATTGTTGGTCTGCTGTGGACGATAGGCGGGTGCCTTGTACTGTTGCTGCTGCTGATATGATGGACGCTGCGGATATTGCCCACGGTTGACAAAGCTAGACTGCCCCTGAAATCGCTGCTGGGAATAGCCTTGCTGATTGTTGGAGCGAAAACGAGAATTGTTCCTAGAATGCTGCCCCTGAAATTTTCTTTTCTTTTCATCTATTTCACGGCGCTTGCTTTCAATTATTATAACCTTATCCACCAGATGCTGGAAGCTAGCAAAGCTGTGAGAGAGTAGTTGGTATTGCAAGTCATCATTCAGACCATCCATGAATAATTCCTGTTTCTTAGCGTCATCTTCCACTTTCCCAGGTGCATAGCGAGATAGCTGTGTGAATTTGTCACGATATTCAGTGACAAGCATGCTACCTTGCTTCAGATTTAAGAACTCCTTCTTTTTCATTTTCAGTAAGCCCTCCGGCACATGGTGAGAGCGGAAAGCAGCACGAAACTGTTCCCAAGTGATTTGCACACCTTGCGGCTGGCCAAAACAGAAAGAGTTGCACCAATCTAAGGCTGCCCCCTGAAGCTGACCAGATGCATATAAGACCATTTCCCTGTCATCACACTGAGCAATCTCTAGCTGCCTCTCAATGGCGCGAAGCCAATCATCGGCTTGAAGCGGTTCAGTGCCGTGAGTAAAAATGGGTGGACGGCCTTTCAGAAAATCACTCCTCCTGTCACGAGCCTGAGGAGGTGGGTTGCCTTGGTTGTTGTTCTGCATGTTCTGAATATTTTGGGCCAGTTGCTGCATAATCTGCGTCTGCATCATCATAAGTTGCTCCATGGTAACTGGTGGTGGCGGTGGTGGGTTCTCATTGTTGTTTCCAGTGGCTGTGGTCCTCCTAGTGTCAACCATCTGTATAATATATATACCAAAATGAGTTCCACGTGATCATCTAGGAAGAGTATTTGTTGATGAACATTATGGTATGAGACAGTTCAGCAGTAAGACAAAAGATATACTTGTATATAAATAAAAGATAACAGTCTGAATCTTCACTGCTTGGAAGAAAAGACAGCAGTACAGTAAAAAAAGCATAACGCTTTCTATGTTCAACATCTGCAGGCAAACCATATATTGCTGGAAAGAGTATGGAATTCCCCACATCTTTTATTCAGAACACATTCTCAGATTCTGACGTTTACCCTGGCAAAAATAGATTAGAAGCAGTGCTGTTCCAGTTTTCAGGCTGCGCAGTTAACTCGAATTGAAACAGCCATATCTCACAAACCAGGATAGCTATCAAGGTGATTCTAGTTGGAAATGAAATATTAAGAAGTCTACTTGCTCCCATAAAAATTTCAGAATTTTTGACTGAATAATTCTCAAGATAAAAATTGATAAAGACAGATGACTCAGAGAAACAGATCTGGACAGCAAGCTGACAGATAACCCAACAATTTATTTGATCAAAACCTTATACCCTAAACTTGTTTTAGATGATTGTGGACATGCCCCACAACTCATCTCAGTCAAACAGAGAACCAAATCATCCATTTAACATTATTACAAGCATCCAAGCGTGGAAATGCAAGAGTTCATGACACGACTCGACTTGAAATTAAATCGCTCTAGCGCTCTTATTACATTTTGATAGGCAACTCCTAGATGTCCAGCGTGGTGTGAGTGTTATCAACGTCTCTGTTTCTTGGAGGCGACGCTGCAGGAACTTGAAGTGGCTCTTGATTGATGCCATAGAGCTGCCTCCTCAGCCTAGCATTCTCGTGACTGAGCCTCAAGTTATCCTTTCCCATGGTATCCAGCTCATCCAACGCCTGGTCCAAGCAAGTGTTGATCTTACTCATATACTCAAGAGTGGGAGGCAGCCTGGCATTTTCTTCTCCCAGTGGTGCAGCAATGGTGCAGCTCGACTGTCCACTCCGGCGGCGAGGAAAGTAGCGCTCAATCTCCCAAGCAATGGCCTCCCAATGCTTTGCACGATGCACCATGTATGCTTGCCTAGCAGCATCAGCAACAGCGGCAGAGCGAAGATAGCGGCCAGAAATGGCGCTATGGATGCTACGCACCCTGCTCCCCACACGGATGTGCACTTCAGTCATGTTGAAGCCCAAGTACTGCGGGTGAGTCCAGTGCTTTGTCCTGTACTGCACAACAACCCTGGGACGGAAACGGCGCACAAGGGAGACTAACTTTGGGTGGAAGTAGTCGTCACCATGCAGGTTGTAGTAGATGTCAACCTTCCATCCCTCGGACAGAAGAGCCTGGCGCTGCGGGTCTTGGTTGTTGCCATTGCCATTATTATCATCACCTCCACCGGCACCATTGTTGGACCCCCGTGAGCTGCCATCATCATCGTCAAAGCTGTCGGAGCTGTCACCTCCATCATCATCATCATCGGGGTCGCCAGCTCCCTCCTGGCCCCCCTGTGGCGCAGTCTCCTCAATCACATGCTTGTCCTCAGTCTCCGGTTCCACCGGTTCTTCCTCATCCTCTATGTGCATGGGCTGAACCTCCTCCTGCTGCTCGGGCTGGTCCTCCTCCATGGGCTGCACCTCAAAGTTATCCTCCTGCTCTCGCAGCTACTGCAGCATGTGCTCGGGCACAGTCTTGCCAATGGTGACTCTCAACCGTGGTGGGATGAAACCTCCAACGCTCTTGCGTGCAGTCTGCTTAGTGCGGGCCATCTATAAGATAGAAATGATGAGGATTAGGACAAGGATATTTTTCAATAGACAGACAGAATATAAGCAGTAATTTATATAATAAATTATATCAACAAAATAAAAGGATATGAATCTAGGTTATGCCCATTTCTATCTAGGTTGTTCATCCTACAGTCAGGTTAAGCTTTGATACCAATCTGTCGCACCCAGTTTTGCATAACAAAACCAAGTACACATATATGCGTGCCCAGGAAGTCCGAACGCACACATATAATACAAATTGCATAATATCAAAGTAAAGTACTTTATTAATCGAATATTCATTACATTATTCATAAGTCTTGCTCAACGGCAACATTATTACATAAGCAGAAACATGACCCATGTTGCCACAGGGACCATTGACTGGGGGAAAACAACTAGAAGTCCTGGGTGTCTTCAGGATTCTCCTCAAATCCACCATCTGTTACCCATACGGGATTTTCATTGAAATTATGACAAGTGTAAGCGCACCATGCTTAGCAAGTATTACAAAGGGTTCATGAGGCTCAAAAGGCTTGACTCGGTTTGACAGCGGTTCGCAATTTTAAGTTGATCAAATTTTTAAACTTACATCTACTTTTAGTGAGTAAATCCCATCCCATTAGTATTATTGTAATTAAGTCAACATCTTATCATATCCAGTGAATAAGGTAAACCAGAACATAATCAAGAAGGATCCAGGCCGCTCGTGTCCGTGAGCACGGCTGATATATCAGATGAAAGAATTCTGCAGAATTTGTACAACTTTACCCCCCGAGTCGTGATTCCCAGATGCCGGGGGTCATGAGCCCCACTAGACCTCCTCTATGAAAGAATGGCAGGGTTTCACTACGAAACCTTTCACTAGACACCCTAACAAATTAGTGGCCACGAGGTTTTAATGGCAAGTGTGCACAGACGTATCCCCCTCCAAAAATTTCCAAAACAAGTGTAAGTGGTCGCAGCACTATACACGAGGCGGGAACATCCGTGACCCCACGAGGCACCCCTCTCTTACGCCTTCCGGTAACAACTAACAAGCTAGAGACATACTAGTTATATGGTTAAGACCAGAGCCATTTAGTCCTCGGAGTTGTACGAAACCTCCTGGGTGGCCGCTTCAAGATTAAGCCCTAATACCTTGTTGCTAAAAAGCCACATTTTAATATTGTTTCATATATCATCAGTCAAATTATTATTTTATCTTGGTTGTGCGCGGCAGCATCTATCCAACATGCATAAACCCATCCCAAAAGGTGACAAGGATATATTGATCAAATCATAATAGGGACAAATTCTAAACGTACTTCATTTTAGACACATGCACATAAATGAATTATAAAAGTTCATAGGTAACAAGGAGCCTTTGTTAACACTTGCCTTTCTCAAAGGTTTGTTCCTGGTACTGTTGGTCAACAAACTGATCTTCAATAAACTCGGACTGATCACCTTTTAATTGAGATAAAAATCACCATACAAGCATCCAAACCAAGCCATACATGCATACAAATAAATTTCTGTTAGAACAGTACACCAAACAGTATGAACAGAGAGTAAAAAGTGCATAAAACTATTATACGCATTTCTACGAACACGTGAGCGTGAAAATCACTCAAATCGGATTTAAAACGTGAAAGTTATACAAGAAACAAGTTTAGAATGACATCCATGTAAATAACTGGAAGTATTTTTGAATTAAAATAAATAAAAATGAAATTGAGCGCCATTACGAACGGCGGGTCCTATTATACAAAAAGACAGGGGCTGAAACAAAAGAAAACAGGGCTGAAATTTACTATATTTGAACTAGATTGGAGTGCGGGTTGATTTAAGAGAAACCGAGGGGTCTCTGTGAAAAAGCAGTAGAGCCGGTCGGCTCTGTGCCACGCTTGCGCTGACTGGGCGCCACGTGTCTGGAGCTGATTGGCTCGGTGCACCATCCTGTGCGGTGGAGTGCTTGCGTGGCACCGTGGACCGAGTCCACACCGGGTCCAGTGGACCGGTTATAAAGCGAATAGGTATGCTCTAATCTTGACCCTCCATCCGTGATCTGATGGCACACAAAGAAAGGGGAAAACTTCCCTTGCTGACGCACCGTGCCTGACGGCGGCGCCATCGCCGGCGGCGGTCCGAACTTGTCGGAGAAAGGCAAACCGGCGTTTCGGGGCTCAACTGGCCCTACCAACTACACCTACATGGAGCGCGCAAGCTCGCAAACAAGATAGGGCTATCAGCAAGCATGGGGGAACACGTCGAGATGACGGTCCGCGGCGGCGCCATGGGCGGCGGCCACTGGAGTTTGCGATTACGGCGGTACAGATCACGAGAAAGAAAACTAATGGCACGGGGTGGATGAGGGTTATACCGCAGGTCTGAGAGTGGCGTTGGCGGCGTCTGTGCGTGCTCCGAAGGTCCCCGACGACGTGCGACGGCGAAACTGGAACAAGAACTCCGCCGGTGAGGATCAATTCAAGGTGATAAGTGGCCAAACAGAGGAATTGACGGGACCTACAGTTGCGGTGAAACTCGACGTATCTCCTGGACACGATCTTGACGGCGGTCGGCGCTCCAAGACGGGAAATCGACGACGGCGCCGGTCTGGAGCAAGGAATCACCGCCGGTGAGCTTGGAGTCATGCAATTCATGACCAAAATCTTATGGAGTAGGCACCTACGGTCGCGGCACTTACCCTCGAAGCACCAGAACACACGTACTATGATGATAGAGCTCTGGACAGCGAACTATGGTGTGGCAGTGTGTGTTCGTGAGCAGAGAGCGAAAGGGAGAGAGTGAGGGCTCCGCCTGGGGCTTTATAGGCGATTAGGCACGGTAGAAACAGAAACGGCCGAGGAGGTTATTACCCGTCGTCACTATGAGGCTTGATGAGGGGCATTTGATGACCTTCATCACTCGGCAGAGTGATGGTGTGCGTGAAGACGAGGCTTGATTGCCTTTGCATGCCGGCCCGAGGAAGGGGAAGGAGGTGACACTGACATGCAGGTCCCACGTGCAGTGAAGGAGAAGGGAGCACGCGCGTGCGCTGCTTCTTCGGCTGGCAATCGGGCCTGTTCGCACAGTGAGAGAGAGAGGAGTGTGCGGTGTGGGGGTGAGTTGCCCTCTCGGGCTGCAGAGAAGGCCGCCGAGCAGGCCGTCGAGCAGCCGGGCAGGCCGTGCGCCCAGGGGAAGGAAGGGGAAAAGGTGAGCCGGCTCGGGCTCGGGCTGTGAATTGGCCCAAGGCCAGAGAAGAAAGGAGGTGGGGTGGTGGGCTGTGCTGGGCTGGCTAGAGAGTGGAGAGGAAAGACAAAAGGTTTGCTCTTTTTATTTTCACAAGCTTCAAAACCAAATAAATTTTAAATAGGATTTGAAAATATTTCCACACAACCTTTCCTACACTCAAACAAAAGTGTGCACCAGCATGTATGCATGAAGCAAGTTTCTACCCTCTAAGTTGGATTTTATTTGTTTTAAAAATTTAATATTTGGTCTATGTTTGATGCAAGTATAATTGAATATAGCTAAATTAAATTCCTATTTGCATGGTTATTTTTAAGGTGTTACAATATGTAGAAGGTTTCATCAAATAGAATCATATATGGCCTTGGTCGGTATTTATCAATCATTCAAGGAGCATGGTATTGAGTTTTTATTTTTGTAAGATAAATCCCAAGTATTTTGCAAGAATGAGCAAGCATCATGTCATCCTACTATATCTCATCCGTCAATTACTTAGATAGAAACGGGGTCCCTAAATAGTGTTCATAAATCTATAGGAATTTTAGCAGGGAATAAAAAGTATGCAAATATCTCGAATGTAGGAAGACAAGTTTTGATGGAGTATGAAGGGGACATCATTTTAAATTTTTATCTTAAAACTTTTCAGAATGAGAGAGGGAAAAAGTTGCACAAACCGAATTTTGACTTTTGTTATTGTGCAATTGTCTTGGAGAGTCCTCCCCCACACTTGTTTTCTTTCCTATCTTGGTTAGTCACAATATATATATATATATATATATATATATATATATATATATATATATATATATATATATATATATATGTGGCAAAAACAAGTGCTCAACATAAAAACTTTATTTCTTTGATAAACTCGAATAGGCACATTCACATTGATAGTAAATGATCGTGAAAAAGAGAAGTGCCTAATTATTCGTGCAATAGGTGCATTCTAAAGATACTCAAGATGATGATCAACACCTAGGGTTTTAGCGACTTTCCTTAACTTAAGATTGATCTTGAAGCGGAAACTATTAACGTCATCGCTAAGGTTCCTAATCTCTGTGTTCTTGGTCTCTATGTCGTCTTCTAAAGTCCTAAGAAAAGCACGTAAGCTAGCATGTTTGGCTATGAGGTCATTGATGATACTAGAGTCGTCTTCATCGTCACTGCTTTCATACTGTCCTGCACGACGCTTGATGGATGGTTATGGTAAATGCCTCCTAATTTTAGGAAAGGTGCTAGCGGATGCTGCCTTTTTGGCCGAAAGTGTAGGCTTGCTAGCCAATTTTTCACCAGAATACAAGCTAGTCCCAATACCGCTCGAAGTCTTCCTCTTGAGGCCTAGAAAACTGGTAGGATGGGTAGTAGCGGTCTTCTTCTTGGCGTCACCTTCTGGTGCAAAAGAGCGTGCTGGCAAGATCGCTAAAGGCTTCTCCTTCACAACACGAGCTTCTTCCCTTACTAATTGACTCTCTTGGTAAGGTGCTATGTCTAGGTTCGCTATGGCTTTGGAGCGTTGATCAGCGAGAGGGCGTAGCTAGACATGGTCGGCACTTCGAGATGGGAGAGCTTAGCAAGCTTTGAAAAAGGGAGAAGGGTAAAGTTGGTGTGAGGAAAAGAGAGACCTAAAGGGGTTTAAATAGGTGCTACCGAGGTTTCTAGCAAGGAAGTAACTGATCGTAACCATAAATGTGATGCTGGAGGGATCAGAGAGGGATATAAAAAAGTTTGGCACAGATTGGGCCAGCTAGGGGGCGGCCGGTCCTGGGGGTGGTCGGTCCCCTGGGTCCATCAGCCAGCCTCTACTTTTTGGCCAGGTGCCATGCTGACTATGTAGATCCCTATCTTGATTACGATCAAGTTTGATGCACAGTGAATCAGAGTGATAGTGTGTGTGATTGAGTGCGGGAAATGATTGATACTTATGAAAATATGTTTTAAGATCACACTATCATGCATTTATGAAGGAATATTCCTATGATCTCAAAGATTCAAGTTTATGAAAGGAAAGAATCATAGGGTCATTTTAGTCAAAACATAAATGCAATACTAGCATCAAGGCATGCATATATTTATTATAAAAGTTTAAAATATATAAATATTTATTTATTTATTATTATTATTATTTTTAGAATAAAGAGATTACTTAGGCATTTATTGAAAGATTGTTAAATTTCTATTTAAAGTAAAAATTAAAGGTAACTTACCGATTTACCTTCGGCAAGGGCTCAGCTTTTTAAGTCCGTTGAGCAGGACTTTTCTGCCTTCATTTCTTGCTTGATGATGGTACATCCGTCTTGGGAGAAGTAGACGGTTGCACCTGCTTGGGCCTCCATACCTTCTGGGTGGTTTTGGGCAGTGTGGTAGTATTTTCGACATTTGCTTTGGGTTTCCACACCGACTTCTTTTGTGAAGGCTTGGGGATTTCTTCCTTCTTATTAGGAGCCATTTTGTTTTTCTGCTCCTTATTTATATTTCTTTTAGGAGCCGCCTTTTCTTTTGGCTCCGGCTTTTTCTTTAACTCTTTTGAGATTTTTGATAGATTTTTCAAGAGCTGAGGCTGAATCTCTACCTCCTTAATGCCTTGGGGATTTGGCCCATATCGGATGCGTATCATGTTGCATTTTTCCTGACGGCGAGGCCTGAATTCGAACTTTTCTTCTTGTCCATTGATATTGAAGCGGATTTCTCCAGCGCCAACATCAATTTGTGCTCCGGCCGTGCTTAGGAGTGGTCTCCCAAGGATAAGTGGTGTTTCTTTGGTAAACTCCATGTTGAGCACCACAAAATCTACTAGGACATAATACTCTCTGATTTTGACAGGGATATCTTGTGCTATCCCCGGCTTGCCCCAAGATCGCATAAGGCGTGGTTAAATTGCTGGGTGCCAATGGAGCATGTGATCGTGGGGCACCCAGGGTCTTGTTTCTTCTCAGGTAGATGATTGAGTATAGCTGCGCTACACTCTTCCGTCAGCTTGACAATTTCTGTGGACGGTAATGGTCGCTTGTTGTTGATGATGTCCTTGATGAATTTGGCGTAGGATGGTATGTGCAAGACATCCATCAACAGGACGCTGACGTGTGTCTTCTCGACCATTTCCACGAATCGAGGGAACTGCTCATCTCCGGCCTTCTTCTTCCTTCTTATCCTTGTGGGGAAAGGTAGCATCGTGGTGTCCACATAGTTTTCCGGTGTCGGCTCATTTTCCTCTAATTCTTCTTGTGGTTGTGCTGACTCGACCTATGTCTCCTCTTGCTGCCTTGATGCTTTACCTGTCTTATGGTTAGGGTGTGGTGGATCACGAGTGGTCTTACACCCTCTCATGGTTACCGAGTTTATATTTTCAACAGTCCTTTTAGGTTGTATGGCAGATTTAGTAGCAAAGGCAAGCTGGGTGATCTAAGTTTCTATTCTTTTATTAAAACTTACTTGATTTTTAACAGATAAGGACAGGCTATCAAGCTTAGTATTTATAGTTTCGAACATTTTATCATTGAGAGAAAGCTTGTTTGTAAGATTTTCATTTATTTTAGCTTGTCCTATAATAAGATCTTTTAATGAAGGTTGCGAGGAATTGAAATTTAAATTAAAATTGGAAGAATTACCTTGGGGGCGATTCTGGCTGTTCCACCCATTACCTGTTTGTTGATGTTGGCGAAACCCGTTGTCAACGTATGAAGCTTCTTCATGGGTTTCGGGACATTTGTTCCCCGAATGGCCAACATCTCCACAGACTTCACACGTCATGTGTGAGTCCATGGCCTGGACGGTGCTGGTGGTAGGATCAGTGGCACGTCCCTCAAGTTTCTTCATTAGTAACTCTATCTTTGCGGCAAGCAGATCCATCTCCTTCACGGTGTGCATGCCTTTTTGTGTTTTGTGTCCTTCTCCCCAACTTTGGTTGGCCACCATCTTCTCAATCAATGCCATGGCATTCTCGATGGTGAGGGAAAGGAACGCGCCTCCAGCAGCGGCATCTACGTGCCCTTTAGACATGGCCGTGAGACCTTCATAGAAATTCTGGAGCACAAGCCATTCTTCCATTCCGTGGTGGGGACAGGCCCGGATGTACTCCTGGAGCCTTTCCCAAGCCTCAGGAATGGACTCGAGTGATGTTTGCTGGAAGTTAGATATCTTCCCCCGTAGAACATTTGTTTTGCTCATGGGGAAAAACTTTGCGAGGAACGCCGCAGAACATTTGTCCCACGTGTTGACTGCTTGCTTGGCTTGGTAGAACCATTGCTTCGCCTTCCCCGAGAGGGAGAAGGGAAACAAGCGGAGCCTGATGCTGTCTTGTGCGACATCTTTAATGATGATGGTCTCGCACAGCTCAAAGAAGTTTTGCAAGTGTGCGTTTGCGTCCTCACTTGGCGAACCACAGAACTGGTTCGCCTGCACCATCGTGAGTAGGCCAGTGCGAAGCTCAAAGTTTCCGTTCTCGACATTGACAGCGGGCCCAACGGGCACGTTGGCAATAGTGGGGGTGGAATACTCGCGGAGTGACTTGGCCATGGTGGTAGTAGCGGATGGTGCGGAAGTGACCGGTTCGTTTGCCGGCTGAGTAGCAGAAGAAGAGATGGTACGAGGCCTTCTCTTCCATAGGAGTGCATCTGGATTTTTAACGAAGTTTTCCGGCAGATTGAAACCGCTCATACACTATCCTGTTTTCATTCCAATAAAAAGAGGAAGAAAACAGCAAAGTTAGCCTGCATAAGCTATGGCTACCAATGCTTATTTTGTAATCAAAGTTTATGCCAAAGCTAGATGTTTATATTTTCTTTTTGCCCTCCCCGGCAACGGCGCCAGAAATGCTTGTTGGCATTTCTTAACGTCGTTACAAAAGATAGACTAAAGGTCCATCCCCGGCAACGGCGCCAGAAATGCTTGTTGGCGTTTCTTAGCATCACTACTAAAGATAGACTATAAGTCTGCCCTTAATAATAATACTAAAAACGAAAGTTGACATCCCCAACCACCATTACTTCAGAAAGGTAACCCATGGCCCTTAAAGACACCGGCCTAGGTAATGCAGTCTGGTAATAGCAGTTAGAAGTGCCGGATTGGCCTTCCTAACCGTCATTACTTACGATATGCAAAACTGTGACACGGCGCCGTGGGGTGCACAAGAATTACAATCCTTAAGTAATGGTACTTAGGTACGCCAATCGATAGTTCAGTAAGAAATAAGATTACTCTGCAAGCGCACAGAACTATCATTGTAGCATTTCAACCCGTGAGTATTCAAGGGTGTCGTATTTATAATTTCCCGTAGGAGGGCATGATGAATTTCATCTAGCTTTTGGTATAAACATGATTACTTATTTGGATGCATAGGTAGGCATAGCATAAGCAGGGGTTAAATCAAATTTATAAGATAGTGGACACACACATCGGAGCAACCTCAAGGATAAAAAGGGGAAAATAAAGAATAAAAGAATACAACTAACTGAGCAGGCTTTGGTCGTATACAGCTATGCAAAGAATAGCATTTACATCTAACTAGCAAGACTAGGATTAGGACTAAGTCTGGGATGATAGGGAGATCCCCGCAGCTGGTCTGCCAGCCGATAGAGACTTTCCGAACTCTTACTCAATACCTGAACGTGGGGGAGTGCTAGGGATGGACAGGGCTATCACCACCTGCCCACCTACCCCTCTGCCCGTGGGGTACCGACATATTCGCTGATCTCCGCATACCCAAACACCATGCTCGCGTAATTGGAAACAACTCCTAACCTCCTGGGACCCCAACCCTTCGGATTGACAGGATCGGCTAGGAGCAACCATGATAGCCCAATGAACTATTATCCCATCCATAGTTCTTCCTCTATTCCTACTAATTTGATGAATGATGAAGAACTTTGATGAACATATCAAGAACATAACACATAGACTATGAACTAGTTCATATGTTATGATCATAATATAAACAAAATTAATCTCTAATTCAGATGCATTGCTATAACCATAAGATGAGAACTTGCTCATAGAGGAGAACTGAATTATATTCATACCAAGATGTTCTTGATTCCTCCAAGGAGACAAGCTCTCCTTGATAGCTTTGCCTTGCTGTACTACTACTAAACTAGAGAACAAGTATGAAATGTGAGGAGTAGTGCTCCAAATGTTGGTGTGTGTGAATGATGAAGGAGCACTATCTATTTATAGCTAGAGTAGGGCGGTTTGGGTGTCTCCAGGATTGGAACGAGGTGAAACCGCCCTTGGGAAACCTCCTCGAGCACCGTCTCCGAAGACTGGGCCCGGGAGGCTCCACCTGGGGGGCGGGCGACACCCGGGGGCGGTCGGTCCCCTGGCTGGGCCTTCTGGCCACCGCCTTCGGGTGGTCGGTTGCTCCCTGGGCCTGGGCCTCTCCTGTGGTTACGGTTGGATCTAGTTCATTATTTAAGATGGGCTTTCTTCTTTTCTTGGTTTGCGCCTTCTCTGAATACGTTTCCTGGAAGTGCGCTTTCTTGTGGATTTTACTCATTTCCACGTGTCAAACCTGCATGTTATATACACAACAAAACTCGTAGAAGGATTAGATAAAAGCCCTACCTTCTATTTGTTTTAGTATTAAAATGATGTTGTATTTTAGTTGCTAAGGACCGCCAACAGTGCCCTGTTTCGAGCGATTTGAACGGGACTGCGCCTGGCCGCTCCTTCAAGGACGTGGTGCTCATCTCGTCTAGGTCCGTGACCACTCAGCAGAAGAAGTTGCCTCTGTGCCCAGCAAAGCCGCCACCTCGTATCATCCTTCATTCGGAGATGCATATTCCTTCCTCTAGGCATGGCCCTGACGCTAAGGGGTGGGAGACGGCTCCCTGCCGTAGACGAAGTGTCCAGGCCCGTAAGCCTCATCCGCCGGTCCCAATTGATCTCCGGGGCAAGTGCTTTAATTGTTTCTCCTCCAATCATTGTGCCGCCCTCTGCAAGTTGCCTCCTCGCTGTTTCCAGTGCCTCTTGCTCGGCCACCGCACCTAGACTTGCCCTAACAATGGCAACGGCACCTCTGGTCCTGGCCGCCAAGGGTAAGGGAACGGCAACGATGCTTCTGGCCCTGGCCGTCTTGATCCCGTGCGTGGAATGGAGACAGTGAACAAGGCCTCTTGAATGGCGGGCGGCACTATTGCAGGCCGTGTTCCAGTTTGGCAGAGGATCTCGCCAGTGCCCCAAGTACCTGAAGAGCAGATGGTGGCAGCTGGTGGCAATTCAGCAGGGGGCGAGGTGCCAGCAGCAGATGATCGCCGTGGTCGCCGTCGCCGTCGGCGCCTGAGGAAGCATCGTCGCGCTACGCAGGAAGGATCAGCATCGTTGCCAGATAACCACGCTGGAGCTGATGGCGATGGTGGGGTGGCCTCTCCAGTCCCTTAGCCCTGTGATGACGGCCCTCCATCGGCCCCAGCACCACCTTGTGTCATTGACTGGTCAGAGCGCATCGACCAGACCGAAGCAGACTTGCACAATGCAGTGATTGTTACTGCGTTCGGCTCATTGGGGCGCGTGTCATCGGAGACTGTGGTGGATGCTATCGTCCTCGAATTTGATGTGGCGTCTGACTCCTTCAAGATTCGTCGCTATGCTGATGCTGTGTTCATAGCACTCATGGCGGATGAAGCGACGGCAAGTAGGATGGCCACCAATAACGGACTGTCCTCTAGGTCGACCGCGATCAGAATTCATTATCGGCGTTGGTCCAGACAAGCATTCGCCACTGGTGCAGTTCTTCCCACCCTGGTAGACATTGAGCTTTGGGGCATCCCTGCACACGCTTGGGAGGTGCCCACTGCAGAGAATTTGCTAAATCCATATGGTTGGCTTGAGAAGATTCGCCCATAGACACGCAATCGTGAAGACTATTCAGTTTTCAGGTGCTCGGCCTGGTGTTTTAACCCTGATCACATCCCACAATCACGTGACCTCTATGTTGTGGAGTCAGGTCTTTAGGTTGAGCACCAGCCATCGTCTAAGCGTGCCTTGGTGTATCCCATTGCTTTTTCAGTCCTGAGCCCTTCACAAGGTGATTCAAGTGCAACTTTGCAAACTGACAACAATATTGGTGACAACACTGGGTATGATGGTGGCAGCCTGGGACACCATTCTCTGGGGAATGTTCCTGGAACCTCCTCTTCAGCTAGCCTACAACAGGGCTATGAGGGACCTGCATCCAGTCTGAGGGTTGAGGACTCCGCCGTTGATGCCTGTGACTCCCAGCATTGTGTGGTCGAGCAGGAGAAGACGAGTGGTGGGGGAGTAGCTGTCTCCGGCGTGGTGGCAAGTTCACTGCTGCCGTCGAGGCGGCTAACCCCTCGCCCATTGATGTGGCATCTTTTCCGCCTTGAATGATGTGGTCGCTGCCCCGCCTGATACTAGTCTATCAGTGGATTTGGATTGTGTGAGGCCTGCAGTCTCCGGCGTGGGTGGCGTTGTCGTCGCCGCCATTGAGGCAGCTAGCTCCTCGCCCATTCAATCGACAACCGAGTTATTGGGTAGCCCTCTAATTCTTCAAGACAAGGTGGAAGCTGGTGTGGAGGGAGATCTTCCCTCGATGGATTCACCAACTTTGATATCATTTGATTTACCGCCCACGCCCGTTCTTTCAGGTGGTGCAGCTAAGTCCCCAACTTGTTCGCAGCGTCCTGCATCTTGAGCCTTTGGAGGACCCCGTTGTTGCAGCTGCTGAAGATGACGCTCGGCCACTTCTTGTTTACTCAGGGCGCCGGCGTGCTCTGCCTACCGATATGGCCTCACCTCTCCTCATGGACTCATCAGCACAGGTGGCATTTGACGTTGAGCTGGTGCAGGAAGCACCTTTGAAGCCCCCAGGGCAATCGTTCATCAACCAGATTTCCCATCCTCTGGAAAACTTGCTCACACCACAGCCCGCGCTGCCAAGACGCAAGCAACGAAAACTTGCTACTACCCAAGCTCCAAGACGAAGCCGTCGCATTGCCAAGCTACCACCTGAAGCGCAACAACAGGCAGCTGTTTCTGTGTGTCGCCAGCTGGGCTTTACAGACGACCATCAGCTAAGGTGCCTATCTGATAACACCATGGACAAATACACAGAGTTCTTCAGCAATCCGCTCACTCGGGAGCATGTTGGTGCCTTAGCTGCTCTGCTTGGTAAAGAGATGTCGACGGAGGACATTTTCAGTCTGGAGAGTCGCCCAGCGGTGGTTGTGGATTAATCATATTTCTTTCCTGTGTGAGTGTGTGTGGTCTTGTTATATCCCTGTGTACCAATGGATTCTTATAATGTTTTGATTTGGAATGTCCGAGGGCTGAACGACCGTGGTCACCACGACACTGTTTGGAAAGTGGTCGACTCATGTAGGCCAAATCTCATCTGCCTGCAGGAAACTAAACTAGCGTCCATCGATCAACATGTCAAGCTATCTATTTTTGGTCGGGAGTTTCGGGAGTATGTCTGCTTACCAGCTCAGGGTACCCGAGGTGGCATTTTGGTCACTTGGCGTGATGGTGTATTTGGTGTGGTGGCTCATTGGCTCATTCGCCAACATTCAGTCTCACTTAAATTCTCGGTGGAGGACGAGCTAGCATGGTGGTTCATTGGGGTGTACGGGCCTTCATGGGATGGAGACAAGGTTGCTTTTCTTGATGAACTCAGAGATGTCCGAGGCCTATGCCCGGGCCCTTGGGTGTTAGCTGGGGATTTCAACATGATTTATTCTTCCGAAGATAAGAGCAACACAAATCTTAATAGAGCAATGATGGGATGCTTCAGACGCCTCGTCAATGATTTGGAACTGAAGGAGATACCGCTGATTGGTCGGTGCTATACTTGGTCCAATTAAAGAGATTCTCCCACTCTGGTCAAGCTTGATTGCATACTTTGTACGTCCGACTGGGAAGATCTTTTTCCAGACTGTATCCTACAGAGTCAAGCTTCAGAAGTCTCAGATCATTGTCCTCTTCTCCTTGGCCTTAGAGAAGGTGTGCCTAGAAAGAGGCGTTTTCATTTCGAGAGTTTTTGGACTAAGCTGGATGGTTTTCTTGATGTGGTTGAAGCCTCCTGGACAGAGCCCATTACCACTTCTTGCCCTCTTGAACGGATTTCCCTCAAGCTAAAACATCTTACTGTTGACACTTCTTAGCGCAACCACCAGAGACAGGGTGTTAGGCTATCTCTGATAACGGCACCAGAAGTGCCCTGAGGGGTATTTCTTATGTCTATTGGATAATTCCGCAAGCGCACAGAATATACCGCTGTAGCACTTCACCCGGGAGTATTCCAAGGTATCGTTATTTATTTTATCCCAAGGGAAAGCGGTTGCTAGAAATACTTAATAAAAGAGAGAGATCCTTAAGTCTATAGCAACTTAGTATCAACTAGTGATAGGGGATAAATCGATAAATAGAGGAAAGGGTAATGACACCAAGACACAACAAGGTTTTAGGATAACTAAAGATAACTAGTAGACTATAACTAGGTGGGAGGACAACGAGTGAGTATAGGACTCCTATGACTCTTACTTTACTGTTGTGAACTATCTTATCAAATGGATGAATTACACTAAGACATTTACCTTACTTCCGGTGTGTAGGGGGTAGTGCGAAACAATAGAGGATATAACCTCTACCTGAAGCGCCTACTCTCTTATGAGAGCCTACCTTTTAAGAACTTGCCTAAAACACGTGGAGGGATACAAAGATTAGACAGGGCTGTCACCACCTGTTAGCACCCACTAACAATCCGTGCGACAAGCGGCATTCAAGGATAAGATCTAGCCTAAGCACCACGCTTACACCAATTCTCACTACTTTAGCTGGGTACCAAATAGCTAAACCACCCTATGACAGGCAATGAACTGCACACGTGAGCTGGTTACAGGATCACAATCTAGTATAACTCAACTATAAGTTAAGACAAGACACAACAATACTATAATAAATAGTAAAGCACTAAGTAAAGACTTAGTAAAGTAAAGTAAAGAAAATATTGATAAAGGTAAAGTCTAACAGAAGGAAAAGTACAAGGGCTATACCAGACTCTCCAGCAGACGACTCCGGAGACCTCGAGCATAGCTCGACTCGACTCTAACTCCCACACTAGACTAATACTACTACTAAAGAGTGGAACTCTAGCTTCTCTTGTCTCTTGTGTATCTTGTGTGTTTTGAAGAGAGTGATGGCAGCCTCTATTAATAGGGGAGAGTGGAGGGGCGTCACGTCAGCGATCCGTGTGCTCCTTGTCTCTCCTCCCTTGGATGAACCGCCTCAAAACCGCCATAGGATGGATGGCAGTGGTGAATTCATCACGTGGAAGGCATGCAGGAAGGCAGTGGAGGCCAACCGACCTGGCTGGGCACCAAGGGGGTCGACCGACCCCCTATGACAGGTGGGCCCGGGCAGGTGTGGTCCCCACCAGTGATAGAGTGTTGCCTTGTGCTGGTTCTATCTTGATTGTGTTGTTTCACGCCTTGATCCGTGTGCTTTGATTCTCCACCGTTGAATGGAAACACATGTTGATCTGATTGTTGAAATGAGCTGGGTGAAGTGTCACACGGATCATGCCACGTCACCAGAGCCAGGTGGGACCCATGGTGGGGTCGGCCGACCCACACATGGGCCCACTCTGAGCTCTCCTCTCTTCTACGTGATGTCTTGAGTCATTTGTTGAATTGTGATGGCTTGGTGCCCATACAAGTGGTTCGGCCGACCCACTTAATTGAGCTCCAAGTGTTCATTTCTACTCTATTTGGATCTTCCCTGCATTCACAAGCTAAGAGTACAAGTGGAACTAGTTATTGATAAAATATGTTTATGATATGTTTATTCTCCCTTGAATCCGAGGCCTGTTGACGGTGTTTGAATGTGGATTTTCATGGTATATCCACCGTCAGCAAGATCCCCCAAGCTTAACCTTTGCTCGTCCCGAGCAAATAATTAAACTTAGCCTCGGTGGATCAGGAGTTGCTACAATGTTCATATTTCCTTAGTACCAAGTGCATAACAAAATACTTCTCTTTTGAATGGAAAAATTGGCTATAAAAATTCACCCATTTTACCTTAATCCTTTATGGGGCTAATGACCTTTCCATTGTCTTAGGTGGTTGAGAGACAGAACAGTTTAACTTGAGCGCTACTTTTCTCATTCTTTGCAAGTTTCATACTAGAGGTTTTAGCAATGTTTTTTTCAAAAGAAAACTTAATGTTCCTCATATGGTTCTCTCATGTCGCTCAAATGGTGTATGATTCCTTACCAAGGCACAAAGTAAAGGTTGCCTTCTCTTTATCATCCTACTTCTAAAAATGGCTTATGTGGAGCTTAAGATAGGAATGAAAGGGTATAGAATACTTACTTTGCATATATTGTAGAGTCAAAGCTTGGATCCAAAGAGAGAAATGTCATGCCCTTAGATCAAGATTTGCAAGTGTGTGGCAAAAGTGGACTATAATGCTCCTCTATTTCAAATTGTATCTCTCTCTAATAAATTTTTAGAGACATGGCTATCATTTTTCCTTTCTTTATTCATGTGCCTAGACTTGCTCATATATTTTTCTTTTCTTTTCTATGGACTTCCCATGTCCATCTTTCTTTCATTTTCTTTTCATTTTGCATAGCCTTTTTTCTCTTCTACCATAATAACTAAGAGAGATTTTCTGTGACTTTAACACATGGAGCATTTATTTAGTGGGAATGAAAGCCATGTGGTTGCGTACTTCCAGTGTAGAAGCAACATATATATGTGGTGTGTACATGATCTTGATCTTGGGAGCATGATAAGTCTCTCAATAAGGGTCAACAAGACTTGACAAAACTCAATATAAAGTAAATAGCTTTATTGGAAAGGTTAAGACATGTGTAGCATATATGGCTGTGGTAGGAATTTATCACCATTGAGGAACAATAAGGTTTTGATTGTTTAAGAAATAAATCTTCAGTAATCATGCATGCTTAGAACAATATTATAGCAGTTCTTGTTTCACTATATCAATTCTCACAACAACTTAGACTTAGTTCTATCACTTAGCATCCATAAAGTTTTCAGTTTCATGATGATTTTAAATGAGCCCAGCGATCCATACTCAAAGAAATACTAAGTTGTAAACTAGGCATTAAAGAAACATTAACAGAGCAACTATTCATCATTTCCATGAGGAAGATAAACATTCATGAGACATATGAATTTTTTTAAGTAAAGATAATATAACTGAAAATAATGCAATAAAATGGGATAGAGGACTTACCTTGGTGGGGAAGAGGATCTCCCCCAAGCTTGTCTTTTTGCTCATTGTGGCGGCGGGTAGTATTGGAACCATCCCGCCCAGCGTTGTGTTTCTTCATCTTGTATGGCTTGCAATAATTGGGCATTTTGTTGTGCCAAACTTGCATATCGCCCATGTCGTTGATGAGTTGATCCATTTCTGACCCTTGGTTCCGATGACCCCTCGCCTGTGTGGACGGATGGGGAGTGCGCACTCTTGGAGTGTGCTGTTGAGGCTGTTCCGTGGACCCTGAAATGTCCATGGAACTTGCCTCATCACCTTCTTCTTCATATCCCCCTGCAGCTCATGATGTGCCACCTTGCTCAAATTGAGCGGCATGTGACATGCTCCTTGTCACCCTTCTTGTTCCTGCAACATTTTGGCTTCTTGCCTCTCGGTCCCAATTTATGGTTAGTGTACGCAGCGCATACAACCAATGCCTCTCACATGGGAGAGAGATTTCGGTTGTATGGCCTGGATAAATCATTTTAAGATCACCATTTTCATCTCTTTTTAGGACTTGAGCACTTATGAAGAAATCTTCAGTTATAATGTCTCTAGGAGAAGCAATATATTCAAAGTAGTGTTTTCCATTTAGCAAGTCCATTGTTTCAGCAATACGAGTGATAAAAGAGGTAAAGAATATAGGCTCGCTTCTATGGAAAATACCAAGCCAAAAGTGGACTAAAAGTTTAGCAGGTGAAACTTTTATTTTCTTGGTCATGGCATAAAGCAGTCTTAGTTCATCATTAAGAAGGATTTGCACATTGGAGCCAGGAAGAAGAGTTATGGCCATCCAATAGCAGAGCAAGCGCAAAGTGGGATTATGGATTTCATCAGTTTTAGGCTCAGAGCAATCATTGGATCCAGTTATGGCTTTCCAGAAATCAACTTTATCAAATTTTCTTGTGGCATTAACTAGATCTAGATGACAGTTGTTATCAAAGCTAAGTGCCATACTAAAAACTCCCCAAGTTAAATTATACTCTTGATTTAACATGCGAAAGTAGACATTATCATCAGTGACTTGTAAAGAGCATAGAAATTCCGAGGTGAGTTTTTCAATTCCAAGTTCTTGCACTTCTCAAAAGCTTCCCCACCCAATTGTATTGAAAACAGTATTAAACTCTACGGTCATACCTGTGTTGTCCAAAAGAACAGGGTCGATGATGCCGGTATGTTCATAACCGCGGTGTCGGATGGAGAGGTACCTTTGGTACTCTTCTTGGTCCAGCATGAGGCCACTCTCGGGGTCGAGCGTCCTCTCGGGAGGCACTCCAAAGCTTTGTCTCGGTGGAGCTTCTCTTCCTTCAACTTCGTCATGGCGGGGTCATCGGAAGGAACTCCCTACGACACCCTTGGCCTTCTTGAATGCGGAGGAGAACTTCTTCATCTTCTTGCAGCAATGAGATAACACAAGAACACACTAGGACAACAAGGATTAGCATTAGCGTTAGCGTTAGCTATCCCAATGTTAGTAGTCCTTGTGGGGTATGGTTACCTCCACAAACCGTTATTGTGGGTAGGAATACTCCACAAACAAGTTGTTGAGAGCAAAGATGAGAGTAAGACAAGCTTCTACTACTATAATATTTTTGGGTTTTTGTTTTGAGTGGCTAACTACAACTAAACTTAAGAAAAGAATTTGCTCAACTAGAGAGAATAAGATAGATTGTGTGCTCGAGATGATGCAACTGGTTTGGGTGTGGAATTGAGCACACAAAGCAAGGGTATTTATAGGGGGAGAAGGGCTGGTGACCAGGCCACTAGGGCCAGGTCAGCCGACCCCACCCCTGACAGGTTCAGGGCTGCTTTCACCTTTGGACAGGGAATGTATTTGAATTCAAATACAATTTTGCAGACAGGACTTTAAACATGGGTCGGCAGACCCATGTTTGGTCCTTTTTTCAACTTTAAACAGTGTGTTTCACTTTGTCCAGTAAAGTAAAGACTAGTGGTGGACCAAAAGTGATGAAATTTTCAGAGATTCCCTTGTCTAGTGCTTTGTGAAAGAGAAAGGTGTATGACAAAAGTGGGGACATGCTTTAAAGTGATTCCCATGGCCCATGGGAGCACTAATGCATGCCAGTGTGTTGGATTCTCCTTGGAGCATGTGAAAGTGGTCATGACAAAAGGTTGTCGACCAAATTCAAAAGGAGTTGGTGTTCAAAATTCAGGAGATGCACTAATACAACAGGCCAACACCACCAGAGGTGGGTGGGCCCCATGGTGGGGTCAGCTGACCCCACCTTGGATGGTCCCACCACCTCAGGTGTGAGCAACACAGTTCCACTCAAGTTTTATTTATCTAAATATTTTATTCTGCCGAAATAAATGTTTGCAAAATTTAAATATGAAATGCAATGAAGAAAAATGCAGGAATCGAAATGCAGGAATTAAATATAAGATAAATACTGATTTACCTTACCAGCAAGGGCTCCATGTTTTAGGTCCGTAGAGCAGGACCTCTCCTTTTCGGATTCATTCTTCGGGTGCTTCGGTTAGTCCCGGAGATGGGGATCGTGATGATCACACCTCTTTCTTCCGCCATTCCTTCTTGGTTGTTGCTTGTGACGCACCAGATTCAGCCTTGTTTACCACCTCAGCTTTACTTACCAGTTTGGCCTTTTTGGCCTTTGGCGATTGATTCTTCCGGCGGGGTGCATATTGAGGCTTCTTCTCCCAAAGGTTCTTTCTTGCCTGTTGCATAGATTTATAACCATTAAAAGGACATTTAATTCTCTTACCTGGGAGTTGGAAGTGGACTTGGCCAGATCCCACGTAGGTGATGGCATTCACGGTGTTGAGGAACGGCCTTCCCAAGATGACGGGGACTTCGTCATCGGCCCCCATATCAAGAATGATGAAGTCGGCGGGGATGTGTTCGTCTTGAACTTTGACAAGGATGTCCCTTGCCAATCCCTCGGGGAACCGAATGGATTGATCCGCCATCTGCAATTTGACAAAAGTGGGGTACAAGGGTCCCCCTAGCAGATTTTCATACATTATCTTGGACATGATGCTGACTCTAGATCCAAGGTCGCAGAAGGCGTTGTTGAAGGTGTGCGGCTCGATCTCGCAGGTGATGGTAGGATGGCCAGGGTCACTCTTCTTGGCCATGAATGGCGGGTCAAGAAGGCAACCCAGGTTTGGCCTAACCAGAGGCTTACCAAACCTCATGGAAATTAACTTGACACCCTCAATTGGTTCTTCAGGTTTCCCTGGGATCTTACCTTGTTCGAAGGATAGGACAGCTACTGCTATTTGAGCTAATTAGCATTTTATTAAAACTCAATTGATTTTTCATAGCAGTGTTAAAGCTATCCATTTTCTCACTAAGATTTTCAAGAATCTTATCATTAGCCATTATTTTCTTGTTTATACTATCATTGATTTTAGATTAGCCTAAGACAAGATCTTTAAGAGAAGGTTGGTTACCATAAGAATTATTAAAATTATTGCTATAACCATTAACTTGATTTCCTTGGTAGAAGGGACGCGAGTTCCATCCTCCTTGTTGCTGGGGTCGATACCCATTGTTGTTGTTGTTGTTGATGAAGCTCACTTCTTCCTTTGTCTCGGAACAGTTGTTGCCCGAGTGATCTTCTTCTCCACATACCTCGCACCATGGATCAGCTTCAATTTCTCGTGCGGTGGCAGTGGTTCGAATGGCCTCTTGTTCCTTTTTGGAACCTTCCTCAATCTTTTTCATCAAGAGGTCCATTTTTGCTGAGAGTATGTCCACCTCATGAACGGTGTGCATACCGGGCTGCAGATGCTCATCATTCCATCCTTGGTTGATAATCATCTTTTCAATGAGGTATTTAACATCCTTGACATTGTGTTGCAGGAATGCTCCTCCAGCGACAGCATCAAGGTGACTACGGGCTAATCCAGTCAGCCCATGGTAGTAACCTTGGATTAGGAGCCATTCTTCAATCCCATGATGAGGACAAGCACGAATGTACTCCTAGAGACGTTCCCATACTTTGGGAATCGTCTTGTCAGCTTGCTGTTGGAAGCTTGAGGTCTTCCCACGAAGCGCGCTGGTTTTGCCCATTGGGAAGAATTTCTTGAGAAATGCATTTGCACACTTCTCCCAAGTGGTAGCTTCATTCTTGTTGGCATAGAACCATTGCTTTGCCTTCCCAAGCAGTGAGAATGGGAATAGGCGAAGACGGATGGCGTCTGCCGAGACATTCTTGATAGTGAAGGTACCACACACCTCTAAGAAATGCTGGAGATGGGCATTTGCGTCTTCATGCGGCTTCCCACAGAACGGGTTGGCTTGCACCATATTGATAACCGCTGGCTTAAGCTCAAAGGTAGCATCCCCCAAGTTGAGCTGCGGACCGGTGACAATGTTGTCAGCCGATGGTGCAGAGAACTCAGAGATGGTCTTTTGGGTCATAGCTTCCTTGATTGATAGTGTGGAGCCTCTTTCCTCGAACTGATTCAGGTTTGAGATGAACCTTTGAGGTGGAACTTGACGGCGTCTAGTTCTCCTCAACAATTGCTCAGGATCTTCAACAAAATTTGAACATTCTACCCGTGTCTTGACTCAATCTTTATTCTGATAAAACCACTGCTTTGTCTTTCCCTCCAATGAGAACGGAAACAAACGAAGTAGCACGATGTCTTGAGGAATGCCTTTGATGTTGATGGTGTTGCCAATCTCCAGGAAATTCTGCAGATGGCCACTTGCATCTTCATCTTTCTTTCCACTAAATGTGATAGCTTGCACCATTGTGATGAGGCTTGGCTTGATCTCGTAATCATGATCTCCAATGTTAAAAGTTGGCCCAACGCGAATATTCTCAGTGCTTGGGGCAGAGAATTCACGTAGAGTCTTCTCAGCCATGGCTTCACAAAATAATGTAAGAGCCTTCTTCCTATGGTTGTTCCTAATTGGTAAGAGTTAAAGTACACAACCAATCCTGCAGTTACCCTATATAAGATATTTAAATATAAACAAAACACGGGTAAGTCTGCTAAAGCAAAAGGTTATGGTTATCTCTAAGTATTTATGTCTATAATTATTTTTATGTTTTTCTATTAATATTATTGTTGGCGGTGGATATACCCTAAAATTCCACATTCAAACACCGTCAATAGGCCTCAGATTCAAGGAAGATCAACATAACATGAACATATTTTTTATCAATAACTAGTTCCACTTGTACTCTTAAGGTTGTAACTGCAGGGGAGATAAAACAGAGCAGAAATGAACACTTGAAGCCGAATATCATGGTTCGGCCGAACCATAAATTTGGGAACCAAGTCACCACACTCCAACACATGACACAAGGGACCACATGGAAGATAAAAGAGCATGAGCCAAGCCCATGCATGGTTCGGCCGAACCATGTATGGAGCCCAACTGGCTCTGGTCACATGGCTCAATCCTCGTGACACTCCACCCAGCTCACTTCAACCATCAGATCAAGTTATGTTTCTATTCAATGGTGGAGAAGCAAAGCACAAGGATTCAACGTGATAAACATGCACTCAAGGAGGAACCAACACTAAGGGACACTCTATGACAGATGGGGACAACATTGGTAGGCCCACCTTGCCATAGGTGGTTCAGCCAAACCACCCATGGTGGGGTCAGGCCACTAACACACTCCATGATCTGTGGGGACATCTTCTAGAAGCCCCTGGCTAGGCCCACCTGCCATAGGGGGTCGGCCGAACCAGCCCTGGTGCCCAGCCAGCTCGGTTGGCCTCCACCGACTTCCTACATGCTGTCCACGTGAGGAAATTGCCACTGCCGTCCATCCAAGTCGGTTACAAGGTCAGTTCATCCAAGGGCCAAGATGGAAAGGCACACGGATTGCTGACGTGGCACTCCCTCATCTCCCCCTATAAATAGAGGCTGCATCCACTCTCTCAAGACATGATTCATTTAAGATACAAGTGAAGAGTAGTGTAGTTGCACCTTTAGTAGTAGTTGTAGCCTAGTGTGGGAGTTAGAGTTGAGTCGAGCTGCGCTCGGGGTCTCCAGAGTCGTCTACTGGAGAGTCTGGTTGTATCTTTTTCTTTCTGTAAGACTTATCTACTTTAATATATATTATTCCCGCTTTACTTTACTTTACTGAGTCTTTACTTTGTACATTACTTTAATAGTATTGTTGTGAGTTATCATATTACTTGGTCGGTTTGCATTAGATTGTGATCCTGTAACCAGCTCACGTGTGTAGTTCATCGCCTGTCATAGGGTGCTCTAGTTGCTTTGATCACTGCTAGAGTAGTAAGGCTTAGTGTAAGCGTGGTGCTTAGACTAGATCTTGCCTTTGAATGCCGCTTGTCGCACGGATTGTTTGTAGGTGCTAGCAGGTGGTGACGGCCCTGTCTAGTCTTAGTATCCCTCCACGTGTTTTAGGCAAGTTCTTAAAAGGTAGGCTCCCATAAGAGAATAGCCGCTTCGGGTAGAGGTTATATCCCCTACTGTCTCGCCTATCCCCTACACACCGGAAGTAAGGTAGTAGTCTTAGTGTACTTCGTCCATTTGATAGGATAGATCACAGGAGTAGAGTTTGAATCACAGGAACCTTTCTCACTCGTTGTCCTCCCACCTAACTACACTACACTAGTTATCTTTTAGCTTTTCATTTGTTATCTTTGAATCATCACCTTTCTTTCATTTTTCGATTACCCCCTCTGCACTAGTTGTGCTAAGTTGAGATAGATTTAAGGATCTCCTTCTGTTAATATTTCTAGCAATCGCTTTCCCTTGGGATAAAATAAATAACGATACCTTGGAATACTCCCGGGTGAAGTGCTACAGCGGTATATTCTGTGCGCTTGCGGAATTATCCAATAGACATAAAAAATACCCCCAGGCACTTCTGGTGCCATTATCAGAGATAGCCTAACACCCTGTCTCTAGGTGGTTGCACTAAGAAGTGTCAACAATTATCTATGAAGAACTCTCCTATATGAAATTCTGGAATAAATATCCTGGCGAATAAAATCAACGAAACTTAATAAATTATCCTAATGAATACAATTGCCATCCCCGGCAATGGCGCCAGAAATGCTTGTTGGTATTTTTAACATCACTTCACGTTAAGTTGTCATCCCTAACATGATGCCAAAAACCATTGGTAAAAATAATCTTCACTTGCCTCCTAAAATAATACTATAGAATATATCCGCAAGCGCACAGATAATTCTCCCATTGTAGCACTTCACCCGGTAAGTATTCCGAGTATCGTTGATTTATTTTATGCCAAAAGAATAAAGAGGCATTCTACTCATTAGGATAATCTACTATAATGATTGGAAAGATAAATGTGCAGACCTATGATAACCCATAACTCTAGTGCTTTAGCGATAAATAAGTCAATGATAAATGGTAAATGATAACTGACTAAATGAGGCAAATAGTATTTCAGAGATAGAATACAGGGACTCGCTAATGTAGTAAGACAATCTCGAGATTCGGCTAAAGTAAAGGAAACCTATGTAATTACTAAATACAAAGTCTACAGCCTACGCCACATTACACATTTTCATCTATAGCATAGTCAACTCAGAAAACATCATAAGGAGCATCATCTAATGAGGATATTAAGACACAAGGGTCACATCCTTCGCGACCGCGCTCTGCTCGTCCTACGTACGGGGGGTGGACTACAGAGGAACCAATGCAGCTGTCACCTACGCGGACTACCACATGACCCGGCACGTCAGGGTGTCTCCGTAGGTACACAATATATCTAGACACCACGTCTACATAATGTATACCACCTAACTTACTCGAGTACTGAATTAGGCGCTTTACGATCATATGACAATAATCATCACCAATCACAACTACATCGAATATGCAACTAGAATAAACTAAGAACTGAATAAGTAGCAATATATTAAAATAAAGCAAAGTCATAATGAGATATAAGATAAGATTACCGATCTCCAGACGGATCTGGAATCCTGAGCATAGCACCCAACTCTACTTGAACCTTGCTAGATGCCTAAACTATGAACTTGAAGAACTAGATCCCTATTTCTAATCTCTGGAAACCCTAACTTCTATCTACTCTTGATGAATGAAGTAGGAGCAATGAATTGGTACTCTGGGAGGGGGTCTGCCCCTCTATTTATAGCCCGGTGGGATGAACGTGCGGCGTGGGATCAAACCGACTTGAACAAAGGGCCTAGATGACTCCAGAGAGGCGGTGGAAGAAGACTCCAGAAGGTGGGCCGAAACCCTAAGGGGGGCACTGGCCGGCTCCACCCTGGTGGGGTTCGGGCCCTGGTCGCTTCGGGTGTGTTCTGGACTCTTCAGGGGTCTTCGTGATGATGTTTTCTTGGCGGTTAAGTTTCATGGTAATTAAGCACTTTAATCCTTCTTTTAAGCCTTTCTGGAATAATCCCTGGAAAATACACAATTCACCAAAACTCGTGGAATTTGTCAGTAATAACCGCTATGCTTCTATTATTGATCTTCCCTAGGCATTAGTTGACGGTATAAAATTGGTACTTAACGACCGTCAACAATACCCCCAAGCTAAGTCTTTGCTAGTCCCTTTGCAAAGTTGACTTGAAATAATTTATTCAGGGTTTCATAAATGTATAACTCCCAACAAATACTTAAATATTTAAACAGAAATTCTTCTCCGGATTGAAATTCATTAATCCACCTTTCAAACTTATTTCTATTCTTTTCAATCGTGGGGCTTTGAAACTAGATCTTGGGTAATTAAGAGACAGAATAATCAAGCAAGCACTAAGTCTTTCATTCTTTGATTAACCATTGCTCCAGAGAGATTTTTTTGAATAAGTATATAATTTTTATTTAGGAAATAATGAGAGCCTACTAATAAGATTGCAGAGGACTACTAAGCTATACATCATGACTGAATGTGTGAATGTGATCAAATTTCATTTTGGAACTCCTATGCATTATCCTCTCTTTTCTGTCTTTCTAAAGAGTGTGGGCTATCTCCCAATTGATACTTTTTGTACCCATTTTTTTCTCTCAGGTGGGTGTCTTTGCACCCATTATTTTTCTCTCTTTGTTTTTTTGGCACATACCTTTTTGATATGGCATCTTTTAGGCTCATACTTCTTTGATATGGCTTCTTTTTAATTTTACAACCCATGCTCTCTGTTAGACTTCTAAGAGAGAGACTTGTGCATAGAGTGAAAACTTTTTGTGCATGTGAATTCAATCATGAATGCATGACAGAATAGTCTACTTAAATCATATTAGCAGAACAAATTATTATATTTGTTTTGATTTTGATTTTTGAAATATCTGGAGCTTAGGTGTTACTCAGAATGAAATAAATAGTAACTCAAACCTTCTTATATCATATCCATCAATTACTTAGAAAAGCTTATGCTACCCACTGATATCAAGTTTCAGAATAAATTTTCATTGCAGATAAACTTCATGCAATTCGTCGGAGAATTTAAATTTAAATACCAAGCAATTGCAGGAAATTATATTTAAACAGTTTAAATATCTTTTTGATTTTTTTCTAGCTTCAAGTTCTAATTATTCTAAAGACAAATCGAATGTGGAATTTAAAACAAACTTAATTATACAATCTATTATTTTTTGGATTTTTATTTTTTACACAAGCAGGAATTTAATGCAATAACTAAAGAAAATGGTAAATAAATTTTTATTTGGTTTTCTTGTTGTTTTTAGCAATATTAAAATTGACAGAATTAAAGGCCGAACTAAATACTGAAATAAAAAGCATATATAAAGGTGAGAGGTACTCACCTAGTGGGGATCTCCCCCAAGCTGGATGTTACTCAGTAATGTGGTGGAGGTTGCAGCGGGTATCCCATCTGATGTATCAAATATTCCAATCCGCTCTGCGTCTGCTGCTGTCACTGATATATCTGATCAAGTCGTTAGTCCGTGCTGCTGCTGCCACTGCTCGTGCTGGTGCAATGTGTCGCTGATCGCTTTCTGTCCCTGTTCAATGTTAGTGAGACGCATAGATAAACCTGGGAAATCATTAGCCGTAGCCGAAAAGTGCTGCTCAGGTGGCCGATAGTAGTCATCTTCCGGAGGTGCATGGAACATATACGGTCTACCAGTAGTGAAGTCCATGTTCCCACGTGTAGAAAAAGATGCTCGTCCTCTCTGAAAATCAGTTGCTCCCCAACCCGCCACTACTACTGCCGATGAAGATTCTCCTCGCTGAAATGTGGGCTGTTCCTCCCATCCTGCATGTGAGGTCCACTGCTGGCGTGGCTCCTGCGTCGATACCTGTTCACTAAAATCAACATAGTGGGAATAAGATGACTCAGATGGTGCTGGGTCAGCTCCAGTGAAATTAGTTCTCGGCGCCCTGCTAATGCGTGCGGACGGACACCTGCCAATATTAGCTCTAACAGCTGGAAAAACAAAATTCTAAACAGAATAAATTCCTAACTCCCTGTCTGGCAGTTTATACTCATTGTCATCATTTTTATAAATCATAATTATTTTATTATTTCGGCGTTTGAGCATGTGAGCACGAAAGAAAAAAATCATAGCCAATAATTCTACGGGCATAAAAAATATAAACAAGTGAAGCATTGAATAACAAACCTAGCCCTGCAGCTAAACGAGTAATCCAGGAAGTAAAAGAAATACTGCACTTTCTCAAGGAAGGGACAGTTCTCCAATAATTCAACATCATTTTTACAGGTGACGCCTTCCTCTTTTTAATCATGATATATAACAAATGTAGCTCATCTTGTTTAATAGTATTTAACTCCTCTCTAGGAAAGAATGTAAAAGCTAGCCATTTAAGTATGAATCTCAGTGTGGGGTGATGAACTTCTTCAGTTATATATTTTTGTTTTCTTTCAGGTTTCTTTGTAGTGATACTCTCCCAAAAATTATCTTTATCAAAGTCTTGAAGAGTTTCAGAAATATTGATCACACATTGATTATTGAATCCTAGTGCTAAACTAAGAGTTTTACATGAGAGGGTGAAAGGTTTATTAAACATTCTAAAATTAACCTCATCATCATCAAAGTCTAGGGTGCTAATAAATTCTATAGTGAGTAACTTGCTACCCTGCTCATTAATTTGCTATGCATTTTCTCATCCAATATTTCTAAAAATAAGCTCAAACTCAGAATCCATTCCGGTTTTATGGAGCAAAGTGGTATAAAAAATTAGAGTATGCGTAAATTACTTGTTTTTAACCACATTTAATATCTCCCTCTGTGGTCTAGATGATAATGAAATTTGAGTGATGCTTGTAAGCTCATACCTCTCCTCCGGTTGGGAAGAGGATGACGGATTATCATACGTGAAGGGAGACGGAGGATCGATATTCATGTCGGAGCCGACGAATGATGGCACTTGTAATGATGATTGACTTCATGCTGTGCGGCGCGAGAAGGCTCTTCCAAGGGATCGGATGGCACCTTTCATTCTATTGCTCATCTTGCCTGTAAAATGAAGAACACGAAGAGCACGGCAAGAACGAATAAGAACATAACAAAAACAAGTGGAGAGAAAGTGTCAAGTGATAATTTCTCTTCTAGGTCTTCTTGCTAATCCTCTTCTCTACTCCTTCTCTTGTTTAAACTTCAATCAAATGAAGAGTTTGTGAGAGTTTGAAGTCACGAGCAGCAAGGCAACGTAGCTATGTGCTCTCTGGAGTGTATATGAGTGAGTGAGTGAATAAAAGAAAGGAGAGGCAGAGAAGTGCAGGAGGGGTGCCGGCCGGCCCCACCTGGTGACCTTTGGCTCTCTTCTTTAGCTAGTGTCGACACCACCTAGATGCCCTTCCAAATGCATGTGTGTTGGTGCTCTCTCTGGTGAAATGGCTGAATGGATGCATGGTGGGTAGTGCATGTGTGAATAATAGAGTTTGGATGGTAGTGAAAGGTGGTGGTTGATGATAATGCTTGAGGTGACTTGATGTGATGATGGTGGGTCCCATATGTCTCCTGTATTTATACCTTATAATGACACAAGAATGAAAAACTAAATTACTTTTATGAATCCATGAAAAATTAGAATTCTGATGATGGTCTTTTTATAATTTTCTGCCACCACAGTAAATTTCACTGACGGGGGGTTTAACACTCCGTTAGTAATAATCACATGGGGCTTAAGCTTTAATCATGCTATGCTTATTTATTTTTTTAATAATGCAATTTATGAGAAAGTAAATATGCAAATTTTAATGCAAGAATTAAATTACCGATAACTACCGAGTTACCTCCCGGCGATAGTTCGGGGTTTTTGAGTCCGCCGATTCGGACTTCTCAAGTTGAATTATTCTTCAAGATTCATCTCCGGTGTTGGAGGTGTTGTTGCATCTTATTCTTCATGACACTTCATTGTTTGGCATTGCTCCAGTCTTGGCTTGAATGTGAATCGCTCTTCTTGCCCATTGATGGTGAATGTGATCTCTCCAGCTCCGATGTTCATGGTTGCATTTGCAGTGTTTAGGAATGGTCGCCCAAGGATGAGGGGTATCTTCCTCTCTTCCTGCATGTCAAATACTACAAAGTCTACAGGAATGAAAAGTTGTGGATTTTTACCGGAATATTTTCTGCGATTCCTGCGGGATAGCGGACCGATTGGTCAGCTAATTGCAAACACATCGTGGTTGGTGTGAGCGTAGAATAGTTGAGTTTGTCAAAGACAGTTTTGGGCATGACGCTGACACTTGCTCCAAGATCACATAAAGCATTCTCGAACATCTGGTCTCCTATTGAACAATCAATAGTGGGACACCCTTGATCCTTCTTCTTAGTAGAAGAAGAACTCAGAATAGCCTCACTACACTCCTCCGTTAGCTTGAAAACTTCAGTAGAAGGTAATGGTCCTTTGTTGTTGAGGATGGTTCGAAGATACCTCGCGTATGTAGGTACCTGCATAGCATCTAACAACGGAATATTGACATATAACTTCTGAATTACTTCTACAAACTTACCAAATTGATTATCCATTTTAGCTCTTCTTCTTCTGCATGGAAATGGTAGGAGGGTTGTGTCATGAAAATCTTGAGTTAATTCTTAATCTTGTAGTTCAACTGGTGGTGAAGGTGGTATAACTTCTTCTTCTCTGTTGTCCTTCTCAATCCCTTCTTCTACCTGCACTAAATGTGATGGTCTACGTGCTCCTTTTGGGTAAGGTGGATCACGTGTAGACTTACCTCCTCTAGAAGATATTCCTTTTATTTGTTCATGGTTAGTGGTAAACAAAGTAGAAGATAATTGTGCAATTTGTAATTCTATCTTTTTATTAAATAATATTTTATCTTTAACAGCAGAAGAGAAATTATCCAATTTAGAATTAATTCCTTCTAAAACTTTATCATTAAGAGCAAGCTTCTTATAAATACTTTCATTAATTCTAGCTTGTTCTAATATTAATTCTCTCAAGGGTGGTTGTCTTTGATTTGAAAAATTATAATTGCCCTGGTACTTACCTTGGTTGGTTGACCAAGGTTGAGTCCATCCTTACTTCTGAGAAGTAGACTTGATGATTGTACTAATATCTTCTGGGGGATTGAATGCATCTTGAATAGCTTGACGATCTCTTTTATGATTGGCTCTTTGCTCTAACCAGTTCAACAGTACATCCATCTTGGTTGATAGTGCACACACTTCCTCTGGAACTTCACTCTTATGGCGTGTCTGAGTGTTGTTTGTCCAATTCTGATTTTCTGCTATCTTTGCCATAATATCTTCAGCTTTTCTAGGGGTGAGTGATATAAATGATCCTTCAGCAGTGGCATCTAGCTGCTCACGTGACATTTTAGCTCTTCCAGGGGTGAGTGACATAAATGATCCTTCAGCAGTGGCATCTAGCTGCTCACGTGACATTTGAGTTAGTCCGTGATAAAATGTTTGCATGAGTAACCACTTTTCCATTCCATGATGGGGACAATCTGATATGTAATCTTGAAAATGTTCCCAGGCTTCTGGAATAGATTCACCTTTCTGCTGACAAAATTCTAAAATCTTTCCTCGTAGAGCATTGGTTTTGTCTACTGGGAAAAACTTTTCTAGGAAAGCTTTTGAACATTCTACCCATGTCTTGACTCGATCTTTATTCTGATAAAACCACTACTTTGTCTTTCCCTCCAATGAGAACAGAAACAAACGAAGTAGCATGACGTCTTGAGGAATGCCTTTGATGTTGATGGTGTTGCCAATCTCCAGGAAATTCTGCAGAAAGACACTTGCATCTTCATCTTTCTTTCCACTAAATGTGATAGCTTGCACCATTTTGATGAGGCTTGGCTTGATCTCGTAATCATGATCTCCAATGTTAAAAGTTGGCCCAACGCGAATATTCTCAGTGCTTGGGGCAAAGAATTCACGTAGAGTCTTCTCATCCATGGCTTCACAAAATAATGTAAGACCCTTCTTCCTATGGTTGTTCCTGATTGATAAGAGTTAAAGTACACAACCAATCCTGCACTTACCCTATATAAGATATTTAAATATAAACCAAAACATGGGTAAGTCTGCTAAAGCAAAAGGTTATGGTTATCTCTAAGTATTTATGTCTATAGTTATTTTTATTTTTTTCTTAATATTATCTATGAAGAACTCTCCTATATGAAATTCTAGAATAAATATCCTGGCGAATAAAATCAAGGAACTTAATAAATTATCCTAATGAATACAATTGCCATCCCCGGCAACGGCGCCAGAAATGCTTGTTGGTATTTTTAACATCACTTCACGTTAAGTTGTCATCCCTAACATGATGCCAAAAACTATTGGTAAAATAATCTTCACTTGCCTCCTAAAATAATACTATAGAATATATCCGCAAGCGCACAAATAATTCTCCCATTGTAGCACTTCACCTGGTAAGTATTCCAAGTATCATTGATTTATTTTATGCCAAAAGGATAAAGAGGCATTCTACTCATTAGGATAATCTACTATGATTGGAAAGATAAATGTGCAGACCCATGATAACCCATAACTCTAGTGCTTTAGCGATAAATAAATCAATGATAAATGGTAAATATAACTGAGTAAATGAGGTAAATGGTATTACAGAGATAGAACATAGGGACTCGCTAATGTAGTAAGACAATCTCTAGTGCATGATAACCCATAACTCTAGTGCATCATCTAATGAGGATATTAAGACACAAGGGTCACCGCCTTCGCGACCGCACTCTGCTCGTCCTACGTACGGGGGGTGGTCTACAGAGGAACCAATGCAGTTGTCACCTACGCGGACTACCACACGACCCGGCACGACAGGGTGCCTCCGTAGGTACACAATATATCTAGACGCCACGTCTACATAATGTATACCACCTAACTCACTCGAGTACTGAATTAGGCGCTTTACGATCATATGACAATAATCATCACCAATCACAACTATATCGAATATGCAACTAGAATAAACTAAGAACTGAATAAGTAGCAATATATTAAAATAAAGCAAAGTCATAATGAGATACACGATAAGATTACCGATCTCCAGACGAACGGATCTGGAATCCCGAGCGTAGCGCCCAACTCTACTTGAACTTTCTAGACGCCTAAACTATGAACTTGAAGAACTAGAGCCCTATTTCTAATCTCTAGAAGCCCTAACTTCTGTCTACTCTTGACGAATGAAGCAGGAGGAATGAATTGGTGCTCTGGGAGGGGGTCTGCCCCTCTATTTATAGCCCTGTGGGATGAACGTGCGCCGTGGGATCAAACCAACTTGAACAAAGGGCCTAGATGACTCCAGAGAGGCGGTGGAAGAAGACTCCAGAAGGTGGGCCGAAACCCCAAGGGGGGCGCCGGCCGGCCCCACCCTGTCGCTGGCTGGCCCCACCTTGGTGGGGTTCGGGCACTGGTCGCTTCGGGTGTGTTCTGGACTCTTCCAGGGTCTTCGTGATGATGTTTCCTTGGTGGTTAAGTTTCGTGGTAATTAAGCACTTTAATCCTTCTTTTAAGCCTTTCTAAAATAATCTCTGGAAAATACACAATTCACCAAAACTCGTGGAATTTGTCAGTAATAACCCCTATGCTTCTACTATTGATCTTCCCTTGGTATTAGTTGACGGTATAAAATTGGTACTTAACGACCGTCAACAGCAACTTAGTATCAACTAGTGATAGGGGGTAAATCAATAAATAGAGAAAAGGGTAATGACACCAAGACACGACAAGGTTTTAGGATAACTACGGATAACTAGTAGAGTATAACTAGGTGGGAGGACAACGAGTGAGTATAAGACTCCTATGACTCTTACTTTACTCTTGTGAACTATCTTATTAAATGGATGAATTACACTAATACAACTACCTTACTTCCTGTGTGTAGGGGTAGTGCGAAACAATAGAGGATATAACCTCTACCCGAAGCGCATACTCTCTTATGGGAGCCTACCTTTTAAGAACTTGCCTAAAACACGTGGAGGGATACTAAGACTAGACAGGGCTGCCACCACCTACTAGCACCCACTAACAATCCGTGCGACAAGCGGCATTCAAGGGTAAGATCTAGCCTAAGCACCACGCTTACACTAATTCTCACTACTCTAGCTGGGTGCCAAACAGCTAAAGCACCCTTTGACAGGCAATGAACTACACACGTGAGCTGGTTACAAGATCACAATCTAGTATAACTCAACTATAAGTTAAGACAAGACACAACAATACTATAATGAATAGTAAGCACTAAGTAAAGACTTAGTAAAGTAAAGTAAAGAAAATATATTGATAAAGGTAAAGTCTTACAGAAGGAAAGGTACAAGAGCTATACCAGACTCTCTAGAAGACGACTCTGGAGACCCCGAGCGTAGCTCAACTCGACTCTAACTCCCACACTAGACTAATACTACTATTAAAGAGTGGAACTCTAGCTTCTCTTGTCTCTTGTGTATCTTGTGTGTCTTGAAGAGAGTGATGGTAGCCTCTATTTATAGGGGAGAGTGGAGGGGCGCCATGTCAGCGATCCGTGTACTCCTTGCCTCTCCTCAATTGGATGAACCGCCTCAAAACCGCCATAGGATGGACGACAGTGGTGAATTCATCACGTGGAAGGCATGCAGGAAGGCGGTGGAGGCCAACCGACCTGGTTGAGCACCAGGGGGTCGGCCGACCCCCTATGACAGGTGGGCCCGGCTAGGTGTGGTCCCCACTAGTCATAGAGTGTCGCCTTATGCTGATTCTGTCTTGATTGTGTTGTTTCACGCCTTGATCAGTGTGCTTTGATTCTCCACCGTTGAATGGAAACACATGTTGATCTGATGGCTGAAATGAGCCGGGTGGAGTGTCACATGGATCATGCCACATCACCAGAGCCAGGTGAGCCCCATCGTGGGGTCGGACAACCCACACATGGGCCCACTCTGAGCTCTCCTCTCTTCTACGTGATGTCTTGAGTCATTTGTTGAATTGTGATGGCTTGGTGCCCATACAAGTGGTTCGGCCGACCCACTTAATTGCGCTCCAAGTGTTCATTTCTACTCTGTTTTGTTCTTCCCTGCATTCACAAGCTAAGAGTACAAGTGGAACTAGTTATTGATAAAATATGTTTATTCTCCCTTGAATCCGAGGCCTGTTGACGGTGTTTGAATGTGGATTTTCATGGTATATCCACCGTCAACACTTACAAGAGCACTTCAATCCTGGATTCAGCATCATGTAGGACATATTAGTTCCCAGTATGCCATTGCTCGTGAGATCTTGCATCGTTTGGAGATCTCTGGGGATAGTCATGATCTAAATTCTGCTGAGAAATGGTTGCGAGGAGAGATGAAACGCTGTTGTTTGGTTCTAGCTTCGCTCGAAAGGACTATTGCTCACCTTCGGTCACGTATCAGATTTCTTAAGACGGAGATGCCAACACTTCCTTATTTCACAGCGAAGCAGGTTTCCGGAAGAGAAAGAATTTCATTCCTATGCTCATTGATGGTGATCAAGTGATAACTTCTCAGATTGGTAAACAACATGTCATGTTTGAGTATTACGGAAATCTCCTTGGTACTGCTTTGTCGCGAGGTACCTCCCTGGACCTCACCTTCTTTCACCACCCAGGCATGGACCTCACTGTGCTTGACGCCCCGATCACTGAAGATGAAGTTTGGTTGACTATTAAATCCTTGCCGGCTGATCGTGCGCCAGGACCAGATGGGTACAGTGGGCGCTTCTATAATGTGTGTTGGTCAATAATCAAGCATGACTTCCTTGCTACAATCATGCTCCAGCAAGGAGATGGCTGCTCAACTCGGCTTTTCTTACCTTGATTCCTAAGAAAGATGATGCAATGTGTGCTAAGGATTTCAGACCAATTAGTTTGATTCATAGCTTCGCCAAGCTAATTGCCAAGATCTTAGCAAACCAGGTGGCTCCTCTCCTTAATTCTTTTGTTGCCACGAACCAAAGTGCCTTTGTGCAGGGTAGATGCATCCATGACAATTACATGCTTGTGCAACAAACTATCAAATCTCTTCATAAGCTCAAAGTACCAAGTCTTTTCTTGAAGTTGGATATTTCAAAAGCTTTTGACTCGGTAAGCTGGGCCTTTCTTCTTGAGGTTCCTGCACACCTTGGTTTCGGTCCTGTCTGGTGCAGGCTTGTTTCCAACCTACTTCAGACAGCCTCTACAAGAGTTTTGCTTAATGTTGAACCGGGTGATGAGATTAGACACCAACGAGGTCTCCGCCAAGGAGACCCACTCTCACCAATGTTATTTATTCTTATGATGGATGTGCTGAATAGTATCTTTGTCAAAGTTGGAGAGTTGGAGTTGCTGCAACCGTTATCTCGAAGGATACCAACACAAAGGATTTCTCTCTAGGCTGATGATGTTGCATTGATCATCTGAGCTGTGGCAGGTGAGATGAATTTGACTATGGGAATCCTTGCTTGTTTCGGAGAGGCATCTGGTCTACATACTAACTTGCAAAAAAGTTGTGTACTTCCAATCAGGTGTGAATAGTCTGAGTTGGAACTGGTGGAGGCATCAATGCCGTGCAATACAGCTGCCTTCCTTGCACTTTTATTGGTCTTCTGGTTTCCGCTACAAATTTAAGGAAGTCTGATCTTTTGCCATGGATTAGAAAATTGGTAATAAACTACCTGGTTGGCAGGCTGCCCGTACGAATCTTACTGGTCGCATGACTTGGGTGAGGTTTGTTTTATCTGCTATCCCCATCTTTGTGCTCATTGCTATTAATGTCCCTAAATGGTTCATTCAGGCAGTGGACAAAATCCGTCGCGGTTTTGTTTGGAAAGGCCGTGGGCAAGTTAATGGTGGCAATTGTTTAGTGGCATGGGACAAGCTGCAACGCCCGCTGGATTATGGTGGTCTCGTGGTGCATAATTTGGAAATCATGAGTTGGTCCTTGCAAATCCGTTGGCTGTGGCTGCAGAAAATTGATCCTAGCCGGCCTTGGAAGGGTCGTGAAATTCACGTGCACCCAAACGCACAGAGTTTGTTCAAGATTGCTATGGAATCCCATGTTGATAACGGGGTTTCCACCTTGTTTTGGACTGATAAGTGGCTGCTGGGCTGTTCATTAGGTGATCTTGCTCCCTCAGTGCTATCTATTGTACTGCCCAAGCTCCAACAACAACCGACAGTGGCGCAGGCCCTACATGATTATATCTGGCCGAGGGATATTCAGGCTGGCCTCTCATTTATTGGGCTTTTTGAATTTTTCAGCTTTGGGATCTCATTCAAGAGGTGGTCTTATCTCAAGAAGAGGATCAACATTTTTGGAGACTTGATGGGTCTGGCAGCTTCTCTTCCAAATCTGCATATAGAGCTTTCTTTAATGGATCAACTGTTTTTGAGCCTTGGCAGAGATTGTGGAAATCTTAGGCACCACCTAAGTGTAAAGTCTTCCTTTGGTTGGCCTGATCAAGAAGAGGAAACTATCCATCATCTCCTCTCCTCGTGCGTTTTTGCCTGGGAACTATGGTTCAAAATCTTATCAGCTTTGAGTTTGGGTACCACCATACAGTTGATGGTAGTTATTGTTCAGTTTTAAGCATCAACAAGACATGAAAAAGGGCATAAAAATATCCTCAAACATAGAATAGGGTTTAAACTGATAGAATTTCATGAGTTTTGGTGAATCTGTGTTTTGCAGGGTGTTAATCAGAAAAGAACCAAGGGAGACCCACATGTTAGATCAAAATATCAAATTCCGATGCGAAAGTGGAACAAGAACATTCTAAAGAACACCAGAGACACGCCCGAAGAAGCGGGGCCCACTTGGCAGAGACAGAGGGTCGGCCGACCCTCTAACATGGTTGGCCGACCCTGTCAGGACTCCTTTCCGCGTGCACTTCAACGTGGACCCACATCCCAAAATTTCACGCAATCTCCACCACCCGTCGAAGTCGGTTTGATCTAAGGGCTACGGTTCATTGCACCGGCCTATATAAGGACCCCCAAACCCCCAGGGTTTCATATCAGATAATTCATATATCATATCTTAGATCAAGAGAAGAGCTCTCCACCAGAGATTAGGGTTAGACACTCAAAGTTCTAGTTTAGACCTAGATAGTAGATTGAAGTAGAGTTGAGCCTTCGGCTCAGGATTCTGGATCGCCTGTCTACTAGAGATTGATAAATCTATTGTATTACCTCTTATTATGACTTTATGCTATTTTGATACTATGTTTCGGTATGTTATGTTCCTAGTTTATTCTAATAGTATATTTGATATAGATATGATTGGTAATGAGTACACGCATGAGTTCGCAAAGCGCTTAATCAAGTACTCGAGTGGGTTAAGTGGTAGATTTTATAAAGGCGTGGTGCTTAGATATTATTTGCCTGCGAATGCGCTTTATATGCTGGGACATGTGGTAGATCGCGGATGTGACAGTCCCATTGAGTCCTTTGTAGTCCACTCCCCGTATGTAGAGAGAGTAGAAGTAAGTTATGAAGGTAGACTTGCTCTGTTCCTGTTCTTCCAGAATAATGTTCCTGATGTATAGATAAAGAGTCAATTGTGCTATACATGATTGTATACTTGCTAGAGCAGATGAATAACATAATTAATGTAACACCCTAATTTTGGATTAAACCAAAAAGATAGAAATTTTGATAATTTTGTTAAGCTCTTTTATATTTAATTTAAAGTAGGAGGGGCAATATTTTTTTGAATGAAAATTTGAGACATGTATTGTTGCATACATGTCGTTGCACATTATTTGGTATGCCTTGTTCGTTAGTTTCTCCCAAAATTTATTTTGAGAAGTTTTCATTTTGGAAAGTTTGGTAGCAAAAGGGAATTGAAGATAAAAAGGGTTTTTATTTTCCCCTTTTCGTTAGTTAGCCGAGAGCCTGCTCTCTCTTTCCTCTTTTTCTGTTGGCGCGCAGGACATGCCCTCTCCTCTTTTCTCCTGGCCGAGAGCACAGAGCTCTTGCTGCTCGCCCTCCCTGCAGAACCGAGCCCAGCAGCAGGCCGCAAGAGCGTTCCCTCCCCTTCTCTGCCTGTCAGCCAGGGTCCACCCGTCACCCTGTGTTCTTCAGCTCGAGTTAGAACTGAGGCCAGCATTGCCCCTCACCGAGACGGAACAGAAACTCCGACTCCGCGCGTTTCGCCTCGGAACTCCGAATTAGCGCCCTAGGTTCATCCTATAAAACCCCTGGAGTCCCGGCCGCCTCTCTTTTTCCCATCTATTCGACCTGCGCCGCCGCATCCATAGTTTGCCGAGCCGCAGCCGCCAATTCCTCCACCGCCGAGCTCATTTCCGCCCGTGGCCGTTGTCGACTTTCTCTGTCCGTCCCCTGACCCAATTGAGGAATAGGTAAGAGTCACAGAGTCTCCAGGAAGCCGCGCTGCCCTCCAGTTTCCTTTTTCCTGCGCTGCTGATTGCTATCAAACATCCGCAGGATCGCCTCCATCGGCCTGTGCACGCCGCCAGCAGTCTCCATCCCGTGTCCGCTGAACCCGAAGCTGTGGTGACACTCCCCTTGTCCTATGTATCTTCTCATGCGTTTCCGTTCGCGAACAGGGCCCCATAGGGCCTTGGCTGTGTAATACCTTAGGTATTACAATTTAATTAATCTGTCATGTCATCATATTTAAACTTAAGCATTTGCATATGATTGTGCTTAGGGCCTAGAGTGATTTAATTGCAGCTAGTATTGATTGTGTAATTAAGTCCTTAATCAAAAATAAAAAATAAAAAAATTAAATAGAAATCAAATTAAGTCTCAGAGTTGGCCTAATACCCTAATTCAAAATCTATCTTGAATCTGATAAAGGTGTCTTAATAAAAGTTGTAGAGATTTTGAAATGGGACAACTTTTATTTTTAGATATTTTGAAGTTATATTATAAAAATTCAAATTAAACTCAAATTACTATATTGAAATTTACATTTGAAACTTCAATTTCAAAAATATTAAGAATCTTCAAAAACTTCCTTAATAGAAGTTGTCAAGCTCACTGAGTAGAACAACTTTCATGTTTACCAATTTTCAAGTTGTTGAGAAGAATCAAAAGTAATTTTAAAATTTCAGTTTGAAATTCAAAACCTAATTCTACCCCCTTTTGTATAAATTCAAATTGGTGCATAATTTGAACATGGTGTAAAAAGTAAAGATGTTCTAAATGAAATTTGGTATAACTTTTATTCTTGGAGTACCTACTATAGCTACACGGTTTGGGAGGAATTTAAAATTTCTAGCTGTTGCCCCCTGTCTGCTACAGTACCGGGGCCCCCCCTGTTCCGGCCGCGTGGCCGCGCATACGCGCGCGTGCCGCGCCACACGCCGGCGATGTCTGGCCGGGGCATGGCCCCGTCGCCATCAAGCCACGACCGCCTGAGGGCCCCGGACCTATCCTGGCCTTATCCCCGAGCTCCGACGGTTTAAAGGCGACGGCCGCGTCCGTTTTTCCCCTCCCACTCCCGTTCGGTCGCCGGCCGAATTGTCACCTCTCCGACCATCTCCACCTTTACCCACGTGCAGTAGTCCGATTAGGTTCATTGCGCGTTTCCTGGGCCGTTTGTGTTGGTCGATTGTAGTCGGAGTGCGCCGCGCGTTTCGTTTTCTTCCTCCGCTCCGGCCGAGCACCGCCGCGGGCGGCATCGACGCGGCTAACCCGTCTCGGTGAGTTCCCTCTCCGGTTCGGCTTGCGTTTTGTGCTCCATTCAGTGTCGTGATGCTCATGTCCCCGCGGGTTCCGTGGTTGGGGCCTTAGGTACCTCGGAACAGGACCTCGCCGTGGAGTTCGCGCCGCCCCATGAACTTTCGTCGCCATTCTTGCCTCCCCGTACCATCGCAGCTCGAGCCTCCTAGCCAGACCAAACCGCGGTGAGCCCCTGAAGCCTTAACACAATTAATCTCGGTCACTTCTAGCTTGAGCTCGCCGGCGTGTGGATTGCCGCCGCCGCCGAGCCGCCATTGTTCTCGACGAGCTCGTCGCCGGGCGTATTTAGTCTTCTGGGGGGTCTTTGAGTAGTGTCCTAGGGCCGTTCACGTCGTTCGGTGGTGTTTCTCTCACCAGAGGGGCCGCCGGTGGCGAGCCGCCGTGCTCGCACGCGCGCGGGCGCCGGGAGGAAGAAGGGGACGGGGGAGTGAGAGGCTGACAGGTGGGGTCACCTCATCAGCGACACGGGAGGGCGCAGGCGGGCGGGCGCGCGCACGCGGCCACGACTGGGCCGTGCTGGGCTTGCTCGTTGTATTGGGCCGAATGGCCGTTTTCTTTTTCGCGGCCGATTTAGTAGACCTTTTCTCTTTTTAATTAAAATGAATAGTGTTAACTTTTAATTTTTTGTGTGGATTAATCTACTGGACCAAAAATTATGAAAATATTTTTGGATACTCTCTGTGATGTGTAGAATTTAATAAAAATATTAAATGCAGGATTTGAGTGTTTTCTGTATTAATTAAACATCAGCACATTAAATGATAAAAGGAACTTTGATGATTTTTAACAATTTCTGTGTTGTTCCAAAAATCATGAAATTTATTGTGCCACTGTTTGGTACTAAAATCTATCTGTTGGTTGAATTTGGCATCAAATAAAAATAGTTAAATATTTATTAAATTATATGTTAGTTTAAATGATTAATAATAGGAATAGGAAATGGAACAATTATTGGATGGTGTGATTTTTGGATTGATTGAGATTCTAGGTCAATCACCTTTATGACCTAGGGCATTGTGAATTAGAGTAATCATGGCTAGCCTATGGTAGGATCTTGATCACGTGTGTGCATTACTTATTATTTAATTTTTATCTGTCATTTCATGTGCATCACATTCATACATTCACTCATTGCAAACGTGTAGTGACCGAGAATCCGGAGGTAAAGTCTGAGGGTCCATCTGAGGAGACTGCTCAGGAAGTTGTGCAAGGATTTGATATTTGTGGTACTGACCCGGACCCGACACTCTACACAATTCAAGGCAAGCCCCGATGCATTTGCCCCTCTCCTTGTTGTTTTAAAAATATCTAACATTTGAGTTAATTAATTGCATTAGGTTAATAGGAGTTGGGTGACAACCAATTGATGCATTACCATCCTTGAATATCTGTCAATACCTGAGAAACTGATTTATTAAAAGTATTGAAAAATGCTTAGTCATGCTTAATGGTTAGTTTTGCAAAAATGCTATTTTAATTTGTGATGATATAACGCAAAAGAATCACTTTATGGGACTGGTTATGTCCTTGTTGGTTGGCAGTGTTCCTAGCTAGTTCATTGTCACCAATGAGGAAGGGTTTTCCTGCTCGGTGATCGTGGTATTTGGGTTAGAGTCCCAATGCACTGTCGCCATCGGAAAAAGGTTTAGGGACCGTTCGTTGTAAGCCTACTGGATCGAGACTTTGCAACTAGCCACATACTACGGGAAGCCTCTGACTCCGGTGGCTCTACTGCTGGAACCGACAATCACGCACTGGGAGTGGAGAGATGACGAGAGTAGCGTGTACCCTCGTGGCCGTCGTGCCTGGAGACGAGAGGAGTACTGTGCTCTCGGGTGGCGCAGGACCGGTTTCGGGGTATGAAAAGCCGTGGTAGGCGGGGTTGGCGTATGCAAGCTTAAGTGCTACATACGCAGTGTGGATAGGGATCCCCAGCTGGGTATTAATCGATTCGAATCGTCGTTGCTCCTCGGATATGGAGACTTGATCCTTCGACCATTCAGCGAATAGTGGTTCGGAACTAGGATTGTCTTTGAATGGATAAAGCTAATGAAAGAATGATGATATAGGAGAAAGAACTTGGAGGTATGGTTAATAATGAATAGTATTATTGAAATAAAATATTGAGATAGGACTAGTAATGCTTTTCCGTAAAACTCTTGAAATCTTGCTAAAGCCTTGCCTTGACTCCCCTCAGCCTGCATTCCTGAGTCTAATTTTACACTTTTAGTCGGGTAAGTCTTGCGGAGTACCCCATGTACTCAGGGTTTGTTAACCCCGTTGCAGGAGGGCAGCAGGAGACCGAAGTTTGTCTCGCTCCGTGCTGCGTCACCATCGTCCAGGAGAGTGAAGAAGATTAAGGTTAAACCCTTGGGCAGGGTTCGTGTAATATTAATCTATCTGTCGTACTGTTGATCCAACCGCTACTGCTACTCTTTTAAATTTATGGTCTGTAATAACTGCACTTAATTTTATTCGAACACTGGTTTATAATATTAAGTACTATTTACTCTTCCGCAAATTCTACTCTGATGTATTTTGTTATAAAATGTTGTAACTTTGTAATGGCTTCGCAATGGGATCCTGTCGGAGATAACAGGTGCTTATGTAGCCCGGCAGAGCCCGCCTAGGTCATCTGGAACACGGGCCCGGCTGTCAGATGTCATTAGTGATGTTGACAGGTGCCTGTGGGCCACGTGATTTAGGCGGTTCTGTTACAGCTGGTATCAAAGCGTTCCATTGCTAAATCATTGCAGGTTACCTTTCAAAAAGCTTCAAAATGTTTTGGATCATAAAAACTTAAACTGTTATTTTGAGTCCAAACTGCTTACAATCTTACCTTACTTAGTAGTTCTCATCTTGTTCTGCAATTTATCTTATTATGGTTATGGTAGCAGGTGGAACAACATTATTAACACTAGCCCTATGTTTAAACTAATTATGCTTTGATTTGTATTGCATGATTTAAAATTCGTAAGTACGTGCATGCATCATGATAATCACCATGTTAATAACTTCCTCCTTAAAAGTGGATATATGGGTTAGGAATTATCACACCTATTCTTGCTAGCCTATTATAACCTCACTAATTCAAACTTACCTTTCCAGCTGGCACGATCTAAGTTGACGGCACGCAAGATGACTGGCCCTCGTGGAGTCCCGCGCCATCAGTTGGCACCCCGTGATAGTGAAGAGGCGTCCGACAGCCGTCCACCCCGCCGCAGCCGCAAGGAATTGAAGAAAGAAATCAAGGAGCTGCACCGAGAGATAAGCCTCATGAGGGAGGACTTCCAAGTGGCCCGGGCTGATGATTACCGAGATGTGAGGACCAACAGAGACCTTCGGCGGGAGATCGACCGCCTGACTCAAGAGAGGGATCTAGCTTTGGAGAAAGAGGGCATGGCACGTGATTGGGTTGAGGAGCTGGAGGGGTACGTTGAGAACCTTGAGTGGAACAACGGCATGCTGCACGAGCAGGTGCATAGGCTGAACGATCAGTTTAACCCGATTCTGATTCCACGAGAGGAGGAGCCTGAGGAGGGTGTGGTCATAGGACCCAATGAGGAGTATTATGACAGTGAGGCTTCAGAGGACGGTTACCTTGAGGCAGTCGACCCAATGGAGGATGTAGTCGTCGAGGAGGACGACGAGGAGGAGGTTGTCGTTATAGACTAAGCTAGTCTTAGGACTAGTGATGTTTAGTCTTCTGTATACGAATGTCGTAATCATAGTACCAAGAACCGTAGTCTAGGTGGAACTTGTTGTGATTTGTGTGTTGAACCTTGTTATATTTGGTGTTTTAAGAAGTAATGCTACTATATGTTTATTTATGCAATGTGAGTCCTTAGTGGTTGTCTTAAAACAGATGGTCAACACTCGCTCAACTGGTGCTGGTACTTCTGACGAAGGAGCTGCTCCGTATCCACCACCCATTCCACCAACCTTAGTAGACGCCACCGCGGCCCTGGCTAATACAGCCAACGCTATGGCTCAAAACCGAGAAAATCGTGGCGGGCGTCGAGGCCACCGCGAAGATGAGGAAACCACTTATGTGGACTTCACTGAAACCCATCCACCAATACTCACCAAAGTCGAAGAACCCTTGGAGGCCGATGACTGGCTCCGTACTATGGAGCAGAAATTCAGCTTGATCCGCTGCACGGAAATCCAAAAGCCACTATTCGTGGCTTAGCAGCTGCGTGGTCCGGCCAGTGCCTGGTACGCCAACCTGTTGTCTGCACAGCCCGAGGAGCATCAGCTTACTTGGGCAGAGTTCCGTGAAGCCTTCTGAGCACATTACATCCCAGTGGGTGTAATGAAAATGAAACTGGACCAGTTCTTAGCTCTGCAACAGAAAGATTCTTCTGTGATGCAATATGTGAACCAATTCAACCATCTTGCCCAGTATGCTCCTGAACACACCAATACTGACTAAAAGAAGAAAGATTGCTTTGTCAGGGGCCTAAACTTCAAGATCCAGCATAGCTTATCTAACAACCTCAACTGCTCTTATCGCAAAGCTGTAAACAGCGCCATTGCTTACGAAGAAAGTGATCGTAAGCATCAGGATGAGAAGAAGAAAAAGAAATCAGGCTTTTCTGGCGGTCAAAAATGCCAGAAGATCATCTATCATCCTACACACCACAATCATCCAGCTTACCCACAGCAGCAAATCGTGGTACACACCGCGGCTACCTCTCATACCTCAAACCAACAGAACACCACTCAGCCAAATGCCCCAGGCGTTTGTATCAATACACCTCAGACCATCTATAATCACCCTTGCTACAGCTGTGGCAAATTGGAACATTGGGCTCGTGACTGTCCATATCCCAAGAAGTACAATCAAAATGCCCAGAAAGGCCCTGGACAGCAGTAGCAGCAGCATCAGAATCAGCACCGTGGCCAGCAGCACCAGGCTCAAAAGGTCAAACTTGTCAAGAAGGCAGGACATGTCTATTATACTCATGTGGATGACATCCCTGCAGGAGAACCCGTCATGATGGGTAGGTTTCCTGTCGCCAGCCACCCTGCTATTACACTTTTTGATTCTGGTGCATCACATTCATTCATCAATCGTACATTTGTGGTAAAACATGAGATTCCAATTGGAGAAATAAAGGAAAACTTCCTTATACATTCGCCCGGAGGGCGTATAAATACTAAGGAGGTAGTGCATCGAGTACCTATCGAGTTGGGCGGGCATATATTCCCAACCACCATGATAGTACTCAAGGATCAGGACATAGATGTCATATTAGGTATGAATTGGATGTATCAGCACAAGGCACTGATAGATGTGCTGAATAGGACCATAAAGGTCAGCATACCTGGTAGTCAATCTCAACTTCTTATCCAACTGCCACTACCCGTGAGAATGATTGAGAAGATAGTGCAGAGATTGTGTGCCACCTCAGTTCAAGAAATCCAAAATATTCCGGTAGTCTGTGAATTTCCGGATGTATTTCCTGATGATCTACCCGGTCTGCCACCTGACCGTGACGTAGAGTTCGCTATTGAGTTGAAGCCAGGAACTGCACCTATATCCCGCAGAGCCTATAGGATGCCTCTCAAGGAATTGGCTGAGCTTAAAATTCAACTGCAAGATCTGCTTGATAAGGGTTTCATCAGACCGAGTTTATCTCCTTGGGGTTGTCCTGCTATATTCGTGAAAAAGAAGGACAAGTCACTCAGACTCTGTGTCGATTATCGCCCACTCAATGAGGTCACCATTAAAAATAAATATCCTTTGCCTCGTATTGACCTACTCTTTGACCAGCTAGCTGGAGCCAAGGTCTTTTCCAAAATTGACCTTAGGTCTGGCTACCACCAAATAAAGATCCGTCCCGAGGATATTCCTAAAACAGCATTCACCACCAGATACGGCCTTTATGAGTATCTGGTCATGTCTTTTGGTCTAACCAACGCACCTGCCTATTTCATGTACCTCATGAACTATGTTTTCATGCCCGAGCTTGACACGTTCGTAGTCGTGTTCATCGATGACATCCTTGTTTATTCCAAAACCCCTGATGAACATGCCAACCACCTCCGTATTGTCCTGACCCGCTTGAGAGAGCACCAACTATATGCCAAGTTTAGCAAATGTGAGTTTTGGCTAGATCGAGTTCCTTTTCTCGGCCACATTTTATCAGCTGAAGGTGTATCCGTGGATCCGAGCAAGGTGGAAGAAATCTTGAATTGGAAGCCACCAACCACAGTTCATCAAGTCCGTAGTTTTATGGGAATGGCAGGGTATTACCGTCGGTTTATTCCAGACTTCTCAAGAATAGCCAAGCCCATTACCAACCTGCTAAAGAATCAAGTCAAATTCATCTGGTCGCCAGAATGTGAGAAGGCATTTCAAACCTTGAAAAAGTTGTTGACCACTGCACCAGTACTAGCTCAACCAGACATTGAAAAGCCCTTTGATGTGTACTGTGATGCTTCTGGTACCGGACTTGGTTGTGTCTTGATGCAAGAAGGAAGAGTCATTGCTTATGCCTCATGGCAACTCAAGCGTCATGAGGAGAATTATCCCACTCATGATTTGGAGTTAGCAGCTGTGGTACATGCCTTAAAGATATGGCATCACTATTTGCTGGGCAGTACCTGTAATGTATATACAGATCACAAGAGTCTGAAATACATTTTCACTCAAGGAGAGTTGAACATGAGACAGCGAAGATGGCTCGAGCTAATCAAGGATTATGATATTGAAGTGCATTATCACCCTGGCAAGGTGAATGTGGTCGCCGATGCACTCAGTCGTAAGGTGCACTGCAATTGTTTGACAGTCAAGCCGTATGATATATCCTTGTGCTATGAGTTGGAAAAATTAGGGATAGAAATAATTCCACAAGGCAGTCTGACCAATATTAGTATTGAAACACCCATCTGAGATGAGGTTATTGCCGCTCAGCAGGAAAGTAATGGAATCAAACACATCAAGGAAAAGGTTCAAGCTGGCAAGGCAGATTGTTTCCGGATTGATGATAATGGTGTCGTGTGGTTCAAGGATCGTCTGGTAGTTCCAAAGGTGCCGGATTTGTGACAAAAGATCCTTGACGAAGCACATTTGATGAGGTTTTCCATCCATCCTGGCAGCAACAAGATGTATCAGGATTTGAGGCAAAAGTTCTGGTGGACAAAGATGAAGATAGAGATTGCTCGGTATGTCGCGAGATGTGACATGTGTCAGAAAGTGAAAGCTGTTCACATGAGGCCTGGAGGAGAGCTGCAGCCATTACCTATTGATGCTTGGAAGTGGGAGGATATTAGTATGGACTTCATCACCGGTCTACCTAAGACCACAAAGGTTTTGACTCCATCTGGGTTATTGTGGATTGTCTCACCAAACAGGCTCTTTTATGCCAGTCAAGACTCTTTATCCTGCCTCTACCTAGGCTGACTGATGAGGACATCAACACCGATCATACATCCACGCCGTCCACGCCGACACCTGCTGGTCCTATTACTCGTGCTCGTGCTCGAAAACTTAATCATCAAGTGAGTTCCTTCTTGAGCTCTTGTCCATCCTGTTTAGATCTTGGAGACACGTGCACTCTTGTTTTGATTAGGAATCAAGGAGACGACCGAAAGGGAAAAGGACTCGCGTAGGCTGGAATTCGGACTGCAGCAGAGTCCAAACTTGCGACGGTCACGACGACTCCATACGGACTCCGATTGGGACGTTCTAGGACTCCATGGAAAGCATATCAAGTCTACTTTCCAATGGATCTATGCTTGTTCCCATATCCTATCAGATACGTTCGTAGTCATCGTTTTAACGTCAAAGACCTTCTCTGCTTATGGTGCTGCGTCACCTAATTTTGGGCTGTTGGCCCATGTATCAAGTTGGGTCCATTAGGGACACGTCCTAGGGTTGGAGGACGACCCCAACACCTCCTTGGTCGTCCTTCCATCTACATATATGCCTCTAGAGCCGCCACAAACAGATTGGGTTTTGTTTTAGATCAAGTTTAGCCATCGCTACTTGCTTGTAGACGCGCGTGCTGATCCAGTCGCCCGTCTCCTTGTCTTCGGAACCCCACTCATAATAAGATTCAGTGTGAAACCTTCAATTTCATCTTGCAACTTCAGTGCTTGTTTCCTTGTTCTTGCTAGTTATTCGATTGCTTGCAGGACGGGAGCCCTAGGGGCTGGTTGTCGTGCTCCACAAGATCGTGACGGCCTTTGGAAGTGGTGTATCGGTCGCTAAGGCGCGGTCTTGGAAGGCTGTAGTCGGGCCGTGAACGTCATCTCCATCCACCAATCGAGTTATCTCACGCCTCTCATCGAAAGATCGACCACAAACCCTAGCGGGTTCATATCAATTGGTATTCAGAGCAAGGTTTGATCGGTGAGAGATTTTAGTTTATATTATTTTCCTATAGTCCAGAAAAGCCAACAAAATAGTAGATTCAATTTTCCATAATCCCATAGACCTTTTGTGCCTTTTACTAGTACTACTTAGTTCAGGCTTGTTGAGTTTGGATTACATCGGTTGAGTCGAGTTGCTGGTCTTAGGGTTAGTCTTTTAGAGTTTCGAGTTCTTGCCACGTTTTGGTCATTGTCAATCATATACATCTTTGCTGCCATCACCACCATAAACATCTCCACTACAGCATATAAATCTCCATTGCAATAGTTTCCATCATATGCATCTTTGCTATCCATGATATTTTGTCTTAACACTGGCAAAATTTGATCTGTGCACACAAAGAAAACTCAACATTTCTAGTTCTATTCTTGTTACTCCCAGAAAAGAAAAGAGAAAAGAAAGAGAAACACATTATAAGTTGCTTTTCTGAAATCTGATTTGCAAAGATTCAGTTTTGCTCTGGTTGTGCAAAGTAAAAGAAAAGAAGAAAAAAAGAAAAGAAAAGAGAAAGAAAGAGAAAGAGAAAAGAAAGAAAAGAAGAGAGAAGGAAAAGAAGGGGAGTGAATTCTTGCTATTCTTGTGCTTTGTTTCTTGCTGTACCGTGACTTCATTTGTGTCCAGGCTCGCGTCTCTAGCACGGTCTAGCCTAGGACCAGCACGGTACCACCGTTGAACGATTTCTCAGCTTGCTTTTGTGATTAATGTGGTGCTAGTACTTCCTTGTGTATTAATTTCAGCCCTCCTATAGCTCCACATATTCTACAGCTTGACAGGTCTTGTGCTGCGGCACCGATACACTTCATCCATTGCTGCAGACTTGTTGGTAGACGACCCCTCCTGTCGAGCAAGGTAAGAACTGGTAAGAACTTGTATAACAGGTGGAGAGTGAGCGACTTGCTGTAGCTACATCCTAGTAGTTGTAGGGCTTTTATTTCTTCACTTGTCTTCTTGTTGTCTTTGTCTTTGAACCATGCCAGGGTCCGACGAAGATAACCAAATTCCACATTCGCCTCGCACAAAGGGCATCATACAACATTTTGAAAGGAAAGTGAAGCTGCACACGGAGGGACTTGATAATGACTTGCAGGTGACAAATGACAAACTTGGGCAGTTGGAGGCTACACAGATTGCCGCAAACAACAAGCTTGCAGGTTTGGAGAAGTCCATTGCTAGTGTGGACAAAAGCCTTACTGCTCTGCTGAGGCGTTTTGATGACCTCCACAACGATGATAAAGACAAGCATAAAGAAGAAAAGAAGGAGGAAGATCGAGAGGATGGTAGTTATGATGAAGAATACACAGGTGATACTGAACATGATGATCGAGACACTCGTGATCGACGTCGCCTACGTCACAACCGTAGAGGTATGGGTGGCCGCCGCCGACGCGAGGCACACAATAATGATGATGCTTTCAGTAAGATTAAATTTAAGATACCTCCTTTTGATGGTAAATATGACCCTGATGCATACATTACTTGGGAGATTGCTGTTGATCAAAAGTTTGCATGCCATGAATTTCCTGAGAACACACGTGTTAGGGCTGCTACTAGTGAGTTCACAGATTTTGCTTCTGTTTGGTGGATCGAATATGGTAAGAAAAATCCTAATAACATACCTAAAACTTGGGATGCGCTGAAACGAGCCATGAGAGCTAGATTTGTTCCATCTTACTATGCCCGTGATATGATAAATAAGTTGCAGCAATTGAGACAAGGTTCTAATAGTGTAGAAGAATACTATCAGGAATTACAAATGGGTATGTTGCGTTGTAAATTAGAGGAGGATGAGGAACCTGCTATGGCTAGATTTTTAGGCGGGTTAAATCGGGAAATTCAGGATATCCTCGCTTACAAAGAATACAATAACGTAACCAAACTGTTTCATCTTGCTTGTAAAGCTGAACGGGAAGTGCAGGGACGACGTGCTAGCGCAAGGACTAATGTTTCTGCAGGGAAAGCTAGTTCATGGCAGCAGCGCACGTCTACAACTCCGTCTACACGTACTCCTACGCCATTATCTAGTGACAAGACTCGAGCTGCCCCCACCAATTCAGTAGCGAAGACAGCGCAAAAGCTGGCTGCGAGTACTTCATCCGTGGCATCGACAGGTAGATCAAGCAACATACAATGTCATCGGTGCAAGGGATATGGCCATGTGATGCGTGACTGCCCAAACAAGCGTGTTATGATTGTCAAAGATGATGGTGAGTGTTCATCTGCTAGTGATTTTGATGAAGATACACTTGCATTGCTTGCGGCTGACTATGCAGGTAGTGAGGAACACATAGAAGAACACATTAATGCAGGTGACGCGGGGCACTATGAGAGCTTGATTGTACAGCGAGTGCTTAGTGCACAAATGGAGAAGGCGGAGCAAAATCAGCGACACACTTTATTCCAAACAAAGTGTGTCATCAAGGAGCGTTCGTGCCGCATGATCATCGATGGAGGTAGCTGCAACAACTTGGCAAGCAGCGACATGGTACAGAAGCTCGCCCTCACCACCAAACCACACCCCCATCCCTACTACATCCAATGGCTGAACAACAGTGGTAAGGCAAAGGTAACGAGACTTGTGCGAATCGATTTTGCCATCGGATCATACAAAGATATCGTTGAATGTGATGTTGTGCCTATGCAAGCTTGCAATATTCTGCTAGGTAGACCATGGCAATTTGATAGAGATTCGATGCATCATGGTAGATCAAATCAATATTCGTTTCTATACCATGATCGAAAAATTGTGTTGCATCCTATGTCTCCTGAAGCTATTATGCAATCTGATGTTACTAAGGCTGCAAAAGCAAAGAGCGAGAGCAATAAAAATGACAAATCTGTTGTTGATGACAAAGATGAGATAAAATTGAAAGGACGTTGTATGCTTGCTACAAAATCTGATATTAATGAGTTCAATGCTTCCACCTCTGTTGCTTATGCTTTGGTATGCAAGGATGCTTTGATTTCATTTGAGGATATGCAACGTTCTTTGCCCCCTGCTGTTGCTAACATTTTGCAGGAGTATTCTGATGTGTTCCCCAGTGAGATACCAGCGGGGCTGCCACCAATACGCGGGATTGAGCACCAAATTGATCTTATCCCTGGTGCTTCTTTGCCAAACCGTGCGCCATACAGGACCAATCCGGAAGAAACGAAGGAAATTCAGCGGCAAGTGCAAGAACTACTAGACAAAGGTTATGTGCGTGAGTCTCTTAGTCCTTGTGCTGTTCCAGTGATTTTAGTGCCTAAGAAAGATGGAACATGGCGCATGTGTGTTGATTGTAGGGCCATTAATAATATCACCATTCGATATCGACACCCTATTCCACGATTAGATGATATGCTTGATGAATTGAGTGGTGCTGTTGTGTTTTCAAAGGTGGATTTGCGTAGTGGGTACCACCAGATTCGTATGAAATTGGGAGATGAATGGAAAACTGCTTTCAAAACTAAGTTCGGTCTATATGAGTGGTTAGTCATGCCTTTTGGGTTAACTAATGCACCTAGTACTTTCATGAGATTAATGAACGAGGTTTTGCGTGCTTTCATTGGGAAATTTGTTGTCGTCTACTTTGATGATATACTGATTTATAGCAAATCCATGGATGAACACCTTGATCACTTACGTGCTGTTTTCAATGCTCTACGTGATGCACGCTTGTTTGGTAACCTTGAGAAGTGCACTTTCTGCACCGATCGAGTATCGTTTCTTGGCTATGTTGTCACTCCACAGGGAATTGAGGTTGATAAAGCCAAGGTGGAAGCTATACAAGGATGGCCTGTACCCACGACGGTCACACAAGTGCGGAGTTTCCTAGGACTTGCTGGTTTCTATCGCCGTTTTGTGAAGGACTTCAGCACCATTGCTGCACCATTGAATGAGCTTACAAAGAAGGGAGTGCCCTTTTCTTGGGGCAAAGCACAAGAGCACTCCTTCCACGTGCTGAAAGATAAGTTAACACATGCACCTCTGCTCCAACTCCCTGATTTTAATAAGACATTCGAGCTTGAATGTGATGCGAGTGGAATTGGATTGGGTGGTGTTTTGTTACAAGAAGGCAAACCTGTTGCATACTTTAGTGAGAAATTGAGCGGGCCTATTCTGAATTATTCTACATATGACAAGGAATTATATGCTCTAGTGCGCACATTAGAAACATGGCAGCATTATTTGTGGCCCAAAGAATTTGTTATACATTCTGATCATGAATCTTTGAAGCATATTCGTAGTCAAGGAAAACTGAATCGTAGACATGCAAAATGGGTTGAATTTATTGAATCTTTTCCTTATGTTATCAAACACAAGAAAGGGAAGGATAATATCATTGCAGATGCATTGTCTAGGAGATATACTTTGCTGAATCAACTTGATTACAAGATCTTTGGGTTAGAAACAATTAAGGACCGATATGCTCATGATGCTGATTTTAAAGAAGTGCTGCTGCATTGTAAAGATGGGAAAACGTGGAACAAATTCATCGTCAATGATGGGTTTGTGTTTAGAGCTAACAAGCTATGCATTCCAGCTAGCTCCGTTCGCTTGTTGTTGCTGCAGGAAGCGCATGGAGGTGGCTTGATGGGGCATTTTGGAGCGAAGAAGACGGAGGACATTCTTGCTGGTCATTTCTTTTGGCCAAAGATGCGACGAGACGTGGAGAGATTTGTTGCTCGCTGCACAACATGTCAAAAGGCTAAGTCCCGGTTGAATCCACACGGTTTGTATATGCCTCTTCCTGTTCCTAGTGCTCCTTGGGAGGATATTTCTATGGATTTTGTGTTGGGATTGCCACGCACTAGGAAAGGGCGAGATAGTGTTTTTGTGGTTGTGGATCGATTCTCTAAAATGGCACATTTCATACCATGTCATAAAACTGATGATGCTACAAATATTGCTGATTTGTTCTTTCGAGAAGTTGTTCGCTTGCATGGTGTGCCAAATACAATTGTCTCTGATCGTGATGCTAAATTTCTTAGCCATTTTTGGAGAACTTTATGGGCTAAATTGGGGACTAAGCTTTTATTTTCCACCACTTGTCACCCCCAAACTGATGGTCAAACTGAAGTTGTGAATAGAACTCTGTCTACTATGTTAAGGGCTGTTTTAAAGAAGAATATTAAGATGTGGGAAGATTGTTTGCCTCATATTGAGTTTGCTTATAATCGTTCGCTGCATTCTACTACGAAGATGTGTCCCTTTGAGATTGTTTATGGCTTGTTACCACGTGCTCCTATTGATTTAATGCCATTGCCAGGTTCTGAAAAGTTGAATTTTGATGCTAAGCAACGTGCTGAATTGATGCTAAAACTACATGAAACCACTAAAGAAAACATAGAGCGCATGAATGCTAAGTACAAATTTGCTGGAGACAAAGGTAGAAGGGAATTGATTCTTGAACCTGGAGATTTGGTTTGGTTGCATTTGCGAAAGGATAGGTTTCCTGAACTAAGAAAATCTAAATTGATGCCTAGAGCGGATGGTCCTTTTAAAGTGATGCAACGAATAAATGAGAATGCATATAAGCTTGATCTTCCTGCAGATTTTGGGGTTAGTCCCACATTTAACATTGCAGATTTGAAGCCTTATTTGGGTGAGGAAGATGTGGTTGAGTCGAGGACGACTCAAATTCAAGAAAGGGAGGATGATGAGGACATCAACACCGATCATACATCCACGCCGTCCACGCCGACACCTGCTGGTCCTATTACTCGTGCTCGTGCTCGAAAACTTAATCATCAAGTGAGTTCCTTCTTGAGCTCTTGTCCATCCTGTTTAGATCTTGGAGACACGTGCACTCTTGTTTTGATTAGGAATCAAGGAGACGACCGAAAGGGAAAAGGACTCGCGTAGGCTGGAATTCGGACTGCAGCAGAGTCCAAACTTGCGACGGTCACGACGACTCCATACGGACTCCGATTGGGACGTTCTAGGACTCCATGGAAAGCATATCAAGTCTACTTTCCAATGGATCTATGCTTGTTCCCATATCCTATCAGATACGTTCGTAGTCATCGTTTTAACGTCAAAGACCTTCTCTGCTTATGGTGCTGCGTCACCTAATTTTGGGCTGTTGGCCCATGTATCAAGTTGGGTCCATTAGGGACACGTCCTAGGGTTGGAGGACGACCCCAACACCTCCTTGGTCGTCCTTCCATCTACATATATGCCTCTAGAGCCGCCACAAACAGATTGGGTTTTGTTTTAGATCAAGTTTAGCCATCGCTACTTGCTTGTAGACGCGCGTGCTGATCCAGTCGCCCGTCTCCTTGTCTTCGGAACCCCACTCATAATAAGATTCAGTGTGAAACCTTCAATTTCATCTTGCAACTTCAGTGCTTGTTTCCTTGTTCTTGCTAGTTATTCGATTGCTTGCAGGACGGGAGCCCTAGGGGCTGGTTGTCGTGCTCCACAAGATCGTGACGGCCTTTGGAAGTGGTGTATCGGTCGCTAAGGCGCGGTCTTGGAAGGCTGTAGTCGGGCCGTGAACGTCATCTCCATCCACCAATCGAGTTATCTCACGCCTCTCATCGAAAGATCGACCACAAACCCTAGCGGGTTCATATCACTGACCTATACATCAAAAATGTTATGAAGCTTCATGGGGTACCCAAGACTATCGTTTCCAATAGGGGTACACAGTTTATCTCAAACTTTTGGAAGTCTTTTCACAGGTCGTTGGGAACGAAACTTCTGCATAGTACTGCATATCACCCACAGACTGACGGACAGACAGAAAGAGTCAATCAAGTGCTGGAGGATATGTTGAGGGCTTGTGCGCTTAATTACCCTGACAGGTGGGACGAGTGTTTAGCATTGGCAGAATTTTCATACAACAACAGTTATCAAGAAAGTATCAAGATGGCGCCATTTGAAGCAGTTTATGGTCGTAGGTGCCGAACATCATTGAATTGGTCTGAACCTGGAGAACGGTGGTTTTATGGTGTGGACTTGGTCAATGAAGCCGAGGAAAAGGTCAGGCAGATCCAAGAGAATTTAAAGGTAGCACAGTCTCGACAGAAAAGTTATGCCGATAAAAGGCGTCGGCCTTTGGCATTCAAGGTGGGAGATTATGTTTACCTAAAGGTATCGCCAATGAAAGGTGTCAGTCGTTTTGGGGTCAAGGGAAAATTAACCCCTCGTTACATCAGACCATTCCAAATTTTGGGACATTATGGAAAGGTGGCTTACAAGCTGCAATTGCCTGGTCATCTCTCAGCCGTACACAATGTATTTCATGTGTCGCAACTCAAGAAATGCCTGCGAGTTCCTGACCAAGTTGTCGATGTTGAAGGGGTAGAGCTTGAGCCTGATTTGACTTATGTTGAATATCCGGTTCGGGTTTTGGATATAAAGGATCGTTTCACACGAAGGACGACAATCAGATGGTACAAGATTCAATGGAGTGCACATTCCGAAGAAGAAGCCACATGGGAATCGGAAGACTACCTCGCAGAAAATTTCCTCGAGTTCTTTGCTACCTTGTAGAATATAAACTTTCTAGTCTCGACATATATAAACGTTCCTCTGTTTTTTTTAGCAGATAGTTTAGAACCAGTTAGTTGAGACATGTTCTTTTCCATTACTTTGTTTCGGTTAATTTTTCTATTAAATCTTGGGACGAGATTTCTTTTAGGGGGGAAGGCTGTAATACCTTAGGTATTACAATTTAATTAATCTGCCATGTCATCATATTTTAACTTGAGCATTTGCATATGATTGTGCTTAGGGCCTAGAGTGATTTGATTTCAGCTAGTATTGATTGTAATTAAGTCCTTAATCAAAAATCAAAAATAAAAAAAATAAATAGAAATCAAATTGAGTCTCAGAGTTGGCCTAAAACCCTAATTCAAAATCTATCTTGAATCTGATAAAGGTGTCTTAATAAAAGTTGTAGAGCTTTTGAAATGGGACAACTTTTATTTTTGGACATTTTGAAGTTATATTATAAAAATTTAAATTAAACTCAAATTACTATATTGAAATTTACATTTGAAACTTCAATTTCAAAAATATTAAGAATATTCAAAAACTTCCTTAATATAAGTTTTCAAGCTCACTGAGTAGAACAACTTTCATGTTTACCAATTTTTAAGTTGTTGAGAAGAATCAAAAGTAATTTTAAAATTTCAGTTTGAAATTCAAAACCTAATTCTACCCCCTTTTGTATAAATTCAAATTGGTGCAAAATTTGAACATGGTGTAAAAAAGCAAAGATGTTCTAAATGAAATTTGCCACAACTTTTATTTTTGGAGCACCTACTGTAGCTGCAAGGTTTGGGAGGAATTTAAAATTTCTAGCTGTTGCCCCCTGTCTGCTACAGTACCGGGGCCCCCCTGTTCCGGCCGCGTGGCCGCGCATACGTGCGCGTGCCGCGCCACACGCCGGCGATGTCCGGCCGGGGCATGGCCCCGTCGCCATCAAGCCACGACCACCTGAGGGCCCCGGACCTATCTCGGCCTTATCCCCGAGCTCCGACGGTTTAAAGGCGACGGCGGCGTCTGTTTTTCCCCTCCCACTCCCGTTCGGTCGCCAGCCGAATTGTCACCTCTCCGACCATCTCCACCTTTGCCCGCGTGCAGTAGTCCGATTAGGTTCATTGCGCGTCTCCTGGGCCGTTTGTGTTGGTCGATTGTAGTCGGAGTCCGCCGCGCGTTTCGTTTTCTTCCTCCGCTCCGGCCGAGCACCGCCGCGGGCGGCATCGACACGGCTAACCCGTCTCGGTGAGTTCCCTCTCCGGTTCGGCTTGCGTTTTGTGCTCCATTCAGTGTCGTGATGCTCATGTCCCCACGGGTTCCGTGGTTGGGGCCTTAGGTACCTCGGAACAGGACCTCGCCGTGGAGTTCGCACCGCCCCGTCAACTTTCGTCGCCGTTCTCACCTCCCCGTACCATCGCAGCTCGAGCCTCCTAGCCAGACCAAACCGCGGTGAGCCCCTGAAGCCTTAACACAATTAATCTCGGTCACTTCTAGCTTGAGCTCGCCGGCGTGTGGCTTGCCGCCGCCGCCGAGCCGCCATTGTTCCCGACGAGCTCGTCGCCGGGCGTATTTAGTCTTCTGGGGATCTTTGAGTAGTGTCCTAGGGCCGTTCGCGTCGTTCGGTGGTGTTTCCCTCACCAGAGGGGCCGCCAGCGGCGAGCCGCCGTGCTCGCACGCGCGCGAGCGCCGGGAGGAAGAAGGGGACGAGGGAGTGAGAGGCTGACTGGTGGGGTCACCTCGTCAGCGACACGGGAGGGCGCGGGCGTGCGCGCGCGGGGCCGTGGCTGGGCCGTGCTGGGCCTGCTCATTGGATTGGGCCGAATGGCCGTTTTCTTTTTCCCGGCCGATTTAGTAGACCTTTTCTCTTTTTAATTAAAATGAATAGTGTTAGCTTTTAATCTTTTTGTGTGGATTAATCTACTGGAGCAAAAATTATGAAAATATTTTTGGATACTCTCTGTGATGTGTAGAATTTAATAAAAATATTAAATGTAGGATTTGAGTGTTTTCTGTATTAATTAAAAATCAGCACATTAAATGATAAAAGGAACTTTGATGATATTTAATAATTTCTGTGTTGTTCCAAAAATGATGAAATTTATTGTGCCACTGTTTGGTACTGAAATCTATCTGTTGGTGGAATTTGGCATCAAATGGAAATAGTTAAAAATTTATTAAATTATATGTTAGTTTAAATGATTAATAATAGGAATAGGAAATGGAACAATTATTGGATGGTGTGATTTTTGGATTGATTGAGATTCTAGGTCAATCACCTTTATGACCTAGGGCATTGTGAATTAGAGTAATCATGGCTAGCCTATGGTAGGATCTTGATCACGTGTGTGCATTACTTATTATTTAATTTTTATCTGTCATTTCATGTGCATCACATTCATACATTCATTCATTGCAAACGTGTAGTGACCGAGAATCCGGAGGTAAAATCTGAGGGTCCATCTGAGAAGACTGCTCAGGAAGTTGTGCAAGGATTTGATATTTGTGGTATTGACCCGGACCCGACACTCTACACAATCCAAGGCAAGCCCCGGTGCATTTGCCCCTCTCCTTGTTGTTTTAAAAATATCTAATATTTGAGTTAATTAATTGCATTAGGTTAATAGGAGTTGTGTGACAACCAATTGATGCATTACCATCCTTGAATAACTGTCAATACCTGAGAACCTGATTTATTAAAAGTATTGAAAAATGCTTAGTCATGCTTAATGGTTAGTTTTGCAAAAATGCTATTTTAATTTGTGATGATATAAAGCAAAAGAATCACTTTATGGGACTGGTTATGTCCTTGTTGGTTGGCAGTGTTCCTAGCTAGTTCATTGTCACCAATGAGGAAGGGTTTTCCTGCTCGGTGATCGTGGCTTTAGGTTAGAGTCCCAACAATTGTCACCGACGGAAACGGGATTTGAAAACCAAAGGGACAGCGGTATTTGGGTTAGTGTCTCAATGCACTGTCGCCATCGGAAAAAGGTTTAGGGACCGTTCATTGTAGGCCTGCTGGATCGAGACTTTGCAACTAGCCACATACTACGGGAAGCCTCTGACTCCGGTGGCTCTACTGCTGGAACCGACAACCACGCACTAGGAGTGGAGAGATGGCGAGAGTAGCGTGTACCCTCGTGGCCGTCATGCCTGTAGACGAGAGGAGTACTGTGCTCTCGGGTGGCGCAGGACCGGTTCCGGGGTATGAAAAGCCGTGGTAGGCGGGTTGGCGTATGCAAGCTTAAGTACTACATACGCAGTGTGGATAGGGATCCCCAGCTGGGTATTAATCGATTTGAATCGTCGTTGCTCCTCAGATATGGAGACTTGATCCTTCGACCATTCAGCGAATAGTGGTTCGGAACTAGGATTATCTTTGAATGGATAAAGCTAATGAAATAATGATGATATAGGAGAAAGAACTCGGAGGTATGGTTAATAATGAATAGTATTATTGAAATAAAATATTAAGATAGGACTAGTAATGCTTTTCCGCAAAACTCTTGAAATCTTGCTAAAGCCTTGCCTTGACTCCCCTCAGCCTGCATTCCTGAGTCTAATTTTACACTTTTAGTCGGGTAAGTCTTGCGGAGTATCCCATGTACTCAGGGTTTGTTAACCCCGTTGCAGGAGGGCAGCAGGAGACCGGAGTTTTTCTCGCTCCGTGCTGCGTCACCATCGTCCAGGAGAGTGAAGAAGATTAAGGTTAAACCCTTGGGCAGGGTTCGTGTAATATTAATCTATCTGTCGTACTGTTGATCCAACCGCTACTGCTACTCTTTTAAATTTATGGTCTGTAATAACTGCACTTAATTTTATTCGAACACTGGTCTGTAATATTAAGTACTATTTACTCTTCCGCAAATTCTACTCTGATGTATTTTGTTATGAAATGTTGTAACTCTGTAATGGCTTCACAATGGGATCCTGTCGGAGATAACGGGTGCTTATGTAGCCCGGCAGAGCCCGCCTAGGTCATCTGGAACACGGGCCCGGCTGTCAGATGTCATTAGTGACGTTGACAGGTGCCTGTGGGCCACGTGATTTAGGCAGTTCTGTTACAGGCCGCGCGCGCCACCGTGGGGTTGCCGTCAGCAATGGTGACTGCCACCTTGAGTTCTCTTCCCGGCCGCGTTATCAGCCCCATAGGCATCCCCATCGACCCCTCTCTCTCCCGGTGTGGTTGTCACGGCGAATCGTGGGCTGTAGTGCCGAATCCGAGGAGTCCGGCGAGCTCCTGGCCGGAATCCATGGCTGCCACCGTGGTCAGGCCTGTTCCACCATGTGTCATGGCCCTGTTCCTCCTCATCGTTCTTTCTTGAACCATCCTCAGCCGTCCATTCAAGATCTAGCGCCCAGATTAGAACTTACCCCTTCGCGGTGCATTTTGTTAAAGAGGCCCTCTATTTTTGGAAAATGAACCCACCGTCCAAAGCACAGTAGCAAAGGGCGTTTCTCTTTTAGGAAAACGTAGTTTCGTTAAGCTGAGGTTCGGATACGTTTCTAGAAATTTCAGAAATTAGTTTGAATCCTATTTCGATATATTTTTGTCGTTTCAAATCCGTTTGAGTTGATTCAAATTGCGTTAGATTCGTATTTTCGAACTCTACGTGTTTTTACCACTGTACAGTGTGTTTGGCACTTTTAAAATTCGAGTTAATATTATATTAATTATTTTTTATAGCAAATCTTTAGAAAATCATATCTTCTGCGTTTTAAATCCGTTTTTCGTGATCTTTATATCGATGTAATCATTGAAACGAGTAGAATAGTTTTATATCATTTTCAAACTATTTTTATTCTGATGGTGTACTGTTCTAATTATTTTTTCCTTTATTTGTTTCGTGTATGATTGCCCGATGTTTGTGTGGTGATTGGATGATCGTGTGAGTAGACGGTGAGCAGTACGTGGAAGATCAAGAGTACCTCTACGAGCAGGACCAGCAGGAGTACTTTAATCAAGGCAAGTATAACATGGACCATCCTTGTGTCCTATTCATAATAAATACATACTACATATGTATGTGTTCACCTTGACAACCTTAGAGATCATAAACTAGATTTGCTATCTTGATTCCTTGTTTACCTATTGGGATGTGCATTGGGTAGCTTTTGCTAGTGCTTTATTAATGCCAATGATCTTGTGATATGATTAATGGATTGTGCAATGAACATTTAATATAATTTTTATTACTGTTCAAAAGGAGGCTAGAGCCTTGGGTTGAACGGTTTGGCTCTAGTTTCTCTCCATAGGATTTCTGAACCTGATGAACCGGGATTTTCTGTACAGCTGTGAGGGCTATATGGCTCTAGCTTTAGTCATTTAAAAGACCTTTTCTACCTTGTTAGAGGTTACCCGAAAGGGCGCAGTTGGGTGTTTACCACCTTGGGTGTAGTACAGCTTCTAGTCTTATGTGTATAGCCGAGAAGGAATGTGCCATATTGAAAAGGGGGTTCCTACATCTCGCTGCCACTCACCCCTTGCGGCCCTAACTTGTTAGACGAACCTTTAAATGGCTTTATATGGTTAGCTAGTGTGTGGGCGTCATGAACTCATGCATTAGAAAATCATGACTCACAGTGAAAGTGTACACCTCTGCGCAGAGTTTAATAACCTATCATGATAGCCGTGCTCACGGTCATGAGCGGCCTAGGTCACACGTTCTGCTAGATGGTTACTGTGAAATATGTTATGTTCTTTATTGCTGTTAATACCTTTGCCATTTATTAACCTTATTACAATTGATCATTGGATTAATATTGGGATTTGGAATACTTGATGCTACTCAACTGCTAAAATAAATATTAATATTAAAAGCTAAATGCAGTCAAACAGTGTCTAGCCTATTTGTGCCTCATGAACCCGTGTTGTACTTGCTGAGTACGAAATGTGCTCACTCTTGCTATTACCACCACAACAGATGAAGATTGGAATGAGGACTACCGAAACGAGTATTAGGCTTGGTGTCTCCCAGTCGACCGTGTCCCTATGATGGAGCTTCCGCGAGTGTGACATCATTGTTATTATCTATATTTATGCAAGACTCTGTATTAAATACTTATTCATTATGTAAAAACTGTGATGATACAATTGTAATTTGTCAGCTTATATGTGCGACTATTCCTGGGGCACATATGAGTTATTTATGCATCCTATTTTGTTCTTAAAATATGGGTGCGACAGATTGGTATCGGAGCATGTGTTGACTGTAGAACGCAAGCCTAGTTAGCACTGGTCAATTTGCAAACCTTATTTTGCTAGAAAACTATTTTTCTATGTCCTTGCTCATTCGTTTGACTGATTCTCATCCTTGTCATATTATTGTCTCTCCCCTTGATAGCTTCCTTTGAGCTACTTCTGCTTATCTCCTTGATCTATTATTTTAGTTGCTTTATAAAATTTTCTATTCTCATCTTGCTCAAAATATCAATGGCCTATCATCATATATACCCTTTAGGATGTCTACCAATTGAGGAGAAGCACATGTAGTTTCGAAGTTGTGAACTCGTGTGTTCTTGAATGAATTGTTATTGTGATAATGTGTGATTTAGATCTTTGTGATGATTTCTGGAACTTTATGGACATGTCTACAAGTTTCTTATATAATAATATTGAGTTATAGTCATAATTATATCGTGGATTCAGTTGCAACCTGTTTCTCCCCTTGCTGTTTTTCTAGAGCAGCCTGTGATATTTCTATTATATCTCTAAAAATATTTGTCCAAAAATTATGAAATTTTTCTGGGAATAACTAGACTTCCATATCTTTCCAACCCCATAAGTTTTACCTTTTTATCAATTTCAAGCTATGAGATATGTCTGTTCTAAGATGAGGTTCTATGCAGTCTGGAAATCGTACAACAGCTTCGGTCTTACTCTATTTTGATAAATTTGACGTCTGAATCTGGGAAAGTTGTCTAAATAAAAGTTGTAGGTAATTTTATAAGCATTCCAACCGTGTATGGTATGCATCAATTGGATTTCGGGAACTCTAGATATCTCTGTTTTACTGAACTGTTACAGATGTATCTCGCCAGAAAATTTCAGATGCAGTTATATGTTGCCATTTTTGAGTTAATGAATAATTCTAAAGAATTTTTCACTTAACTTGCAATGCAGATGCCTAAAGGAAGGCCTGCTGGAGCTAACCAACCCCCGCCTCCACCACCACCGCCAATGACGGTGGAACAGCTGATGGAAATGCAGGCACAGTTGATGCAGACGATGATGCAATTCATCCAGAACCAGCCAGCGGGAGGCAATGTACCTCCTCCACCGCCCATGAACAAGAGGAGGGAGTTTATGCAGGGTCACCCTCCTGTGTTTTCTCATGCTGCTGATCCATTGGGGGCCGATGATTGGCTTCGTGCTGTGGAGAAACAACTTAATATCTGTCAGTGTGATGACCAGCAGAAGGTGCTCTACACTTCTGGGCAGCTTCAGGGAGCAGCTCAGACTTGGTGGGAATCATACCAAGCCGCTCATCCTAACAATGCTCCTCCCGTCACCTGGGCAAAGTTTGTTAGGGACTTCAGGGCCCGACATATTCCAGTGGGCGTGATTGAGCTCAAGCAGGAAGAGTTCAGGAACCTCAGGATGGGTCAGATGACAGTTAGTGAATATCATGATCAGTTCTCTCACCTGGCTCGCTATGCACCTAATGAAGTCAAAGAGGATTCTGACAAGCAGCGGATGTTTCTGAAGGGCATCTACTATGATCTCAGGCTACAGTTGAAAGGCAACACATATCCTAACTTTCAAGCTCTAGTGAACCGCACTATTGTACTTGACAATGAGCGTAGGGAGATGGATAGGAAGAGAAAGTTGAGGGGACAGTCCTCAGGAAGCAACCGGCGTCAACGCACTAATTCCTAGCATGGTTTCAATCAGAAGTACGAGGGACCCATAAGCCAGTGGAACCGCAACAACAACTAGCAAGGCAACCAGTCCCAGCAACGCTCTCAGTTTCAGCAGCGCCCACAGTACCAGCAGCAGAGTGGCCAGCAGACACTATGTCAAGGAATTCCAAACACCACCCCCATGAAGACCAGTGCACCCAGTACTCCCAACGTGTGCTATCACTGTGGAGAGCCCGGTCATTATACCAACAACTGCCCTAAGAAGAGAAACCCGCATACCCCCCAGAGTCAGAGCAGTAGCCAAAGGCCATCCCACACTGGAAAGGTGAATCATGTGTCCACCAACACGGCTCAGGAAGCGCCAGAAGTGATGATGGGTACGTTCAGTGTCAACTCCATCCCTGCTACTGTTCTATTTGATTCTGGTGCTTCGCATTCTTTCATCTCGAACAATTTTGTTAAGATACATGCCATCCCCATAACACCAATGACAAACCCACTTATAGTAAATTCACCGGGTGGGGTTTTGCAAGATGGATTTTATCTTCCATCAGTTAGTATTATTTTAAGGGGGTAGAGTTCAAAGAAAAGCTTACAGTGTTGAGAACTGCCGGTATTGATGTTATCCTAGGATTGGATTGGATGAAGAAACACATGGTAGAGATTAAATGTGCACAGAAGATAGTTGAATTGACTGCACCCAATGGAGATAAACTCAGTATTGATGTGATTGTGCAAAAACCACCAACAGCTGCTGTGAACCAAGTGAGCGAAGATGGGAACCAACAGGATCGTGTTGTGGATGAATTTTTGGATGTCTTTCCAGATGAGTTGCCCGGTATGCCACCTGACCGAGACATTGAATTCCTTATTGAGTTGTTACCTGGAACTGCACCTATAGCTAAACGACCATATAGAATGGGATCTAATGAACTAGAAGAACTTAAGAAACAAATAAAGGAATTGCTAGAAAAGGGTTTCATTAGACCTAGTTCATCACCATGGGGTGCGCCAGTTATTTTTGTTGATAAGAAAGATGGTGGTCAGAGGATGTGTGTTGATTACCGGTCACTTAATGAGGTAACCATCAAGAATAAGTACACATTGCCTAGGATTGATGATCTATTTGACCAGTTGAGAGGTGCTTGTGTGTTCTCTAAAATTGATTTGCGTTCTGGTTATCATCAACTGAAGATTCGTGCTTCTGATATTCCAAAAACAGCCTTTACTACTAGATATGGCTTATATGAGTATACTGTCATGTCTTTTAGTTTGACCAATGCACCAGCCTACTTTATGTATATGATGAATAAGGTGTTTATGGAGTATCTGGATAAGTTTGTGGTAGTGTTTATTAATGATATACTGGTATTCTCCAAAACTGAAGATGAACATGTTGAACATTTGAGGCTAGTATTGCAAAAACTTAGAGAGCATAAGCTATATGCTAAACGGAGTAAATGTGAATTCTGGTTAAAGGAAGTTACTTTTCTTGGTCATATTGTGTCCAATGGTGGGATATCTGTAGATCCAGGCAAGGTGAAGGATGTGTTGAATTGGCAACCACCTACTGATGTGAGTCAGATTCGTAGTTTCTGGGGATTGGCTGGTTACTATAGAAGATTTATTGAAGGGTTCTCTAAACTTGCTAAGCCTATGACAGCTTTATTAGAGAAGAATGCCAAGTTTGTATGGTCTCATGACTGTCAATCTAGTTTTGAAGAGTTGAAGAAGAGATTGACTACTGCGCCTATGTTGGTATTACCAGATCTGAGCAAGAAGTTCTCTATTTATTGTGATGCATCTCGTCAAGGTTTGGGATGTGTTCTTATGCAAGAAGGTAGAGTTGTTGCTTATGCGTCTAGGCAGTTGAGGAAACATGAACTAAACTATCCTACTCATGATTTAGAGTTAGCAGCTGTGGTTCATGCTTTGAAGATCTGGAGACATTATCTAGTTGGACATAAGAGTGATGTATACACCGATCATAAGAGTTTGAAGTATATTTTCACTCAGTCTAATCTGAATTTGAGGCAGCGTAGATGGTTAGAGTTGATTAAAGATTATGATTTGAATGTGCATTATCACCCAGGAAAGGCTAATGTTGTAGCAGATGCTCTTAGTAGGAAGAGTTACGCTAATGGGATGCAATTGTTGCCTACATCGAGTGAGTTGTGTGCTGAATTTGAACATCTAAACCTAGGGATTGTTGTTAATGCAGCTGAACTGGTGATAGAACCTACACTTGAGCAAGAGATTCGTGCAGCACAGTTGAAAGATGAGAAATTGAAGAAGATAGTGGAAAATATAGTGATTGGTAAGTCACCTGGTTTTAGAATGGATGATAATGGAACTCTGTGGCATGGCAAGAGGTTGTGTGTACCTGAGGATCCAGCAATAAGACAGAAAATTCTGCGAGAGGCACATGAGTCCGCTTATTCTATACACCCTGGTAGTACTAAGATGTATCTTGATCTTAAAGAAAAGTATTGGTGGGTTGGTTTAAAGTGAGATGTGGCTGAATATGTGGCAGTATGTGATGTTTGTCAAAGGGTGAAAGCTGAACACCAGAGACCTGCAGGATTGTTGCAACCGATGAAGATTCCTGAATGGAAGTGGGAAGAAGTTGGTATGGATTTCATAGTAGGATTACCTCGCACTCAGAATGGGTACGATTCTATTTGGGTGATAATAGACCGGTTAACCAAAGTTGCTCACTTTATACCAGTCAAGACTGATTATCGAGGACCAAGATTAGCCGCTTTGTATATGGAGAGGATAGTATGTCTGCATGGAGTACCTAAAAAGATTGTTTCCGACAGAGGTACGCAGTTCACATCTCATTTTTGGAAGGCAATACATGAATCTTTGGGAACCCAGTTGAAATTTAGTACAGCATATCATCCGCAGACAGATGGACAGACCGAAAGAATCAATCAGATACTAGAAGATATGTTGAGAGCTTGTGCATTGCAGTCAGGTACCAGTTGGGATAAAAGTTTGCCTTATGCGGAGTTTTCATACAACAATAGCTATCAGCAAAGTCTTAAGATGTCACCATTTAAAGCTTTGTATAGACGTAAGTGTAGAACCCTGCTGTTTTGGAATCAAACTGGTGAAACTCAAGTGTTTGGATCAGATGTTCTGAGAGATGCAGAAGAACGGGTGCAGATAATCCAGGAGAATTTGATAGTTTAGTCCCGTCAGAAGAGTTATGCTGACAACCGGAGGAGAGATTTGGCTTTTGAAGTTGGTGATTATGTATATTTGAAGGTGTCACCAATGAAAGGTGTGAAGAGATTCACCGTGAAAGGGAAGTTAGCACCAAGGTATGTTGGGCCGTTTAGAATTATAGCCAGACGTGGTGAAGTTGCTTATGAATTAGAGCTGCCTGAAAATCTAGCCGTTGTGCATAATGTGTTTCATGTCTCTCAACTGAAGAAGTGTTTACGTGTGTGGAAGAGCAAATACCTTTGGAAGAATTAAAGATTAAAGATAATCTTACTTATGAGGAGTATCCGAATAAGATTTTGGAGACAGCAGAGAGAGTCACAAGAAGCAGAGTCATTAAGATGTGCAAAGTTCAGTGGAACCGTTATTCAGAGGCAGAGGCAACTTGGGAAAGAGAGGATGATCTCCGGAAATCATACCCGCAGTTATTTGAGTAAGCACCGCTTAATCTCGAGGACGAGATTATTTTAAGGGGGGTAGAATTTGTAACACCCTAATTTTGGATTAAACCAAAAAGCTAGAAATTTTGATAGTTTTGTTAAGCTCTTTTATATTTAATTTAAAGTAGGAGGGGCAATAATTTTTTTGAATGAAAATTTGAGACATGTATTGTTGCATACATGCCGCTGCACATTATTTTGTATGCCTTGTTCGTTAGTTTCTCCCAAAATTTATTTTGAGAAGTTTTCATTTTGGGAAAGTTTGGTAGCAAAAGGGAATTGAAGATAAAAAGGGTTTTTATTTTCCCCTTTTTGGTAGTTGGCCGAGAGCCTGCTCTCTCTTTCCTCTTTTTCTGTTGGCGAGCAGGACATGCCCTCTCCTCTTTTCTCCTGGCCGAGAGCACAGAGCTCTTGCTGCTCGCCCTCCCTGCAGAACTGAGCCCAGCAGCAGGCCGCAAGAGCGTTCCCTCCCCTCCTCTGCCTGTCAGCCAGGGTCCACCCGTCACCCTGTGTTCTTCAGCCCGAGTTGGAACTGAGGCCAGCATTGCCCCTCGCCAAGATGGAACAGAAACTCCGACTCCACGCGTTTCGCCTCGGAACTCCGAATTAGCGCCCTAGATTCGTCCTATAAAACCCCTGGAGTCCCGGCCGCCTCTCTTTTTCCCATCTATTCAACCTGCGCCGCCGCGTCCATAGTTTGCTGAGCCGCAGCCGCCAATTCCTCCGCCGCCGAGCTCGTTTCCGCCCGTGGCCGTCGTCAACTTTCTCTGTCCGTCCCCCGACCCAATTGAGGAATAGGTAAGAGTCACAGAGTCTCCAGGAACCCGCGCCGCCCTCCAGTTTCCTTTTTCCTGCGCTGCTTATTGCTATCAAACATCCGCAGGATCACCTCCATCCGCCTGTGCACGCCGCCAGCCGTCTCCATCCCGTGTCCGCCGAACCCAAAGCTGTGGTGACACTCTCCTTGTCCTATGTATCTTCTCATGCGTTTCCGTTCGCGAACAGGGGCTCCTAGGGCCTTGGCCGCGCACGCCGCCATGGGGTTGCCGTCAGCAATGGTGACTGCCACCTTGAGTTCTCTCCGCGGCCGCGTTATCAGCCCCCTAGGGATCCCCATCGACCCCTCTCTCTCCCGGTGTGGTTGTCTTGGCGAATCGTGGGCTGTAGTGCTGAATCCGAGGAGTCCGGCGAGATCCTGGTCGGAATCCATGGCCGCCACCGTGGTCAGGCCTATTCCACCGTGTGTCATGGCCCTGTTCATCCCCATCGTTCTTTCTTGAACCATCCTCAGCCGTCCATTCCAAGATCTAGCGCCCAAATTAGAACTTACCCCTTCGCGGCGCATTTTGTTAAAGAGGCCCTCTGTTTTTAGAAAATAAACCCGCCGGCCAAAGCACAGTAGCAAAGGGCGTTTCCCTTTCAGGAAAACGTAGTTTCGTTAAGCTGAGGTTCGGATACGTTTCCAGAAATTTCAGAAATTAGTTTGAATCCTATTTCGATATATTTTCGTCGTTTCAAATCCGTTTGAGTTGATTCAAATTGCGTTAGATTCGTATTTTCGAACTCTACGTATTTTTACCACTATAAAGTGAGTTTGACACTTTTAAAATTCGAGTTAATATTATATTAATTATTTTTGTATAGCAAATCTTTGGAAAATCATATCTTCTGCGTTTTAAATCCGTTTTTCGTGATCTTTATATCGATTTAATTGTTGGCACGAGTAGAATAGTTTTATATCATTCTCAAACTATTTTTATTCTGATGGTGTACTGTTCTAATTGTTTTTTCTTTTATTTGCTTCATGTATGATTGCCCGATGTTTGTGTGGTGATTGAATGATCGTGTGAGTAGACGGTGAGCAGTATATGGAAGATCAAGAGTACCTCTACGAGCAGGACCAGCAGGAGTACTTTGATCAAGGCAAGTATAACATGGACCATCCTTGTGTCCTATTCACAATAAATACATACTACATATGCATGTGTCCACCTTGACAACCTTAGAGATCATAAACTAGATTTGCTATCTTCATTCCTTGTTTACCTATTGGGATGTGCATTGGGTAGCTTTTACTAGTGCTTTATTAATGCCAATGATCTTGTGATATGATTAATGGATTGTGCAATGAACATTTAGTATGATTTTTATTACTGTTTAAAATGGGGCTAGAGCCTTGGGTTGGATGGTTTGGCTCTAGTTTCTCTCCATAGGATTTCTGAACCTGATGAACCGGGATTTTCCGTATAGCTGTGAGGGCTATATGGCTCTGGCTTTAGTCATTTAAAAGACCTTTTCTATCTTGTTAGAGGTTACCCGAAAGGGCGCAGTTGGGGGTTTGCCACCTTGGGTGTAGTACAGCTTCTAGTCTTATATGTATAGCTGAGAAGGAATGTGCCATATTGAAAAGGAGGGTTCCTACATCTCGCTGCCACTCACCCCTTGCGGCCCTAACTTGTTAGACGAACCTTTAAATGGCTTTATATGGTTATCTAGTGTGTGGGTGTCATGAACTCATGCATTAGAAAATCATGACTCACAGTGAAAGTGTACACCTCTGCGCAGAGTTTAATAACCTATCATGATAGCCGTGCTCACGGTCACGAGTGGCCTTGGTCACACGTTCTGCTAGATGGTTACTGTGAAATATGTTATGTTCATTATTGCTGTTAATACCTTTGCCATTTATTAACCTTATTACAATTGATCATTGGATTAATATTGGGATTTGAAATACTTGATGCTACTCAACTGCTAAAATAAATATAAATATTAAAAGCTAAATGCAGTCAAATAGTGTCTAGCCTATTTGTGCCTCATGAACCCGTGTTGTACTTGCTGAGTACGAAATGTGCTCACTCTTGCTATTACCACCACAACAGATGAAGATTGGAATGAGGACTACCGAAATGAGTATTAGGCTTGGTGTCTCCCAGTCGACCGTGTCCCTGTGATGGAGCTTCCGCGAGTGTGACGTCATAGTTATTATCTATATTTATGCAAGACTCTGTATTAAATACTTATTCGTTATGTAAACACTATGATGATACAATTGTAATTTGTCAGCTTATATGTGCGACTATTCCTGGGGCATATATGAGTTATTTATGCATCCTATTTTGTTCTTAAAATATGGGTGTGACAATTAATTAGGAATGACATAAGAATCTGGTCTCTTATGTATTTCTATGCTTTGGTTGACTTTAATTTTGAGTAGTCCACACCTCTGGAATGTTATCTAAGCCTTATTTATCATTATATCCTTATCTTTATTATTGGCTTACCCTGTTTAAGTATGTGCTACGTGATTGATTCTATTCATAAGTAATGTAACTTGAATCTATCCACTCATGCCTGGCTCCATACCTTCTCCCTGTGGTCAAAATATAAATCGACAACCCTGGAATACTCGGGTAAAATGGTACAATGGTATAATTAATCTGTGCGCTTGCAGATACTTTGAACTTAATTATTTACTTATACCCTCTTTTGTCACTTGCATTCATAATAACTGCTTAGTATTACTCTGGGTAGTTTCCATTCATGTCTCTTATATTCATACTAAGGATGACAACTTAGTTATTATAAGAGATATAGGTTTAAAAAGAGGTGGCTAACTAATTTACTAAGTGACATTTAATTAATACCAACACATACCAAGGAGAAATGAGATGTCATTCGTGGATTGGTGGCGCAAGACTATCAAGCGAGTTGGAGAAGAAGAAGAAGGGTACAAACACGGTTATCATCCTCATTGCCTGGGTTCTTTGGAAGCATAGAAACTCTTGTGTTTTTGATGGATCTTGACCAAGCATTGCAGCAGTCCTCCGTTCCTTTAGCAAAGAGCACCACCTTTGGTGTCTTGCAGGGGCCCGGGGATTGCGTGAGTTGGATTTAGGTCAGGTCAGTGGGCTGTGTTAGGTCTGGTCTCTCCTTTGTTTTTTCTTTTCCTTAGTTACACTTCTCTGTTTTGTGTTCAACCCCTCACAGCTTGGCTCAGAGTGAGGTGGCGGTGATTTGTAAGGGGCTGGTTTTTCTATCTCTCAATGCAATGATACGCAGCTCTCCTGCATATTCGAGAAAAAAATTCAGACACACCCAACCTGTTCTTGAAAAAAGTCCAGCTCAGCTCAGCTGTTGATTGTCAAAATGAGAAATACCAGCATCATCTTGTTGACAGGTGATCAAATTTTTTCTATATTTAATTGTGGCATTAGCAAGAAAAAACTTGGTACTAGTATCACCCATGTTGACCCATTTAACTTGCCCTCTTTGATTCTAAAATTTTTCTTGCTGCAATAATAAAGCCTGCAATTTTAGTTCCAAAAGATTGTTAAAATTCTATTCAGGGATGCTCAAATCCCTTAACTCTTCAATGACCTGCAGAAAAGTTAGGACCTGCTTGACATTGGCAATTGTGAGCTTCAGGTTGGATAAAGTCCCTTTCCAAATTTTGAGGGTAGGTCATAAGAACTTAGGAGTCAAAGCTTTGGCAACATCAGTGATGTGAGGTCGGGCAACCAAGTGCCGCTAAACCAAAGAGAGAAACCCAGGATGCTAAAGCCAATAATTCTCAAACCTGAAGATAGAAGTTTTATGGACTTTGGTGGAATTAGAAATGGCACAAGGGACATGATCTGAAGTCTCCATAGCTAGAGGGTAAGCAAAAGTATTTGGATAGTTAGTGCTCCAAGAGGCAGAAGTAAAGAACCAATCAATTCTTTCAAGTAAAGGAGACTGTTGGTTGTTTGACCAAGTAAAATTTCTACCTTTAAGGGGAATGCCAACCAGTCTCAAATAGCTAATGGCCTCATTAAACATATATATTTCAAGGTGGCTTTAAGGGGAATGTCAACCAGTCCCAAATAGCTAATGGCCTCGTTAAACAGATATATTTCAAGGTGATCTCCCACAGGTTTATTTCTACCTTTACGAGATCTGCAGAGATTAAAGTCATCCACAACAATCCAATCCAAAAGATCAGGCATATCAATATTTTTAAACCACTAGATGAAATCCAATCCAAGAAGCATTATCATGGAGGGAAAGAAATTCCACAGATAAGGCATAGGAATTTTGAAAAACCAAAGTGCCATAAAAGAGATAACCACAATGGCACCCCTAGAGGCACCAACAGAAGGGAGAAAAACAAAATTATCCAGGCTTGCAAGACAAAAATTCCTTAGGAACTTAGCATCAAAAGTTTCTCTTTTAGTCTCTTGCAAGCACAGAACATCGTAGTTACTATCAGCAATTCTGTCTCTAATAGCATTCCACTTTTTATCAGAGCTTACACCACGCACATTCAAACATAAAATAACCCAGGTTCTAGTATTCATTGGGAAACAAAGATAAAAGGAAAAGAGAGTCCCGAGATTAACAAAGGGCAAAGAAAAGCACTATAGCTCATCCTTCCTTGGGGCCTTATACCCTTTCTTCTTCCCATTCTTCTTGCTGATTGGCTTGGAAACAGAAGACTTGGCTTGAAGCTTGTCATCACTTAGGCCAGCTGGGTCAATGTTACAAAAATTTGCACCAAGATCTCTAATAATGGAGGTAGAGATCTCAAGAGGGCTGGAGTTACAACCCTGTCAACACTTGCTCTTACAGCTTGAGTTCTTGAAGCCCTCGTGCAACTTATTGATTCTCCAGCTTCTCCTTACCTCTTCATCTGAACAATGCTTTTTCTTGCCCTTCCTGTTTCTAGGTATCTTGAGGGGTGAGGAAGAGTTTGGCTCTGCTTGTGCTTTTGCAAGGTCTTCAGCTTACCCATAATGTTCACTTTCAAAGGGTATCTTCTCAAAACTGACAGAAGAGGTTTTAGAAATAGAACAATCAGAAGGAGAGATTGAAGGACCCTTGTTCGGAAGGAAGAAGTTATAGGATTTACCCATATATTATTACGGTTGAAGAAATTTCAAGAAGGGGATTGCAGGAATCCTTTAGCCTAATCAAAAGAGGGGGATTGTAAAAGAAGGAACATAAAGAAGTTCAACCAGATATCAGGGATAATAACAATAGAACAATCAAAAGAAGGTTGAGAAAAATGATGCACCCATTGTCTTGTTGCCTTAGGACTTGGCTTGAAAGAGCTGAACATATCAAACTGCTACTGATCAGGATTGCTATCCAAAATCTGCGCAAAACCAGTTTGAAGATTCTTTTGAAAAAATTGATCTTGTTCATTGCCAGGAAACCCAAGCAAGTTCTCCCAGGGGATTTCATATTTAGGTAGAGGAATTACAAGCTCCAAATTTTCAAAATTTGGACAACGAACAATCTACACTGGCTCAATGGGGAGAAGGGCAGGTTTAGGTTCATTGTCAGAACAGGTGCAAGTAGATCCACTTGTTGTGCTGCATTCTGATTGGGCTGCATTCTGATTGGGCAAAGGAAGCCATCCCAAATTATGTTGAACTTGTTGATCCTGATGGGCTGCAGCAAAAGGGTTCATAGGAAAAGGTTGAGGGGGCAACTGAGGCCTAGGACATGGCTGGCCGAATCCAAAGTAGTGAAAGTTATTGGGCTGAAATCATAATCATCATCATCTGAACCTGATGGCACATCTTCTTCCCGAGGCAAAACCCCTAAATGCTGAGTATGAAAAGTTTCACATTGCACCGACCAACTTTCATATGTAGCACTCACTCCTTTAGTGAAAACAAAAAACCAAGGCACTGAATCCAGAACACAAACTGTATCTTTAACAAAAACCCTTGAGGTGTTTTGAAGGTCCTCTTCTTAGACAATTAACTTCCCAATTTCAGACACTGCCTTTTCCACAAGAGCATGTGACCAAGGGTCAAGATGGAGGCCAATCAAAGATAACCACACCTCATGTGTCATCACAGTTGTCCTGTTATTCTAACCTTTATTATGAGGACTGAAACTTATAGATCCATTACCATAGGGAGTGGGCATGCTCTGAATGAGAAGATTCCTCTGATGCATATAGGTGAACTTGACATAAGCCTGACCAAAAGGGCAAGATTGTATCATGTCAAAAGGAATACCATGATAATTTGATAGAAAGTCCACAATAGTGTTTGAAATGATGTCAAAATCCAACTGAGCTTGAGGCAGAGGATCGAGAGTGACAATGGCAACATCCTTATGCTTCTCTAGAAGCGCCCAGTGACAACGCGCTGCATGAGAGGTCTTCCCTGAACCATGATCCTTTGAGCACCCGCAGGCAAGTAAGGTTGAGGGTCAACAAATTGGAAAGCCATACCACCTTGATTCCCGAAGTGAGAAGAGTGAGATGGAGCTAAAGTAAATGGGGTTTTCTCTTCCCAAGCAACATGAAGTTTAGGGAGAGCAGAGAGAACTCCAAGTTGTGACTAAACAAACTCACCAAAGTCAAGTATGATGGGGGCAAGGATCGAGGGAACAATGTTTGTTGGCGATGACCTCGATGGCAGCTCGCCGTCCATGTCAGGAGCTTTGAGAGACCAAGCGCCGTGGTAGATTTTCCAGGGAACAGTAATCAGAGGAGGGGGAGAAATCCCCAGCACTAGTCTAGCATACTCCGAAAAGGAGGGGGCTGCCAGTACTGGGCCCAACTGTCATAGTCCAAAGCTGAGCTAAATTACTGGATGAAATAACGCCATTACCAGCTGGGCGCAATGAACAAGGCGGGAAGCTGCACCTTCCAGCTAAATGTCCCAACCGACTACAACGCTGACAGGTTGGGTCAAGGCCCAGTGAAGGAGTAATAAATGGGCTGAAATCAAGATTGTAACGTGAAGGATACGGACCAAGAATGCCATTGTGGGCCAAATTGAATCCAGGAGAAACAACCGGTACTGAAATGGTGATGATAGCATTATGCTTTGCATTGAAATGACGTTGATTTTGAATCTCCTTGTGAAGAACATGTTGTGTTCCAAGTTGAGTCAAATTGGCTCCAGAGAGACAAGAGGATTTAGAATATTTTTTCCTCACATCAGTCCACTCAGCAGATTGTTTCTTTAAGCCAAAGATTATACTTCAAACAAAAATTTGGCCCCCCACCATGCCAGAGATGAATGAAAATCTTAAAATGAGAACATTCAAAATAACAAAGATGATAAATATGAAACCCAACTTCCTGAGAATGGATAGAGAAATGGAAGACACTATCACTTAGAGGCTTAATTTCGAAGTTTTGTGGATGGCCTCCTGTCATGGGCAGCCAACAGGCTACTAACGGCCCAATGGGCCAAGGTGTACCGCGTGGGTACTGTACCACCGTGTTACTGTAGCGGAAAGAAAAGGATTAGGATAGATATTAGATTAGATCTACTAGAAGGATAAGGGTCGTTTACTTAGGGGTCAAGTAAGCCTCTCTATATAAGGAGAGGAGACGTATCAATCTAGGGAATCAATCAAAAATTAAGAATGAAGAAACAATTCCCCAATCCCCTAATCTCTCTCAAGCTCTAGGCAAAGCATAAGGCCTAATTTATCATCCCCATAACACCTCCGATAAGAGATTGGAGAATGAGAGGAACCAATTCCGAAGATAGATGAAACTTGCACCTTCCAATGGAGAGAACGAGAAAGAAAGGAGGCAAAGAGAGATGAGGATCAAAATTGACCGGAGAATTGAAGCGACGGAGAATTTCTGCTTCAACCACTTTGCCCGGTCGCCGATCAAGGGGTTGAGGGGCCATCATCATTTCCCTGATCAGATCCGAAGTTGTCTCCAGCACAGCGCACATTTGCATCGTCATACAGTGCCTCAAGGCCCCTGTAGCAAGCCTGCAATCTCCCAGCATGCTTCACTGGGTAGCTGGTGGTTCTCTCGAGGGAACCATGGCATCATTGCCGTGGTCGCCAGAGAGCGGTGGCGGCAGCCTTGGTGTGTGGAGGAGACAGAGTCGCCATTAGTGTGAGCTAGAAAGTTTTTTCGGGAGTTCTTGGCATATTGTTTTTTTGGGAGGACCAGGAAAGAATGGAGTCGTCCACGTGTTTGGAAAGTATCATGGCTGATTTAGTTCCGATCTATCCAATCGTCAAAAAACACATCTACCCAACCATTTACTCCTTTTTCCAACCTCAACCTGTTGGTTGTCATGTCTACCGGCAAAATTTGACGGCGTTCTAGGCGGCCTTGCGAATCCTAAGGCAACCTCGATGTGTCCCTTTCCAACGGGTCTTTCTGGGAGGTGTTCAGGAGTCTATCTTGCGAAGAATGAGCTCTATGGTCTAACCGGTCTCTAGATCAGTTTCGCCGGTCACAATGTGTTCTTCCTGCGTTGTAGGTTGTGTGCAATCTTTTAGGTGTGCTAGGTCCTGTTGGTGTGTGATTCGGAACACTTCCGGAGTCAACATTTTGGTTCTCATATTTTAGTCTATGATACAAGAAACTAGAAAAAAAACAGAGCTAAACAAGTGTATATCAAACAATGACTTGTAGCAGCATTGGTTTGGCTGACACTTCACGGGCAAGATAAGTAAAGAGATAACAAAAAGGCAGAACCAGTATCCTCTTGGCTGCCATTGCAATCCATGTCTGCCCCTGCTGTCAGCCTGTCACCTTCCTTCATTTGCTTTGTACCAGATCCAAGGGCACAGAGTGAAGCAGTCAGCAACCACCAATGCAGTGCAGCAAAAGACGACTCTTTCGCTTGAGCAAGCTACCATACTGACTCGACCTAAAAGCTACTGAGATTAAGTTTTTTTTTTCCATCGGCATTGGAGCAATTGGACGTAATAGATAGGAATGGGATTATATTTTTTGTTTGATTAGCCTCTACTGAAGTGAATGTGTCTTGGTTTCCATAATGACAATGTTTTCAATCTCAGTTACCACTATACCCACCTGTATATACGTCTTTTTATCAACACGCTTATGGAACACCCAAGTTCAGAAGAAGAGTGATGGGAGCTAGCTATGCCATCTCCGCCATGCTATGCATTGCAGATTGCATAGTAATTCTTTTAAAATTTAGATATGCAAGCTGAATTGAGATATATTGGCATCGCCACCAAAAGATGACGACAGATGCCCCTAACTAGTAGAATAACTTCTTGGGGAAGAGAATCTTCTTTGCTCTCTTCAAAAAGTACGATGGGATTCAATATGTATAGCTTGAATCTTGACATAAATTTTGTGCTCCTTCAACATCATCAACTCGACCGAATTGGACTAGGCCGATTAGTTTGTAGGACAATTCATGATTGCTTGAACTACTGCTTTCTCCACTGAATGTGCATTGATTAGGCCGTCATTTTCTTCCTGGAATGTCAATAATAATAAACAAATGTAAATTGGTTTGAACAGAAATAAGAGTCAACACATATGCTTTTTCCATCATATATATTATTCTTTGTGGTGTAATTTATTGGTTCGCACCTCTCCTACAGCTTCTAGACGAAATGAACCAGCACATATAGCCCTAGCCTCACGCACTGTGAGTCCAATCTCGTCAAATGCCTCAAGAATGGAAGCAAGTAGTCCTGGCGGGCAGCTCTTGTTCATGAACACATTGATGAGGAAACCCTTGTCCAGGACTCCGACACTCACCATTGGTTGGCAAACATCGGAGTGTTGTGCAGATGCAATCTCTTGGTTTAACTTTGCAATTTTCTGCTTTAGATCTTTGATGTACGAAGATGCGTCTGCTATTATTGACATTTTATCCCCCTGCATAACACATGTGTTCTATAACTTCAGTTTCTTGGTCAGTATTGAAATGATCTGAAAGATGAATGTTTACACAACATAATTAATAAATTAATTGTACAAAAGTTATCATTAGCACGTCTGGACAACCCATTTGTTGTTTTTCACATAAACCTTCGGAGATCAATTGTTTGGTCTGTTTATTGGTTCAGACATAATGGATGTTCACATATTCCATGATGAAGATGAATACCATTTCGGTTAACTTAATCACATATATGTAACACATATGAAAGAAATGACTGACTGAAAATAATCAATTGATGAAGTGATGTAAATCAGTAAATGATGGTTGCCTCCTTTGTGAAGGAAAACAACAATTGACAGAAATAAAGTTAAACGTAATAGCTATTAGCTTGGGATTCTTTCACTTACATAGCTAGAGGATGATGCTTATTATTTCAGAAACATACATAACAAGAGGTTAATCATGCATCAAAAAGAAGAATGAACAACATATGGAAGAGAACTGATCTGGTAAGAAGATGAAATCATGAAAATTACCGCATGAGAATGAGTAACGCTGCGCAGAATTTGCAGCCTCTCATGCAAAACTCCTCGCTTCTGCTCCTTGGAAACCATCACACTCTGCCTCTCCAGTTTCCCTCTCTATCTCTGATGTTGCCCACTCTCTGCTCTCTCTCCCTGTTGAAAGACTCTCCTACGGCGAGCAGACCTATATATATAGGCATGTCTCCGCACCAGACCGCCCTTTGAGGAAAGAGAGACGCGGTTATATACATCTAAGTCTTTTATTACAATCGCGAAGGCTAGCTAATGAATGACTGCACTTAATGTATAACTTTTTTTCGGATACAGTTTTGACCAAATAGTATATTATAACAGAAATTAATGTTTTACCACGAGCAACACGGTTCATGATTATCCTATCCCTACAGTCTGTCTCTAGACGACACTAATTCAAAATTCTAACGGTTTAATTGTACAAAACTCATCCGCGTTATTATAAATATCTGCCAGATAATTGGAGCGTACGCAATGAATCAAGGAAAAATAAGCACGTACATAACGAGGAAACTAATAAATGAGAGCCTGATTATAGACGAGGAAAGCGTCGCCGATGCCCATCCACATCAGGCCAACTCTCAGTCTGCAAGGCACTCTTATTCCGTAACCAAATGGGGTTCACACAGACACACACAAACATACGAAAAGTACAAAGGAATGTACTTTTTCATCACATGACCCCTGGCCGAATCAGGATGGTTACAAAACATCAAATTCCTACCCTCATTGTTTCGCCGTAAACAAATGGCTCCTAAATTCTCTACCCAATACTATATGACAATGCTTGGCGCATGCCATGACCAAAGCATATGACAAGAGGGGTTGGGAGCCACCACATCACCTGCATTGATCACTGCGCGCGCAGAGCTCCAAATTTCCAGCCCTGCAGATTATCTCTCCCTTTTTTTAAGAAAGATTATCTCTTCGGTCTTTTCCATGAAAGAGGGATTAATCATCTTTCCCATTGGTACATCATCAAGATTTACTGATTCTAGTGATTATCATAAAATGAAGTTTAATGCTAATGAGTGCATTTCCTCGTAAAAAGAATATATGTGACCTAAGTTTGTAAACACACACATAACACTGCCTCAACCTCAAATGGTGGCTTTTTGTAGTGTAGTTGTTTTTGTTTGCTTTGCTCACAAAGAATTGTAATTTTGTTGCTCTCGAGTAATAAAATTCGGCTTTGCCCTATTGGGAAAAAGGCACTGCCTCAGAAAATTGATGTTTTAGCTTGAGTAAAGCTCTCTCTCTCTCTCTTTTTTATTAGAAAAGCTATCTCTCTTTCATGTGATTCTCGAACTTTCTCTCTTCTCTAAACCCTTCCTTCTTTTATCCTTGTCCAGAAAAAAATTGTTCTCGTGATTTATGATTAGTATTGGCTTGGGAGGAGAAAACAAAATAATGTAACGGCTCAAACGGGTGAGCCAGCCATATATGGACTCTTTATAATTAGCTTATGGAGGATTAGAACAGGAACAGGTTATATATATCTAGGTATTATATGTTAGAATCAGCTATATGTTAATTATGTCATCTCGTCATGCATATACGGAGTACATAACGTCTTAATAATAATCAAATACAACAAGAAACCAAAGCTTGCGGCATCAAGTACACGCCTGCTAGCTCCGCCACGTACAGGAACGTACGACAAAAAAAACTCCAAATACGTTTTCCAGCTGGACAGCTAGCGCCACGCACGCATGGCCGCCGGCCCGAATGCGTACACGGGGGAGAGCATATATCAGCATGCGCATACATACAAGCGGAGGGTTCACAAGCGTACGCGCGCCGGGAATAAGGCTCCCGGTAGACGGCAAGGCGAGAGGGCGCCTCGTGAGCCCGCTGCTTTGGCGCCATCCCCCCCATGCTCACATACTACAGGGCTCCCGTGATCAGCAACCCTGCAGCCCACGCCGAGGCGCCCGTTTGCTTGGTGGCTCCATCAGATCAGGTCGCATCTGCATGCCAGCATCTCGGAGCATACATGCGCTAGCTCGCGCGCGCATATGCGTGATGTCTTGAACCCGCGGCCGCGGCCAGCTGGTAGCAGCGCCAGCGCCCGTGCCTGTGGCCTCTGGGGACTGGGGCTAGCCAGCGCCCGGCGAATGGGTGTCGGTCACGTAGGCCTCGCGGGCGCTGCAAGCCATGCCCCGTGAGACGAGTGAGCTAGCACCTGCTGCACGAGGGAGCTAGCTGCCGCGCGCGTGCATGCATGCCGGCCAGGCTCGGGAGCGCTGTGTGTACGTATGTACCGACCTGTGTTCACGTGCGCGTCTGTGTGCGTACATGGCTTGCTCCCACTGCGCGTGAGGCTTCGTCGTCCGTCGCTCCCGTGCCGCGACGGCACGCACGCTACTCGGACAGCTAGCGCGCGTGGTACCGCCGGCTGCTTCTGCTGCTGCATCCATCGGTGCTCCAGTCATGTATAGATAGTCATGCAGCCCGAAACCCGAAGGCACAGCACGAGACGATGTTCCATGGGCCCAGGCTGGCCCAGCCCGGTGTATAGGGCTATGCCTGGGCCGCTGCTCAAGCACGACGGGCGGCACGGCATGGCCCGATAAATAGTGTTAGGCCCGGTGTCGGCTGCTTCTGCTGCTGCATCGATCGGTGCTCCAGTCATGCTCGTGCATGCAATGCAACACTCACACAAACACACACACTAGATACTACTGCAGGCTTTCTCATGAGTTCAGTGCGTATACCACTACCACGTAATTAGGTAAACCAATTTTAGTCATCGCGGTCAAATAAAATCAATTTATTAAACAACCAGCTTTTGCAACCACCTCTAACATTTTACTGAGGATGGCGTGGTTCTTGGGGCACTACTCACAATCGTATCATTCTTCATTTTCGTAATTTCAAGTCAAAGTAAGTAACTCAACTCCCCAATCATGGACATTTCAAATTTCTTGAGCCACCGTTTCTCCAAACTCCTCACAAAATTTTTAATTTATTGTTGATCCAAAAATAATGTCATCCACATAGAATTGGCACATAAACAAATCATTTTTGCAATCCTTTTGGTGAAGAGTATTGTATTAACCTTTCCATCTTAAATCCTTTTTGTGAGTAGGAAGGTCCTCAAACTCAATTACCATGCTTTAGGTACTTACTTTAAACCACCATATAACGTCGTATTGAGCTTATACAGATGGTCGGAATTTTTACAATAAGAATGCACTCTTTACATCTATTTTATATAGCTTGATAATGTCAGATCAAGCATATGCCAATAAGATTCTAATTGCTGCCAATCTTATAACTGAGACATGTTTCTTCAAAGTGAAGACTCTCTACTTGAGTGTAACTTTATGCAACTAGTTTTGTTTTGCTTCTCACTACAACACCATCTTTATTTTTCTTTTTTCCAAGCAAACAATTGGTTCCAATGACATTGCAAATCTTTGGCCTCTCTACTGATTCTCAAACTTCATATTTTGTGAAAATGTTGAGCTCTTCACGGATTGCGTTCAGCCAATCAACATATTCATCAATGCTTCTTCTATTTTGGTAGGCTCACTTAATGGTACAAAGAAATAGCGCTCACAAAATGATGTCTTGATCTTGTTTGAATATCACTTCTTTAATCATCAACAATCTGATCTAGGGGATTGTCTCTTGCAATGCTAACCGATTGGACAACTTGAACTTGATATCTTGAGCTTGATTGATCACATGGTTGTGCCACTTGAGTTGAACTAGACACTTGTTGATCTTGCACTGAGATGGATCATGTGAACCACGTGTTTGGTTGTTGCACACTTGATAAGGGAACCATAGTCTTCTTGATCATGTTCCTCTCTAGGCCTTATATCACCAATTGCCATGTATTTCATTGTTTCATCTAGCTTGACATCGCTCACATCACCTAAATTCTCATTTTTAACTTGAGAACGATTTGTGTCATCAAAAACAACATGAAAGACTGAAATAGGTGACCAGAAGGGTGGTGAATGGAGCTAATCAAAATTTGTTTCAAATTGGCCATTGTCCCAAATAAAACTCCACACTAAAACTCACAAAGGTGGTGTTCTCAAGCCAACTGGTGGCTAGATGTTCTCGGTGATGATCCACTAACACAGCGAAACACTCACCATAGCAGAAACACACTCGCTACACCGAATCTCACCAAAACCCAAAAATGGAGCTCTCAATGTCAACCAAAACGAAGAAAGACTCCAAAACAAAACCACCCAAACCAACTGTGGTTTGATGATTTGGAAAGTTTCTGACACTCTAGGAAACCCATGAATGAAAATGTTCAGAAAATGGACACTATTGAGCACCTTAAACCAAGAAATTAGCCCAGAATTAATAAGATGAAATTTGGTATGAAGGTAGGAAAAGATGTTAGCAAGATATTCCCAGAAGCACGAAGCCAAAAAGCCCATGGGTACTCAGTGGATATAGAAATCCTTGGACTAGATCGAGGTATTCTCAACTTTCCTCAAACTTCCACCATATCATGCTCATGAGGAATCTGACCGAAAGGGCTTGTAGTTATGTTCCTCACATATCATAGCATGTATCCACCCAAAATAGCCCCAAAATATCAGAATTACGAAATCCCCCAAAATCCAAAAGAGAAGACCGGGAGAGGAAAACCAAAATGAGTCACAAACTGAACTAAAAAACTTTAATCTTGAAGCCACATGGACAAGAGGTTAGGGACTCCATTCCCACAAGATTCCATTGAATACAAGGTCCAAGGACAGAGATGGCATGTTAAACTATGAAGATTTCATCTGTGGATCTCACTAGCAGTCAGGGGAGGGGAAGGTTACAAGGAGAAAATGAAAATGACTTGTAGAGAGATAGGGCTGGTTGGATCAACCCTCCCCTTATCTGTAGTGTTATATTATACATTCCAAACTTGCCTCTAGATATTTAGAGCTAAATCACTTAACCTTTGGGGCGTTATGGTCCAATTTGAGATCTGTATATCTGACAACCATGGGCTCTTCATGATTTTGCTTCAATTTGACACAAGCCACGCGATGACGCCACTTGTCGCCTCTGATTCTTGCTAGAACTGCACCTGGGTTTTGAGGCCCAGACACAAAAACTGTCTGCCGATTGTTTTGAGTCCCAAACTGTGAAACCGCCCGAAGAAGCGTATCCACTACGCCTCCTCCGTCGCTCGACACATTTCACTATCATCCTCAACCGTCCAACCATCATGTCTTCTAGAGTGTCCACTCGACTTGCCTGTCCACTGTCTTGACTTGGTTAACACATTCCATCTCCCATATCTACACTTGCACTTGGTGATGACCCCAGGCGTTAGCTACTCATGGTCGGTCACCCGGCTTCTCCGGTCCCTCGGTCCAAGCCTTGACATCCATCCTCCACCGCTCCCAATCCATCGGCATGGACCCGCTTGACCTACACCTTCACTGTCCACTATAATCTCCGAGCTCCACACTTGCTCACCATAAGCAAAAAGACATGTTGCACAACCCAACTCACGCCATGGTTAGGTCAACAACTCGACCCGAAGTGCTACTCTCATTGACAATCATGCATTAAACCTAAAACAACAAGGGCACATATCAACCTTGTGTTCGCACAATATCATGCACCTCCTCAACTATGTCATGTGTCTTGTTATATGCGCTATAAGTTTTGCCTGATCTAGAGTATCCAAGTAAGAATCCTTCATCAACCTTCTTCTTAAACTTGCTAAATCAAGTGCCCTTCTTGAGAATATAGCATTTGTAACAAACACTAAAATAGGCAATATTTGGTTGTCTTCCAACAAATAACTCATCATATGGTGTCTTCTTCAATAACCAGTGACAATAAAAATGGCTTCTAGCATAACATGCCATGTTGATTGCTATGCATCACTCAAAGTACAATCAGTAAGCATAAATCTTGCCAAATCAACATAATTCTATGTCATCACATATCTCATCAATTCCTATGTTCCTAAACTCAATTACACTATCACTTCTCACATGTTCAATCAATCTCGTTCTCACTTCTCTTGACAAATGTTTTGAATATGTTTAACACTGCAATGTTTTCATTGAGCTAGAAAGAATACCTAGGTGTATCTTGTGATGTCATCGACTATCGCAAACCCATACTTGTTGCTACATGCTAGGTTATTGGTCCAAATAAATCGTCCATATGCAATAATTCCAATGGATTGCTTGTTCTCATCATTCTCTTGTTAGGGTGAGTGTTCGCAACTTGTTTACCATTTTGACAAGTGCTACATAACCTATCCTTTTCAAAGTGAACATCCTTTAAACCCTTCACCAGATCATGCTTGACCAGCCTATTTAGTTGCTTCATTGCAACATGTACCAATCTCCTATGCCATAGACAACCCATGCTTAATTTTGTTTACACCAAATTTTTGACAGGGCACAGACCACCGTTGCAAAGGAGAAGATAGACGATCAAAATATTGGATCAGATGTTTGCTGACATCAGCAAGACGTGCCATGGAAGATAGATTGATCAAAAGATCGGATCAGATAATTGATCACATCAGCAAGAGACGCGCCTGCGTCGAATATGGAGAGCGATCGTGGTGAGGGCCCACAAGAAAGGAAAGGTTGTTTCCAAGTTATCTTAGAATTAGGTAGTTTTGTTGTTATTTCCTTATTTTGTTAGGGCTCATTTTCAGTTAGGATTTCCTTTTTGAGCCACCGGGTATAAATATAAGGCCGACACATTGTAACAAACAACATCATACAATACAACACAATCTGGCTTCAAAGCCAAACCTTTTCTTAGGAGTAGGAGTAGAATAGATCCGACGAGTTCTTCTACAAATGAGGTTGAGTCATCTGGTGGACTCCTAAGTTTGCTTGTAAGGACCGTCACGCTTTTGTTCATCATGTACGGTCTGTGCAAATCCGTTTTGTATCCCACTGCTAGATGAATTCAAGTAGTTATCGATGCTCGCTTGATTTCAAGTATGGCCTGTGTAAACCTGCTTTTGCACCACACTGCTTACATTAAATTGAGGATTATTTATCGGTTGTAACTAAAATTGGCATACTTAGTTAGATTCATTAAGTTACCGATGGTTTGCTTGGTGTTTAATTAATTTAATATATTTTAAGCAATCATCAATCTATCTAATCTTTATCTGTTTTCTATCGGTTTAAATCTCATGTTACTATCTTGCTTGATTAATGAAAAATAAATTGAATAACATGATAAAATCACGAGATAGATCTGTTTATCATTAGCTGACCGATTTAGATCTTGGTTGTATACATATTGTACTCAAGTAATAAGATGAATTTTGCCTAGAGTCTTTGAATAATAGATCCGATTCGGAGCTTACGCCATAGCTGTCTCGATCTGCTCGATCCTCACTGATGTAAGCAAAGAATCGAATCTATTAGTCAAAGAGTCAAAGCAAAGAATTGAATCTATTGGCTTATATGTTGCTTGTATTATAATCGGATCGACTGTTTACTCGATTTTGTTATGAGCTTCCACTCTCACGACACACATTAGTTACAGTCTTTCTTCATGCATGTTTTACGATTGACTCTTGTTAATTTCAAAGTAATACATGATAGGGATCTTTATTCATGCTTTGTCATCATTTACATGTAACTGAATCAATTCAAATGAACCTGCAAATTGCATATACCTACATAATCGATTGTTGCGATCGGATATCGACTCTTTAGTCAAAGCCTCAAAGATAGGTGTGCATGGCTGGATATGTGGAACAGTCTGGGCAACACCAGTAGTTCCACCTTGTGATACTGATTACCTTTTCTCCTTGTCAATTGTAGGTCAAATTGACTGGCACGCTTTGGATTCAACGGTACATCCAGTTCTCAGGTGTTTGAAGCTAGCTGGATCTGCTGAGCTCTCACTCTCAAGGATCATTCCGGCTTACGTTCGGGTATGGAGTAGAGCTACAGGAAGGCCTTGCATGGCATACTAGGTGTGGCCCGGTGCTTGAAGTAAGCAAGAGTGAAGATCGTAAAACCATAGGAATCCATGTTGCCTTTACAATCTCTATCCTTGTGTTGTCCTTGGACAAAATTGCTAGAAGATTAAGACCTTTCCCTGTGAAAATTACGATACGCTGAATACTTCTAGGTGAAGTTTTATAACGGTACTTTCGTGCGATTATAGATTCTTCTGCATTTGTTAAGAAATACCGACAAACTCCAAATATGTACTTAAATCCAAGATCACACAATTGAGCCACAGACAAAAGGTTGAAGTTAAGACTCTTTACTAGCAATACATTTGATATTATCATGTCATTTGATAGTACAATTCTTCTACCATGCCCTTTGACCTTGCCCTTGCCATTATTACCAAATGTAATGCTCTCATAATCATCCTTGCCAGTTGTATCCATTGAGTTAAACATGCTTTGAACTCCAATCCTATGTTGAGTGCACTCAATATCAAGGACCCAATATCTTCCTCCATCCTTGTAATTTACCAACAAAAGGAGATAAATTTTTTTTAGGTACCCAAACTTGCCTGGGTTCTCCAAGGTTAGTGTTGCGTGTTCGTAACCGCAGCAAGCATCTCATGGTTGTCCATCAAAAGTCGATGTGTGGGTCTCCGTGGCTTGGGCACTAAAAAACTCTGAAGACACACAATGATTTATCTTGGTTTAGGATTTTGATCCCTACATCTAGGAATACGCAATCGGGGATTACAATATTGGGAATTGAGAGAGTTCGGTAGTGGATCGCTCGGTGCTATCCTAATGTTGCCGTTCTTCTTCCACAAGAACTGAGAAACCGACCATCTCTAAATGAGGTTGTCTAGTTCTTTTTGGAATCATTCCTTTAACTAAGTAGGGCCTAAACGTTTTTTCCACAACTATCAGCCTGTTCTTTTGACCAATCAGCGCTTATTTTCAGCCACGAAACAGTATTTTTCTCTCACAACAAATCAGCACGAGCGAAATTAGCGCTTATTTTTCAGCCCAAAAGAACAGGCTGTATTGTGAACCTAGGAATGAATCTCTACTCCTAAAAAGACCTGGAGGTCATCGCCTGATCGCCCCTCTAATCTCCAACCTAGCACTAAATGCCTTGCCCCGCTCCCTCTTCCTTACGACCACGGAACCGCCACCCATGACCACGATGCCCAGCTCGCCCCCACAGCCCGTTCACAACGCCTAGCTTCTTCCCTTCCACTCGCAAAACCACAACCGCTTCGTATCAACCGTAGCTACTTCGCACCCTCTCGTGTGGGGACGGGAAACAAAAGGTCTGGGAAGCTGCGGCGGATTCCCCTGCGACAAGGTGGTGGCGCGGCAGGTGACCGCATACAGCTCTGGTGGTCTACGTCTGCCCCGTGAGGCCCTCTTAGCCCTGCTCTCAGCGCGAGGTCCAGCTGGGGATCGGCGTAGGCGCGCTCGTCGTCTCGCCGCTGCGTCGCACTTCGCCGTCATCGCGCTGTCCTCAACCTCTTCACTGCGTGCACTGTTGCTTCACACCCAGGTATTCTCTTCCTCTCGGCATCTGTTTCCATCTCCTTTCCGCTCCCGCACACTTCTCCTTGCCTCCGCTTCCCCCGCGTTGCCGCTGGGGCGCCACTGCTCCTCACCTTGCGCTGCTGCTCCACAGAAACGAGAACGCCGCTCCATCGTCCCTGCTTTGCGATGCCAACCATTCGCGGCGACCTTGAAACCCGGCTGCGTCGTCACCCGGCGCGCCACGCCCTTCCCTGACCCCCGGCATCTCCTCTCCGACGCTCCACTCGCCCCGCGTGCCTAGAGTTGGAGTGCCGTCCCTTGCCGGCTCCACCACGTCCTCGCCGAGCGCCATCCCTGCGCCCTCTCCCTCGCATGATTTCACTTGGAAGTGGACTGGGCATCACTGATTGGAAAAGCCCTCGGTGAGGCAAGACTGAAATTCTTATCCCCCAACTGCATTAACAGCTATGAGCATATTGTTAAAACCTTTATTAGTTCTTGTGATTTTCCACCAATTGTATTGGACTCACACACATGTACCAAATCAACTGCAGTATGTAGTGATATTCTAATTTAGAAAGGGCTCACATCATGTCTTCTTAAGCTCTGTGTACTGTCAGTGAAATATTGTTTTTCTGCCCCCGTTAGCATCTAGACGATAGTTTATAATCACTAAAATCTTGGTTTAGTTTATAATCACTGAAATCTTGTTTTAAGCTGCCCATGTTATTCTGATTTAACTGATCTCTTTTCTAGACTGAATATTGTGCATGAACCCCAAATCGAACAGGGCAAAATGTCTAAAAGAGAATGATGTTATGTGAATTGGTATGGTAGGTTAGACAAGACTCTTTGAGATGTTTTGTTTAGGCTTGGGAACACATTCTCAGGAAAATACAAATATGAGCAGGTAGATAGGATTATAGAAACAACTGAGATTTCCATATGTTAGAATGTAGGTGACACAATATCCAGTCTTGCTTCAACTATAATTTCAGCGTTACAATTGAAACCATTTCGGTATTATGCTCTGTGCCAGAATTGTTGTTTTGCTCTCAAGAAAACATTTCTGTTCTAAAAGATCTATCAAGGATAGTCACCAACTCCTTAGGAAATTGGGCACTGCTAGATTTGGATTTGCTAGTATTGGTCAGGTTTATAAATTTTTTGACTTATGGAATCACCGTAGTTGATGATGGATGCCCCACGAATGGGTACCTGCCTCATAAATTCCCACCTGCTCATACTAGGCCTTTTATCATGGGCACTTTTGCCATAATAAGTGGGGATGGAATTCACAGATGACATGAAAAACTAAGATGCAAACATGGATACATAGTACGAATAGCATGGATAAATGATATAGCAATCTCTTCCTATCTTTCTATATATAAAAAACAAAGATAATGAATTAAATTAGCCGTGTCTTTCTGATCATTTAGTCAAAAAGTTTCTCGGGACTAGAAACCCTTTTTTTCTTTGGGTCGTTCAACTCTTGGGTTATTCTTTCAAACGTTCCTTTTGTACATGTCAATGTTATTTTGACTTCTATCATTTCATTTAATCAGTCTGTGATTACTATACATTTTGTTAACTGTATAGTTATTTACTTTTGCTACTTTTGCTTGCACAGATTGGGCATTTCTTCACATCCAGAACTTGGTCCGTGTAAGCAACATGGTATTGGGTACCCCACAATAATTCTTTTGATTCCATATTCTGCGATTTGGCCTGTTTGGTGCAAATAGCCTCTAGCTACCTCTGTACTGACCATGCAGTAATATCATGAATTTCAAATCAAGCAACTAGAAGATGCCATGTAAATTTTATATGTGGTGATAAATTACAGCCCTACAAATGTGAAATCTCAAATTTAGCTTGGCATGGTCTTCAGATGTACTAATAATTTTTTGATGAATCATTATTTACATCTAATGCTGATGGATTCCTTCCTCTACTTCGTTTGGCCATGCTTACACCTGCATTATTTTTCTTGGTCCCGATTGTGTCTCAAACAAACCAGCTTATAAGATATCATGTTGACCCGAGTCAGTCTACTCACATTTAGTTAGTTTTGCAGCTGGCAGGATGCAGTCCTCAACGAACCCCGAGCTACCCACATCGCGCATAGGCTGCTCGTAGGAGGCGTAGCATCGATGGGCTCGTTGGTCGTGCGTGGGCTCAACGGGCCTATCATAGATTTTTCTTTTTTTTTCCTAATTGATTTACACAGGCGGGCATTTTGTTCGCCTGGGAAAATGATGATTTTTGCTGATTGGCATTGTGTTCGCCTTCATAAAACCGCATTAACGCAGGCCTTCTATTGCTAGCGGGCGCTTTGCTCGCCTCGAATAATCTATTTTACCCGTCTGCAAAAACGTATCTATAGTGGTGCAATTTACTAGAGCTACCTTGTGGCTCGTCGCGAGGGTAGGTGCAAGCCCCTCACAAATTTGCCAAGACTGGCCACGAACAATCACCAACTCACGACGCGCCTCCTCCGCTGCTCCAAGCCGTCTAGATGATGGCAATCACTAAGAGTAATAAGAGAAAGCGGCAGTGAACACGATTAATAAGTGCCAAAGGATGAACTAGTCAATACAATGCATTTGGATCACTCCTCATCTCACCAAAGGTGTGAATCAAAGGTCTAAATGAGTGGGAGAGGTTTGGCTTGGCTCACAAGAGAGTATGGATCATCAAAATGTCCAAGAGTTAGAACATCTAGTGGCAGTTGGATAACCACATTTTCGCATGAGAATGACTCCCCTCTTCACACTACTACAGAAACTTTAATCGTGGCGGCCAATAATGGTTTAAGGAGGTGGGCAATGCAACCGCCTCCAATCAAACGCCTGCATTAATCATTGTTTAACCGTGACGGTTAAAGCGCCCGCTACGGTTAATTGCTTAACGCAGGCGGGCGCGTTATAACAACCGCCACGATTAATGTTTATTAACCGAGGCGGGCGTTGTAAGCCAACCGCCTGCGTTAATACCTTTCTCGGTTAACATTTTTTAATTAAAAAATTAAAATTTTAATTTGAAATTAATTTGAACCAAGAAGAGACAATAAATAGAAATATGAAACAGAAATATATACCTATCCAAACGTATCTCATATTACACACCCAACAAACAAAAATAGTAACTTAATGTTGTTGTCACATATCACCCTACTCCTTCCCCCCTAAGAAGATATCAGGCAACTTGTAATCGGGAAGGTGTAGCATGGTGCTCCATTTCTTTAACTTCTCGTACTCTTTTAGGTCTGCTAAGCTGCCGGTTGGGTTGAAGAACGGTGCCCCTTCAAGCACTGAAAGACCTTAGTTTGGTTTTGATAATTGATGAAACCAAATTATTAATCTAAGTGCTAGGTGTAGCAAATAGAAGATTAGTGATAAGGAGGAAGATCACATGAATTTAAGCGAAGATCAAGATGAAATGATCAAGGAGAAAGAAAAGGACTTAAAGAAGGAAAGATAGAGGCTAAGTTATTTTCAAATAGGGCTTTTCTTTTAGTGATCAAGACTCCAAGTGGGAGTGATCACATTTAGGATAGATAGCCGACTATCAAGAGGAGAACTAAGCTATTGGATTACTTTCAAGTGCTCTAGGTTGTATCTCATGTGCATTGATCTAACCAACCTAGAGAATCTCTTTGAAAATACTTGAAAAATATTTCTAAAATGCTAACACACTGTGCACAAGTGTTGGAGACCTTGAGTGTTAGCACATAGAAGTAAGGGGTGAGAAATAGACTTAAAAAACGCTGAAAAAGGAGCGTCGGACGGTGTAGAGGCGTAGCATCGGACCATTTGTTCGTGTCCGACGCCTACACTTTGAACTGTGCTGTTAGCAAGCGTCGGACGTTTGTTTAACGAGCGTCGGAGCATTGCCCTCTTTAGTCCGACGATGCCGAGCAGCGGCAGGGTGACGCGTGGCACGCTGAGGAGCGTCGGACGCTTGAGAAAAGTCTGACGGTGAGCGTCGGACGGAGTCCGACGAAGTTTTAGCGATTTCAAACCTCTCTGAAAGTGTTGGACGCTGAGTTTATTTAGTCCAATGATACTTGCGCGAATGTCCGACGGTACGCGCATAGTGAACTGAGAGAGAGCGTCGGACGCAAGTGTTTAGTCCAACGGCTCCTGTCTGACGGTTTAAAAAAGCGCGCGATGAGATATCCGTTGTGATCGGACAATCGACGTTGAATCCAGCTGACACGTGACTTCATCATGAGCGTCGGACGCAAAGTGTTACTTCGACGGACTCGGTCCGACGGTAGTGTCCGACGACATAAAATCGTGGTTAACGGCTGTTTCAAATGAGGTAACGGCTAGATTTGCACTTGGGGGTATTTATACTCCCTCCCTGGTCACTTGGTGACTAGCTTGCACACTTGGATCATTGTCATACACTTTGTTGCATTCTAGCCTCCCACTCTCTCACTAGTTCATCATCTTGATCATCCTTAGTGAGATTGAGTGAACCTCAAGTGCATCCTTGCTGGTGTTTTGCATTCTAGAGCACTTGAGAGCAAGCCTTGATTCAATTCTTATTCTCTTGGGACATTGCCGTGTCCCTAGACAGCTTGGAGGAGAAGAAGGTGTGGAGAAACTTGGTGATTGTGCTTGCTCCAACCGGTGATTGTGAGGGGTCTTGCGCCTACCCCGAACGGAGAGCTCAAAGGTAACTCTAGTGAATTGCTCGTGTCATTGAGTTACTTCCTCTGTGGTAGGTTCTTGTGGCGCCTAGTGTAGGCTCGGTGTGTGATACCGATTAGCCACCGAACCACCGATTGAAGTCGACACAACGAGAACGTACCGTGCCGGCAAGCACGTGAACCTCGGGGATAAATCTTTGTGTTCATATTGCTTTCCTCACCTTCGAGTGAGTGACTTGATCTTTATCCCGGTGATTGACTTCATCTCAAGGCAAAGGTATAATCGACAATCATTCCTTTCTTATCCTTATGCAAAGTAGCTTGTACTCTTATCTTGAGTAGTTGTGTAGTCTTTTAGCTTTTTGCTAGCTTGCTTTTGTGGCTTAGAACTAAGAATTAACTAGAATTGTGTAGGTGGCTACATAGGTTAGTAGTTGCTATAGCATTGCACATTTAGCTATATTTGTTACTAACCTCTTGGCCTAAGTACTTTGTAGAAATTTTATTAGGCTATTCACCCCCCTCTAGCCATACTAGAACCTTTCAAGTGGTATCGGAGCCGTGGTCACCGTTTAGTAAAGGCCTAACATCCTTCGGTGCATTGAAATGGCTCATATCATGTTCAATCATGTTGGGGGCAAATCACCTCACTTTGATGGCACAAGCTCATTTGATTATTGGAAGTAAAAGATGAGGATGTATCTTGGCTCAATTCATGAGAAGGTGTGGGAGGTCACCGAGAAAGAATACATTGTGCTTGATCCCGCAAGCCCCACTCCTAGAGAGCAAGAGAACAACCAATGTAACACAATGGCTCTCAACACCATTTACAATGGCATTGACTCAAAGGTGTTTGAACAAATCAAGGATTTGGATAGAGCAAGTGAAGTATGGGAAAGATTAGAGCAAACCTATGAGGGCACTTCAACGGTAAAGAGTGCCAAGTTGTACATGCTCAAGGACAAGCTCTCAAACTTCAAGATGGATGATGGAGAGAGCATTCCGGAAATGTTCTATACGCTTCAAGTGATTGTCAATGATCTCAAGGCCATGGGTGAGAAAACAAGTGATGAGAACTTCTTCCACAAGTTTCTCATGTGCTTGCCCAAGAGGTTCACGACCTTAAGAACTATCATCTTCCGAGGCGGCTTGAACCAAATGAGGTTCTTGGTGATGTGATGACCGAGGATCAATACAATGAGAAGAGTGATAGTGAAGAAGTGAAGAAGGAGGATGACAAGAGCAAGAAGACCGTGGCATTCAAATCCACCACCTCTTCTTCCAAGAACCAAGGCAAGGGCAAGAAAGTGCAATCTAGTGATGATGATGCATCTAGCCTTGATAGTGATGATGAGGCACTAGCTCTTTTTGTGCGCAAGTTTGGAAGATTCATGAAGAAGAAGGGCCATGGTGCTAGAAAGAGAAGAGATAACTTCAAAAGCAAGAATGTAGTGAGGAAGTGCTACAATTGCAAGAGCACGGATCATCTTGTGGCGGATTGTCCTAATGATAGTGATGATGAAGATGATTACAAGAAGAAAGGCAAGAAGGACAAGGACAAGGTTGAAAATAAAGAGAAAAAGAAATTCAACTTCTCTAAGAAGAAAGGTGGATCCTATGTGGTGACATGGGATAGTGATGCTTCCTCCGATGATGATGACTCTAGTGATGATGATGAGAGGAAGACATCCAAGAAGAAGGCCATGGCTTCTATTGCTATCAACAAGAAGTCTTCATCATTTGATTCATCATGCTTCATGGCTAAGACCACCAAGGTAAAATGCGATGACTCAAGTGATAATAAAAAAGATGATAATGATAGTGATAGTGATGATGATGAGCCTAGTGTAGCACAACTCATGGACATGTTAAAGCAAGCCGAATATCTTATTAGCTCTAAGTCTAAGAAGTGCAAAGAATTGTCCAAGAAATTTAAAACTCTTGAACAATCCTTTGATGAGTTAAGTGCTTCTCATGAGTGTCTAAAGGAAGACCATGAGTATCTCAAACTAGCTCTCACACCAAGTTTAAGGAAGCTCACTCCTCACTCTTAGAGCTAAGCAAGGTAGAGGATATTGCTAAAACATGTGATGTGGGTGTAACTTGTGATCTAATGAATGAATCAACTAATGAAACACTTGTTGCAACCACACTTAATAACACTAGCTCCTCATCATCATCCACTTCTACTTCTACCTTCACTACTAGTGTTGATCTAACACTAAAAGTTGAAAATGAAAAATTGAAGAAGGAAGTGGACAAGCTAACCTGCGCATTAGGCAATGCCTATGGTGGGGATGCCCGCTTGGTACAATGCTTGGGTAGCCAAAGATATAGTAACTCTAAGGAGGGACTTGGCTATATTCCTAAAAAAGGCAAGGCGGCCTTTGTAACTCCAAAGCCTAGCTTTGTGAGGAGTAATGGTCGGTTTTGCTACAAATGCAAGCAAGTTGGGCATATTGAGGCAAATTGCATCACTAACAACAAGAACAAGCAAATAAAATTTGCAAGTGCTAAATCTATTAGGCTTTATTCTTGTTACATGCTTACCAAGGGTGAGAAAGGTGTCAAAGTCAAATACATTGGTACACCTAAAGAGAGCTCAAGGTTGAAGGCTATATGGGTACCAAAGGCTTTGGTTGCTAACCTCCAAGGACCCAAACAAGTATGGGTACCTAAAAAGCATTGATTTGTTTTGTAGGTGAATTACAAAGCCGGAGGGAGGCATTGGGTTCTTGATAGTGGGTGTTCTCAACACATGACCGGTGATTCAAGAATGTTCAACCAAATCAATTCTTGTGGCAATGAGTATGATAGTATCATATTTAGGGATAATAGCAAAGGCAAGGTCAAGAGTCTTGGAAAGATTGTGATATCAAATGATCTAAGCATCTCCAATGTGCTATTAGTTGAGAGTTTGAACTTCAATCTATTGTCGGTGGCTCAACTTTGTGATCTTGGTTTCAAATGCATCTTTGGTGTTGATGATGTGGAAATCATTAGTGTGGATGGATCAAAATTAATATTCAAGGGATTTAGATATGAGAATCTCTATCTAGTGGACTTTGGTGCTAGAGAATCACAATTGTCAACATGCTTACTCTCTAAGTCAAGCATGGGTTGGTTATGGCATAGAAAGGCTTGATCATGTTGGAATGAAGCAATTGAACAAACTTGTGAAGCATAACTTGGTTAGAGGCCTTAAAGATGTTGAGTTTGAGAAGGACAATTTATGTAGTGCATGTCAAGCCGGAAAACAAGTAGGCAACACTCATCCTAAGAAGAGCATGATGAGCACATGCAAACCATTTGAGTTATTGCACATAGACTTGTTTGGACCAACTACATATACAAGCATTGGCGGCAACAAGTATGGTTTGGTGATAGTGGATGACTTCTTAAGATACACATGGGTTTTCTTTATAATTGACAAAAGTGATGTTTATGGTATCTTTAAAACTTTTGTCAAGAGAAGTTGCAATGAATTTGAAACAACCATCAAGAGGGTGAGAAGTGATAATGGTAGTGAGTTCAAGAACACAAAAGTTGATGAGCTATGTGATGACTTAGGAATCAAACATCAATTCTCGGCTAAGTACACACCTCAATCAAATGGCCTAGTTGAAAGAAAGAATAGGACTCTCATTGATATGGCAAGATCTATGCTTAGTGAGTATAATGTGGGTCAATCTTTTTGGGCCGAAGCAATCAACACGGCATGCTACTACTCCAATAGACTCTATTGCCATCCTATGTTGGAGAAGACTCCATATGAGATCTTGAATGGAAGAAAGCCAAATATTACATATTTTTGGGTGTTTGGTTGTAAGTGCTACATATTGAAGAAAGGAGCTAAATTGAGCAAATTTGAGAAGAAATGTGATGAGGGATTCTTGCTTGGTTACTCCACCACTAGTAAAGCTTATAGAGTTTGGAACTTGGGAAGTGGTCAACTTGAGGAAGTTCATGATGTTGAATTTGATGAAACCAATGGGTCTCAAGATCAAAATGAGAATCTAGATGATGTGAGTGGACCTCAATTGGCAAAGGCTATACAAGAAATGGACATTGGTGACATAAGGCCGACTCAAATGGTTGACATAGAAGATGACAAAGATCTAGTGCAAGTTCCATCAAATGATCAAGCTAGTGACTCTCAAGTGCAAAATCAAGATTAAGCTAGGTCCTCTCAAGCAAATCAATCAAATGCACAATCAAGCTCAAGCAATTAACCTCAAGTGCTTCAACCCACAAACATTGCAAGAGATCATCCTTTGGACCAAATTGTTGGTGATATTTAAAAGGGTGTGCAAACAAGATTAAGACTAGTATCATTTTGTGCTCACTATTCATTTGTGTCATTTGAAGAGACGGAGAACATTGAGAAGGCGTTAAAAGATAGTGATTGGGTAAATGCTATGCATGAAGAGTTCAACAATTTTGAAAGAAATGAAGTTTGGGAATTGGTAGAGAGACCAAAGAACTACAATGTCATTGGCACCAAATGGGTATTTAGAAACAAGCAAGATCAAAATGGTGTTGTAATAAGGAACAAGACAAGATTAGTGGCACAAGAGTACACTCAAGTAGAAGGATTTGACTTTGGTGAAACCTATGCTCCGGTTACAAGATTGGAAGCAATAAGAATTCTTCTAGTCTATGCTTGTGCTCACAACATCAAGCTCTACCAAATGGATGTCAAAAGTGCATTTCTCAATGGATTCATCAATGAGTTAGTATATGTTGAACAACCACCCGGTTTTGAAGATGAGAAGAAACCAAATCATGTGTACAAGTTAAGAAAAGCACTCTATGGTTTGAAACAAGCAACAAGGGCATGGTATGAGAGGCTAAGGAATTTTCTCCTCTCTAAAGGTTTCAAGATGGGCAAGGTTGACACCACTCTATTCACCAAGAAGGTTGATGGTGACTTGATGATCATGCAAATCTATGTTGATGACATTATCTTTGGATCAACTAGTCAAGCCTTATGTGCGGAGTTTGAAAAGATGATGGCTAAAGAATTTGAGATGTCTATGATGGGTGAACTCACATATTTCCTTGGACTTCAAATTAAGCAAATGAAGAATGGCACATTCATAAGTCAAGGCAAGTACACAAGAGACATGATCAAGAAGTTTGGAATGTAAGATGCAAAACCAATTAGCACTCCCATGGGGACTAGTGGAAGCTTGGATGAAGATAAAAGTGGCAATATGGTTGATCAAAAGGCATATCGGTCTCTAATTGGAAGTTTGCTCTATGTCACCGCATCAAGACCGGATGTCATGTTTAGTGTGTGCATGTGTGCTAAATATCAAGCATCTCCTAGAGAGAGTCATATGAAGGCCGCAAAGAGGATATTGAGATATTTGAAGCACACTCAAGATGTTGGATTGTGGTATCCCAAGGGTGCAAAATTTGAGTTGATTGGATATGTCGATGTGGACTATGCCGGTTGCAAGATAATAAGAAAGAGTACATCGGGCACATGTCAACTCTTGGGAAGATATCTTGTCTCATGGTCATCAAAGAAGCAAAATAGCATATCACTCTCCACCGCCGAAGCCGAATATATTAGTGCGGGGAGTTGTTGTGCTCAAATCCTATGAATGACGGCAACTTTGAGGGACTATGGAATTAACTTCAAGAAAGTGCCATTGCTTTGTGACAATGAGAGCGCTATCAAGTTAACTCAAAATCCGGTTCAACATCAAAGAACCAAGCATATTGATGTGAGGCACCACTTTATCCGGGATCATCAACAAAAGGGTGACATTGACATTCAAAGTATTGGAACCGATGATCAATTGGCCGACATACTCACCAAGCCACTAGATGAGAAGAGGTTTTGCAAGCTTAGGAATGAATTGAATATTCTTGATTTCTCCAATATGAGTTGAGATCATCCCCACACATAAATGACATGCCTCTACTTCGACAAAGCAAGGTAAAATTGTTTGGCATAACATTCATACTTGCTAGGACTTGTCTAGAGCATATAGGTATACACATGTAGGAACATTCCTAAAAACAAATGTTTTGATGTATATATGCTACCACTATTGTTTTACTTGCTTATATGGCCTAGTGGTAACATATGACATGTGTATGTGCTTGATCTCCTAGTGTTCAATCTATTTCATGAGCTCTAAGTGTATAACTTAACATAGGCAAGATAACCCCTAGTGGCGTGAAGAAACTTGTCCTTAGATCAAACCTAGTTATATATCTTAGGCAAGTGCACTAGATTGAGCCAAAGTGAACAATAATCTCTCTTTCCAAATCAAATGAACTTGACTAATTTCTCTTCACTAAAATGAACCTTTTTGTGCAATTGTTGACAAGGGGGAGAGAAAGTTACAAAAGAAAGAAAAAGAAAGAGAAAGAGCGATGAACATCATTAGGCCGATGATGGGAGAGCAATAGGCTAAAGGAAAGGGGTAATTAAAATTTTGAAGCACACAAAATCACATATGCAAGTTGTTGCATTTGGATGTGCATTAATCATATGATTGCTCATTGCATTTGTATTTACTTTCTTATACATGCTTGTGTGGTGTATTGTTAAGTAGTAGGATTTGAATGATGATTTGATCAACTAGTATGTGTAGGGGTAACTAGTTGGTCGTATTTCTTCAAGTGGTAACTAGAGCTTGCTTCTAATGTGATCTCACGGTATACTCTAGTATTTATGACCTTCCAGTTACTAAGGTGCTAAGGATGGTGTACATGGCAACTCCGATGGTATCACGCTTCAAAGGTCCATTCTATACACCATTAGCACAATTTTGGTAAAATTACTCTCTATTCAATACATATGTGCTAGCTTTCAATCCAAACTCGATGCACATATGTAGGGAGAGCCAATACTACCAAAATAGAACTTATGATAGTTGTCCAAATCCTTTCATGATCTACTCATGGACAAGCACGATAAGTTCAAAATCTTAATGCATATTTCTTTTGTAAAAGGGTTGTCATCAATTACCAAAAAGGGGGAGATTGAAAGACCCTAGTTTGGTTTTGGTAATTGATGAAACCAAATTACTAATCTAAGTGCTAAGTGTGTAGCAAATAAAAGATTAGTGATAAAGAGGAAGATCACATGAATTTAAGCAAAGATCAAGATGAAATGATCAAGGAAAAAGAAAAGGACTTAAAGAAGGAAAGCTAGAGGCTAAGGTATATTCAAATAGGGCTTTTCTTTTAATGATCAAGACTCCAAGTGGGAGTGATCACATTTAGGATAGATAGACGACTATCAAGGGGAGAACTAAGCTATTGGATTACTTTCAAGTGCTCTAGCTTGTATCTCATGTGCATTGATCTAACCAACCTAGAGAATCTCTTTGAAAACCCTTGAAAAATATTTGCAAAATGCTAACACGCTGTGCACAAGTGTTGGAGACCTAGTGTTAGCACATAGAAGCAAGGGGTGAGAAATAGACTTGAAAAACGCTGAAAAGGCGCGTCGAATGGTGCAGAGGCGTAGCGTCGGACCATTGGTTCCTGTCCGATGCCTACACTTTGAACTGTGCTGTTAGCAAGCGTCGGACGTTTGTTTAACGAGCGTCGGACCATTGCCCTCTTCAGTCCGACGATGCCGAGCAGCGGCAGGGTGACACGTGGCACGCTGAGGAGCGTCGGACGCTTGAGAAAAGTCCGACGGTGAGCGTCGGACGGAGTCCGATGAAGTTTTAGCAATTTCAAACCTCTGTGGAAGTGTCGGACGCTGAGTTTCTTTAGTCCAACGGTACTCGTGCGAATGTCCGACGGTACGCGCACAGTGAATTGAGAGAGAGCGTCGGACGCAAGTGTTTAGTCCGACGGATCTTGTCCGACGGTTTGAAAAAGCGCGTGATGAGATATCCGTTGCGATCGGACGATCGACGTTGAATCCAGCTGACACGTGGCTTCATCGTGAGCTTCGGACGCAAAGTGTCACTTCGACGGACTCGGTCCGACGGTAGCGTCCAACGACATAAAATCGTGGCTATCGGCTGTTTCGAGTTGGGTAATGGCTAGATTTGCACTTGAGGGTATTTATACTCCCTCCCTGGTCACTTGGTGACTAGCTTGCACACTTGGATCATTGTCATATACTTTGTTGCATTCTAGCCTCCCACTCTCTCACTAGTTCATCATCTTGATCATCCTTAGTGAGATTGAGTGAACCTCAAGTGCATCCTTGCTGGTGTTTTGCATTCTAGAGCACTTGAGAGCAAGCGTTGGTTCATTTCTTATTCTCTTGGGACATTGCCATGTCCCTAGACGGCTTGGTGGAGAAGAAGGTGTGGAGAAGCTTGGTGATTGTGCTTGCTCCAACCGGTGATTGTGAGGGGTCTTGTGCCTACCCCGAGCGGAGAGCTCAAAGGTAACTCTAGTGAATTGCCCGTGTCATTGAGTTACTTCCTCCACGGTAGGTTCTTGTGGCGCCTAGTGTAGGCTCGGTGTGTGATACCGATTAGCCACCGAACCACCGGTTGAAGTCGACACAACAAGGACGTAGCGTGCCGGCAAGCACGTGAACCTCGGGGATAAATCTTTGTGTTCATATTGCTTTCCTCACCTTCGAGTGAGTGACTTGATCTTTATCCCGGTGATTGACTTCATCTCAAGGCAAAGGTATAATCGACAATCATTCCTTTCTTATCCTTGTGCAAAGGAGCTTGTTCTCTTGTCTTGAGTAGTTGTGTAGTCTTTTAGCTTTTTGCTAGCTTGCTTGTGTGGCTTAGAACTAAGGATTAACTAGAATTATGTAGGTGGCTTGCCTAGGTTAGTAGTTGCTATAGCATTGCACATTTAGCTATATTTGTTACTAACCTCTTGGCCTAAGTACTTTGTAGAAATTTTATTAGGCTATTCACCCACCCTCTAGCCATACTAGGACCTTTCAAGCACGCAGCTGTTCATGACAAACTTGCAGATGTCCCTAACCATTGCTGTTATGGTCTTCTGATCTACCTTCGATTTGTCCCATGCCTTTATTGACGACTTGAGTTGTTTATAACTGGTGTTGAATTTGCCGCATGCTCTGAGGTATGCGCAGACGTAGAATCCGCATAACACTGACCCTACTGGTTGTTTGGCACACTACACAATATACATAATATACGTTATCACTAGTTGCAACATGTGTAGAGAACATATACAGTGCACACATAGCTCTTATGGAACATGCCAGGAAATGGTGCCTGACTTTTAGTGTTTTGAGGAACTTCTGTTTCTTCTTATCGGATCTTCAATCAATGCACGTGGGATCCTCCACATACTTGCGGTAAGCGCTGTAACAAAACAACTAGTTACTATCAATGACAATACACTTTCATAAAGCGTAAAAGGACAAGTACATTCACTTACAATCTCAATACGTTTGTAAATTCCTGATACCCTTCTTTCAGTGTATCCAAAGAGTCGAATACACAGGCCCTACCATCCTGAGGATAGATTATAAATGCAATCCAATGGCCCATGATTCCCTCGCTGCATAACAAAACACATTTTAAATCTTAGCAGTGGTATGGCGAAGCATCATATTTGGACTTTGAAAGCTAGGATCCATTGTACTTACCCGAACTGGTGGGTGGCAAGGATACAACCATCTCCGTTGAGCTGCTTCATGACTTTATACACGTACATCCCCGCGATATATCTCAAATCGTTCGCCAATTTCAACTTGGCTGCCTTTTTCTCTTCAAGATTCAAGTTGACTAGGTCCTCGTGATCGTCCGGTATGTCATAACCCTTGATGACTCTCTCATTAATATGCATCGAAGAGAGGTAAAGAATTTTGTGCCCAATTTCTTGCATACATAGGCTTGCATCCTATAAGGACACAAGTCATGACATTATTATTATCATTCGATCATACAGTGGCACAAAATTAAAGTTTTCATTAACTTACAATGCAAATAAGGTGAATTGAGCGAGGTCGAGGTCCTTGCGCTGCAGGATCCTTGCATGTCGTGGAATTCGACGACCACCATCTCATCTGTGAGCAAGGAGAAATACTCCTTCGCCATGTGGACAATGAAATCTCGTAGGCCTACTTTCGCCGCCTCCATGTACCAAAGATGGAACCGCCTCACGTCCCACGGCTCCTCCATGAGCTCGCCCTTGGTTAACAAGAACTTGCCAGGCTCGTAACGCTCCGGGCAATCATCGGAACGGGACCAACTAGTTGGAGACTTTAGCCTATGCATGAGATAGTCAGGAGTGAGAAACTGTGCTAGTAACTAGTACACAGAATTGTAGTAGTAGTACAATGAAGTGAGTAGACAGAGTAGTACACAGAATTGTAGGAGTAGTAGAGACAAAGTAGTATATAGTAGTAGGGAAATTAGACAAAGTCGTTGGATCATATAATACAGATACGATTCGATGACATAGAACAGTATTATTACATATATGTGCGGTCTTCACATGCATGTCATTTTGGTTGAGGCGCTGCCACAGACTCGTTCTCGCCATCATTGCGTGTCATTTTGGTTTAGGCACTACCACAGACTTGTTCTCGCCATCGTTGCGTGCCCAGGGCATCATCTTGGTCTTGTTGAAGCGTGCCTCTACCCCCTTGATCTTTTGTGGATGGTCGATAAAGAGCCCAACCTCTTCATAGTTGTTGTATTCTTCTGGACTTTGGACCCCGTCATCTCCAACAATTCTCTGCTTTCCTCAGACAACCACGTGCCTTGTTGACCGCTTGCCATTTTCCTTAGGCATCGGACGGTAGGATACTTGTGCGACACGGCTTGCTAGAACCCACTGGTCATCTTTGTAGCCTATATTGTGGAGCTCCACGGTGTTTATACCATAATCGTCCATGACAAGCCCCTTTGGCTTCACCCGCTGGCACTTAAACACGGGTATCTGTAGGTCACCGTTGTAGTCAAGTTCCCATATGTCTTCGATCTGACTATAATATGTCCTGGCATGGCCCATCGCCTCGTCGATTCCCTCATATCGAACTCCGCAGTTCTGTGCTGCGCTTTTCTTGTCCTTGTCTTTTGTGTGGAACTTGTACCCGTTGATGTCGTACCCTTGCCACGTGGTGATTTGGGTGGATGGGCCAGAGGCAAGCCTCAAAACGGTGTCCTCATCATCTGATCCTCCATTTGGTACGTTTTGCTCCTTTAACCACGTTGTGAAGCTGATCTTATGTTGTTTCTGGACCCATGCCTCCGTGAAAGTTCCGTCATTAGCGCTGCGGATCTCTTCTAGGTGCTTATCAACGTATGGATCCATGACCACTAAGTGATAAAGGACGTTGTGATGAGCTTGTTGGATCATATCGAATTGGACATCGGTTCGTACCTTCCTACCTGTGCAACCCTTTCCAGAGGTTTTACCTTCGTGCTTGTGGATGGGAAGCCCGATTGCCCTAACATCTCTGATGTATCTGATGCAGCAGTTCACAGCCACTTCAGTGGTGTATGCCTCAATCATGGAGCCCTCCGGATGGGCAAGGTTAAGGATGTATCTATTAAGGGTCGACAAGAACCACTCGTGTGTCCACATCTGGTGTAGGTACACGGGGCCCAGTTCTTGTATCTGATCAACCATGTGCATCGTGAGGTGTGGCATGATATCAAAGAACGATGGTGGGAAACACATCTCAAGCTGGCAAAGAGTCTCCGCGATGAAGGCATTCAGTTCAGGCAGCTCAGCTTCATCAATGACCTTCGATGTGATGCGGTTGAAGAAGTAGGACATCCGTGTGATGACCATCTTCACATATTCTGGGCCGATACACCTAATCACTATTGGAAGGAAGACTGTCAGCATAACATGGCAGTCGTGTGAGTTAAAGTTGGTCAACATTAGGTCTTTCATCGAGACTAGGCTCTTGATGTTGGAAGAGAAACTGGTCGGCACCTTTTCTTGCCTCAGCCACAAGCAAAACGCCAACATCTCTTCATGTGTTAGGTTATAGCTCACGGCTGGGAGTTCGACTTTCCCATTCTGAGGTTGTCTTGGGTAAAGTTTAGGCCTTATGCCCATGTGCACGAGATCAGTGCGTGACTTGAGCCCATCCTTGGCCTTTGTCTTGATGTCTAACAACATGCCGATCGTGCTTTCGAAGACATTCTTCTCTAGATATATGCAATCGATTGCATGAGGCGTATGTAGCTCCTTCCAATACGACAAGTGCTTGAAAAAAGTAGACTGTTTCTTGAATGGAACGAAGATAGATTCTTTCTCCATTTCATCCCTCTTTCTCTTCTTCTTTACCGTGGTCCTATCTTTGTCTTTCTTCTTCTTCTTTCCGAACTTGACCTCATCCAGGTCCTTAACCATCTCAAACACCTTCTCCCCGCACTTCGTCCTCTCTGGCTCTTCAAGTTGTGGCTCATCACTGTTGTCGAAGTACTTATTCATCACGGCTCTTCGGTACTTGTGCCCTTTCACAAGAAATCGTCTGTGCCTCATGTACACAATCTTGTAAGATCCCTTGAGATAAGTGTAGCAGGTTCTGTCGAGGCAAACGACGCAACCGGTCTTCCCCTTGATCTGCCCTGACAACGAGAAAAGACCAAGGTAATCGGTGATTGTGACAAAGATGATAGCTCTTAGAGTGAACGACTTCTTGGTGGACGCATCTATTATGTCGATCCCTGTTTCCCATAGTATCTTTATGTCCTCCATGAGAGGCTCTAAGAACACATCTATATCGTTGCCAGGCTACTTTGGTCCTGAAATAATCATTGTCAGCAGAAGATACCTGCGCTTCTCACATAACCACGGAGGTAGATTGTAGATAGTCAACATGGCAGGCCAAGTGCTGTGGCTGCTGCTGAGATCACCGAATGGGTTCATCCTGTCGGTACTCAGCGCGAACCGGACGTTCCTAGCCTCTTCGCCAAACTTCGGGAACATGGCGTCGAAACGTTTCCACTGTCGAGCATCAGAAGGGTATCGCAGCTTGCCGTCATCCTTTGTACGGTCGCTAGAGGCATGCCACGACATCAGCTTTGCATCCTCGGGGTTCCCAAATAGATCACGCAAGCGGTCAGTTATGGGTAGGTACCACATCGACAACGCAGGAATCTGTCTTTGTGTGTAACCCTCTTCCTCCTCATCTAGTTCTTGAGGCTTTGCAGCAGTACTCTTTGTGGTCTTCTGCTTCGTCTTTCTAAAGGGTCCATTGTCATCATCGCCGTGACAACCAGCTTTCCTCTTCCAACGACTGAAGCTGCAGTGCGGACAACGCTCCAATTTCTCATAGTAGCCCCGATACAGGATGCAGTGGTTAGGGCAAGCGTCGAACTTTTGGAGTTTCATCGCCACTGGGCAGATCAACTTCTTCGCCCGATAGGTATTGGCAAGTACTTTACTATTTGGAAAAGCCTCACCAAGGATACTTAATAGCTCGTTGAAGTCAGTGTCTGACCAACCATTACGAACCTTCACCATTAGCAACTTGGGATCAAAACGCAACGCCGTCATATGTTTCGGACACTCAGCCTTCTCATAGAGCAGATCGATCACCGCCTGCTTCATCTCTTTGAAATTTTCCAGCCATCTCACGGACCCAAAGAGAACGTCATCTTCGTCGAGACGATTAGCTATGCTCTCGAAGAGCTCCGCATCCTTTGGCTCTAGTAACTTAGCACCAATGTTGTCATCATCGTCGTCGCCCACGCCATCATTGAACAAATCCTCTACTGTGATCACGCTGATCATCACCAGCAGCACTGGCCATATGCCCGCCTCCCGATGATGATGGTGCCTGTTGTGCATTCGTCGTCGTTGTCGTAGATGAGTTTCCTCTAGATGCACCGCCTACACCCGAATCGGCTCTCTCGCCGTGGAAAGTCCAAACTGTGTAATTCTCGACAAAACCAACCTGATCAAGTGAGATAGAACAACAGTATATTCATGGGCTTTCGTGTTTTTGCAGCGAGAACATGGACATATAGTTGTTGTTCGATTCAGACTCTCTCGATGCTTCTTCGAAGCAGCAACAAATTTTTTAGCCTCAGACACCTACTCGTCTTCCACTCTCTTTATTTTGTACATCCACTCTGACCGTTCCATAACTGCAAATCGATAACAACCAACAAAAAAGACACATAACCTTCACGTATTAGATAGCAATGAAACACGCCACATATTGGAAGAATATTAGGCACAATATGTAGCAATTTAACACCTAATTACATCTACTTTCCCTCTCCAAGCTCCAACATGCATGAAAACCTATTAGCTAGATCTCTCATAGATTTAAAGAGAGTAAATAAAAAAAAGTGGAGACAAATGTATTAGAGAGTACGTGTTACCAACCTCTAGCAACCGTACGGTGACCACCTGTAAAAATATGGAGCAAATCAACAAAACTAAAACAAGTTTCTCTCTCCTCATGAAGAACTAGATCTAATCTAGATCTAGAGAACTTCAAATGATGAAAAAATGACAAAATTTAGTGACAAAACCTCATGGAACCTCCAAAAATGCCCCCTTCAATAAATTTTTTAGTGACAAAACCTCCCCCCTATAGACCTCAAAAGTCCTCTAATGGAGGGGCGGCGTGAGGAAGGAGAAGATCGAGCTCCCAGGTATTTATACTGGGCAGTATTAACCGTGGCAGGCAAATTAAATAAAACCGCCTCGGTTAATTTTAAGTTAACTGTGGCGGTTGCGTTATAACAACCGCCACGGTTAACACATTAACCGAGACGGTCGTCCTTAAGAAAACCGCCTCGATTAACCTACATTAACCGTGGCGGTTACGTTACAATGACCGTCGTGGTTAATAGATTAACCGTGGCGGTTGTTATAATGCGACCGACACGGTTAATATCGATTAGCCGAGACGGTTTCTTTACAACGATCGTCGCGGTTAATGTTTAACCGAGGCGGGCACTCAAGCGGCACCCCGGGCACTGCTAAATGGAGGCGGTCGCTTGACCTGCCCGCCTCCTTTAATGTTTTGCTGGTGCCACGCAAAATCATTTCTGTAGTAGTGTCATAGTATGGCTATCTATCCAAAATATGATCACACTGTCTTGATCACCAAAACAAGAGAGCTCCTATGCATTTTATACCTTTGCCGTGAGCTCCATACAGCTCCCTTTTCCAAATAATAAGCACTTGATCACCAAAACAAGAGAGCTCCTATGCATTTTATACCTTTGTCGTGAGCTCCATTTCGTTGCACCTCCCTTTTCCAAATAATAAGCACTTGATCAACCTTAGATTATGGACTTACACCATCTTCATGGGTCTTGTCAATGCTCCTCACTTGATGTGCACCAATCCTACCTCAATCACAAAACTTATAGCAATGATTAGTACACTTAGATTTCATCAATTATTCAAAACCAAAGTAATGGTTTTAATTTGCCCCTTCTTGGTTATTGATGATAGCCACTACAAAGATATGAAATGGATTCAACCTTGGTAGTATTAGATCCCTATATATATATGTGCCAAGAGTTCGTATTTGAAAAGTTTTGCACATATGCATTGGATAGTAGTGTGGGAGAGATATTACTACCAATTGATGCTAAGGTTTATAGAATTGAAGCTTTGAAGCGTGATACCATCGGTGTGCATGAATAAATCTTCCTTAGTATCATGGCTAGCTAGATGCAACATGTGAGTGCTTATGAAATAAAAAACACTAGAGCACCTTGTGAGATCAACATCACTACTAAATTTTGACCCTATTGCATCACGTCCCCTTGCATCAAACAAAAATCTGATGCAATAGGTGGCTGCTATTGCATCAATTTTTGAATCTGATGCAATATGTGGTGGTTATTGCATCGAAAAAGAGTTGGATGCGATAGTAATTCATGTCGATGCAATAGGTATGATCTATCGCATCATTTGGAACAAGGGATGCAACAGGGAGAAATTATTGCATCGAACATATTTAGTTGCATTAGTATTGAATTTTTGATGTAATATGTAGGTGGTATTGCACCGGTTTAGAATATGGATGTAATTAGGAAGTACTATTGCAACGGATTTGTGTTTGATGCAACTGGTATTTTTTGAAAGAAAAATGACTAACGTGGAAACACCTTGTGGCTACCTAATAAGTGAATTGTTAATTTTTTTAAAAATAACACGTCTAATAAGTAAATTTTTAATTAATTTAAAAATTAACTTCCACCTAATAATTGAATTGTTAATTTTAAGGAAAATTTAAAAAAAATTACTACTGTAAGGGGCCACGTAGTGGAGTTGAACCGGTGCCCCTAGGACTGTCCAGGTCGTGGACGAACCACTAGGCTAGTTATATGTTGCTGCGTGGACTAATATATTTTTTGTTTTGTACTATTATCTAATCATGTTTTCACTGTATATGATAAGCTAACCCGGCCCATAAGCCTTTGAAGACCCATCAGCCCATGCCATAAGCCTGCTCTTGCAATCTAGCAAAGGCCAATTAGTTTTCTTGCTGGTGCTGGCGCCGACGCTTCCCATCCGGTGATCAAGGCGACACGACGCACACACGGCCACGGACGTATGCCGAGGATGGACCGACGCTCGTGTCCTACGCACACGTGGCTATGCACGGACGCCGAGGACTGACGCAGGCCCGGCTCTAGGGGGAGGGCAGCCGGTGCGACCGCCAGGGGCCATGAAGCTAGGGGCCCAACAGCATATAGGTAATTAGTAGATATAATTTTCTATTTTCACATAAAAATTATGGAAATTTATGAATCCATTGTCTTCGGGCCTCTTATTTTAGATGCTCATGTGCTTTCCTCTGCGTTTAGATTTGGCTTTGGACTCTGCATTACTCTGCGTTTGGAATTGGTTTTGATACAAACTATGGCAACGATTGAATCTGTATTGTTTGTGTTTTCAACCGCTTATATATTGGGCAGAAGAAAAAAATTGAATTGGAGTCCGCTGGGTGAACAATCGGTGGGGCTTTTCCTATTAGGAACCGGAGTTTGACGAGTGGAGCCTGACACCAGCTACCAGAGGAAAAATAGGACGGCGAACAGTAGATGCGATCAGGTAAGCAAGTCGTTTCAATAAAAAAATCAGGGCAAGCAAGACCAACACGTCAACATCCATGACGGATTAATATTTTCAAATTTCCAGTTTTTAACTTTGATCGATGGAAGCTAACGCTAGGAACATCAAGGCTGATCAGCCCATGCCGTAAGCCTGCTCATCCAATCTAGCAAATGTGAATACGCGACTTTTCCAGTGGTCGTCGTCTGTTCGACTTTTGAAGTTCTGATCCTTTCCTTCTGTGTGCCGAGGCAGCAACTCGCCGGGCACGTCCGCGTGACCGCGTGCACGACCACGACGCACTGTACTCCGGCATCCTCTCATCTGCATAGGGCGAGCCAGCGATCATCCGCTCTCCAATTGACCAATTCCATCACCATCACTTGGCGGCAACAAAGCAATCAGGTACGTGTGTATTTCTTATCTGTATCCTATAAAATTGTAATTGTTAATTGTTTTTTATAAATATTAACATGATCATGTTATCAAGAAAGTATGCTTGTTAAAATATAAATTATTGAAGAACTATTTGAGATCTATAATATCATAAGGGAGATTAAATAGATTGTCAGCATTATACATTGAGAAGCATTATACTTTGCACAACACTAGTACTATTACCATGTTATATAGAAGGCCCAAAATTTTGCTTCGTTCCAGGTCTAGGAAAACTCAGGACCGGCCCTGCTAGCAAAGGCCGTTTCGTTTTCTTGCCGGTGGTGACGCCGATGCTTCTTCCCATCTAGTGATCAAGGCGATACGACGCACGTGCGGCCACGGATGTACGCCGAGGACGGACCGACACTCGTGGCCTACGCACACGTGGCCACGCACGGATCATAGGCATTGTGCTTGGAGGGCCCTCCTTTCCTGCACAAGCCAAATTAGCATGATACAAACCGGAGTGATTTTAAAGGACCTTAATGGCTATCACAGTATCACTTAATCTTAGGTGATTAATAAGAGAAGGACGCAGAAGCTAGTTACCTGGAAATTTTCCACAATAAATGCTTTCTAAACATTAGATAGATAAGTAGCAAACTTTATATACCTGAGCAATGTACCATTTCACTATGCGATGGCTATCAGTTCCCTTATAACGTAGTGGTTTCTATCTAGATGTTAAGGCCCCTTTGACCTATGTGTTGAGCTGGAGGCAACTGAACTAATAAACAAGCCATCTTCGTTTCATAGTTTGTCGGGCATTGTGAAGGATTTTATTGGACAACATTAATATCATCAAAAAATACCTGAAGACAAATTTGTACGCACAAAAGCATTTTTTTTAACTATAATTCTTACTATTTTTTAGCTTTTTGTTACACAATTGCTATTTACTTTGCCTTTGTTTCCAATATGTAGCTTGTTCTTATTTATCTTTGTTTGTGTTTGTCAAGTGTTCAAATCAATGTCACACCAAGGTAAAAGCTGGATGCGGCTGGATAAGGCATCTGTAGAGTGGCAACAAGGATTAACAGATTATATTGATCGTTCCATGTCATTTAGAAACGGTCGGATATTGATACTACCTGTCTCAGATATTGATACAACAAAGATCAATATGGAATTATAGATATTGATACTATCCGCGTCGGATATTCAGATGATCCCTATATTCTAGCGACACAAGCAGAGCAGGTGTTTTATGTCAAACAAGCAAAGAAATCAAATTGGTGTAGCGTTGTTCGAATCAAACCAAGAAACCTTTTCTCCATACCGGAATCAGCTAGTGTCGAAGAGAAAGCAGAAATTGATGTTGGCTCATTGCTTGTTGGGGTAGAGGACATGACTGTTAGAAGCGATCAGGGGGGACTTGATGAATTGGCGACAAACGGACATGGAAGGGGAAGCAATTGATGCTTCTGTTATTCAGAAAGCAATTGCTCAATCTGTACCAGAACTAAATGATGAAGATTTTATTGATGAGGGTGAAGATGATGTAGAAGCATATATTGACAATGGAGTTATCGCACCTGCCGTTGCAACTGATGATGAAGCAGATGATGATTTTTTCATTTAAGTATTCACAATTTTTCTTGAATGACGTTTGGATGTTCTTAGCTGATCAACAGCTTGCTTATGTTAAAACGTGCGTTTGTGTGTGTGTGAGCAGCAACTAGCAGATTTGAATTTTTGTGAAGGATTATTTTCTGGATTCTACAGATGTGTGTGTGTGTGTGAGCAGCAACTAGCAGGTGTGTGTGTATGTGTGAGCAGCCATCTTTACATCGGACGGAGCTTCACCAATGACCAATCATTAAATAACAGTAGGCTAATATACAAAATGTAACAGTTAGAACTTGAAAGCTCACCATTAGCCATCCTCGTAGAGCACTTGAGCGGAGCAGTAGCAGCAACACTGCAACAGAGCAGCAGAGCAGTAGCACACAACAGAGCAGCAGCCGCTGCCGCCCAGCTAGCTGCGTGAGCCGCAGCCGCCCCGCTCGTGTCGGAATGTTCGGTTTGAATAGGGAAAACAAGACTACAAACTTTCTAGCAAATGTAAGGAAGATACTTGTACGATCATGTAAGAAAAACACCTAGATCCTTAAATGGTTTGAGGAATATTTTTGTGCTACTGCACTCATGCAATGGAGAGGATCTGAATGAACAAGGAACAGTTCCGGTAAATGGCGTTTTCGATGTATTGGCAGCTAACAAGGAGTTGAATTTTGGTAATGTCACATTGGTCATTTATGGAGGATGGCAAGGAGCTATGGGTCTGCAGGTTCTTTTTGCAGAATTACACCCTTGGCACAACAGTGTCTTTACCACCATAGAATTAGCAATACAGCCATGGATAATTAATGGTTTCAGTCTAGGAAGCTGTGAGCTCAACAGACAATCTATACTTGTTGCTACTAACTTGCAGTTCAATTACAAAGCTTCCAAGTTTGTATCCTTTACTGATACTTCTCAGACATACAAGAACACATGCATTTGTATTGGAGAACTGGAACCTGGTCGTTAGACAGATGCTTGTTGGCTACCTGAAGAAATGCTTCCTAAGAACTTCTTGTCACATACTAGTTGCTGAGACACAAAAATAAATATTGTTATAACTGCTTGTGACATACTTGACTACTTAAATCATAGAACAGTAGAAAATATTGTGGTTTGCACTCACTTATTTCCATCAGACATGCAAATTGTTAACGACACTAACAAATAATGCTTATTGAAAATGGGAGTCATAAATGTTTACACCGGAATTTTGATAGTGCCCGGGAGGACAGGATAACCGATCTGAGAGTTGAATCGAGTGTTACCAACAGATGTGAGGATGGATCGGGTATGTGTTGACGTCGTCAAAGCGTGCGGCAATCGGGTGATTGGCACATATAAGCGGAAGCATGCAGATGAGTCAACTAAGGAGCAGTCAAGGAAGGGGCCCACATGAAAGACAAGGTTGGGCTCCGGTTTATCTTAGAATTAGGAAAATTTATTGTTTTCCTTATTTTTAGCTAGGATTTTCATTCGGTTGAGACTTTCTTTCTAACTGTTGGGTATAAATATAAGCCTAAACGTATTGTAAGGAACACGCCAATCAATACAATAATAGTTCCCTTTTTCCGGCCACCGGCCAAAAACCCTAGGAGTAGGAGTAACGTAGAACCGGCGAGTTCTTCGACAAGTTGGGTGTCATTCGGTGGACGCAGGCTTGCTGTAAATACCGTCACGCTCATGTTTGTCATGTATTGTTAGTACGATTCTGGCTCGTGCAGCATTGCTAGATGGATTCGGGTAGTTATCGATTCTCATTTGATCTAAGTCATGCTTAGATTGAATTGAGGGTTAGTTATCGGCTCTAATTAACTTGGCATGTTCATTAGATTCATTAAGTTACCGATGTTGCGTATGGTTATTTATTGTTTATTTATTTTAAGCATCATCAATCTGCCCAATCTTGATCTGTTTTTGTCGGCTTAAATCTTTGTATCTATCTTGCTTAATTGAATATCAACTGATTATCATGTTTAGGCGAGTAGATCTGTTTATCATTAGCCAATTAGTTCAGATCTTAATTGTGTATAGGCCGCACTCAAGTAATAAAGTAAATTGTGTGGAGAGTTTGATTAATGGATCCAACCATTAGCTTACATCACGGACTGCAACGATCCGGTCGATCCTCTTGACATAAACGACGGGTTAGGTAGATTATTCAAAGAGTCAAAACATCATTTATTTTATAGGCATGTATGGTACCTATACTTTCAGATCGATTATTCAGCCAATACTTTTTGCGCTTGCTTGCTACACGTTGTATTCTTCCGATCTATTTTATGCATTGTCTTGTGTTCTGATTCATGTCAAGATTGATTCAAGTGTGTTAATTAGCTGCAACGATCTGGTCGATCCTAATTAATAGATGTGATAGATTAAGACATATTTCGACGCATAAGGCGGTGAATGAATTAAATCTGTTTAATATAATTTGCTTTCATGCATGTTTATCTCTGAATCGGTTAAATAAGGAATCGTATGTTTTTGTCAAATCTATCGATTCACGCGATCGAGTGTCGGCTCTCTAGCCGATGGCCTATTGAGAAGGTCCATTAGGCGGGATATGGAACCACTCGGGACACACAAGTGGTTCCGCATTGTGTTACTGATCGACTCTTTTTTCTTGTCAATTACAGGTCAAATTGACTGGCACGCTTGGAGATTCATCGATGCTCATCCATGCCGATTGTCGAAGCTAGGTCCGTTCGCTCTGTGCTTCGCAGGACCATTCCGGCTTCGCTGGTGTGCTGAGTGCGAACCAGATTTCGCGCCAACAATAAAAAAGGATGGATCAACAGAAAAAGATATATGCATGAATGTGTTCTCAAAAAACTGTCGGCATTAGGATGTAACCATGAGTCAACAACAACCATCTACATATCACAAATAGCTAGTCTTCAGAATGATAGCCATAGATAAAAGTAAATGTCATAAAAAATTACAGGCCAATGGAGCCATTCGCCACCAGTAATGCCTTCTATTGCACAGATAACCTTTGGGATCAAAGTTCCCTTCTCAATGATTGGAACAGTTGGCCATCCTGTCACAACAATCGAAGCAAGACTGGAGTCCGTCCCTGAAATGGGCAAAGACATGCCCCGGGGTGAGATCTGTTTGAGGGGCCACACCATGTTCTCTGGGTACTACAAGCGGCCTGGCGGCCTGGTGCCCTGGCCTGTCCTGCCCGCAGTGCAGAAGCCGGCACCCACCCAACGCACGGCCGCGGGCCGCAGCAGCGCCTGGCCACAGCCCAGACGGGGGGTTCTGTTGGAGTTGTTCCAAATTCACTCCAGGATGTAGGCCGGGCTTCTGACGGAGCGAAGCGGAGGCCCGTCGCCGGAGGCTTGGGCCGGAGCGTAGCGGAGTCTGAAGCCGGCCCATGGGCCGGTCTCGCCCCTGTACTCGGGGGGTGCGGGGGGCGGAGCCCCCCGCGGTACGGTACGGTATATACACCCTTGCTAGGGTTTCGTGGAGACTTGATTCTCTTGTAAGCCGCCATAGGCGTGTAACCCAAAACTCTTGAGATAGTGAGATTGTTGCTGGCTGGTGCCCGTGGTTTTTCCCCTTCACATCTGAGGGGTTTTCCACGTTAAATCGTGTGTCTCCTCTGTGGCTTGATTCTTTACTTCATATTCCTATACGTCGTTCATAACAGGTTCCTGATACGGTGTGGAGATGCGCGCCGCCTGCCCCTGCCCGTACATCAATACACCACCGCCTCAGCCCCGCAGGCCGCCACCCCTGGCCGCCGCTGCCCGCTCGGCCAGCCTCCGCCCACACCGTCGCAGCAGCCGCCCGTCGCAATGCCACGCTGCGCCGCGGCCGCCTCCCTCATGCGCCCAGCTAACGAAAAGTGAAATTTTTCCCTCCCTCACGCGCCCAGAAACTCTAATGGGCGCATTGTGCTAGTTTCCAATACTAGCCCTTGAATAGATAAGGTATCCTGTGCATAACGTGGGGTATTTTTTGGTAAGATACAAAACCGCTCCGGTTCGCATCAAAACCGGCCGGTTCACCGTTTCCACTAAAAACCGGCCGGTTCAACCAGTTTTTACCGATTCGATTGCTCAAGTGGTCGTTTAGGTGAACCGGGCCAGTGTAGGCTTTGGTTCGATATTTTACCGGTCCAATCACCAGTTCGGTTCGGTTCGAATAACTATACCGACGACACGTTCCTTTGTCGCACGAAGAAAAAGTCTTAACTTTAAAACTATTAGTTATAGAGACATTCCAACAACATTTATAAAATTTTAAAAACAAACGCTGCACCTACGTCATTGACTGCGTCTGGTCACTTTGGCCGACGCTGCCGCCGGCTCATAGCCATGCCACGCCTGGAGGAGGTGCCCTGACCATCGGTCCCGTCTACCTCCACTTGGAACTGATGGAGCTCCATGCAGCCAGCCTCGACAGTGCTGAGATCACGCTCATCATCAAGAATTCACATGTGTCGTCGTCGGACTCGGAGAAGAAGGCCTCCGACTCCTCAGCACATATCCGTGAATGAGTACATGCCACGCCCGGACACGACCTTGCGGTTCATGGTGGCCACGACGTCACGTGCCGCCTTGGCAGGCCTCCTGCACGCGAACAGTGCCACCACGAGAACCCTGGACATCGTCGGAGCAGGCGGCGTGGTCAAAGAAGTCCACGAACGCGTGCACAATGGTTGTCAGAGAGCTCGTTCATGCACCACCGTTCCAGGCGGACCAGCGCGGGCACAACGAGTGCGCCGTCATCGGCGCCCCGTCGACAGAGAGCTCGCGTGCCCAGGCATGGGGCTCGACAGCGCCTAGCGATTGTCGAGACTCAGGACTTCTGCAGCGTCTAGCGCTCCCAAACAGAAGCATATGCTGTCTGTCTCAGCCTTTGCATGTACAGGGCCACAGGGGCAAGGGCGGATGCGAGGCCAGACGTGGCTTCTGTCGAGATCTGGTTGGGGCCGCGAAGCGTGCTAGAGAGAGCAACAATGGCACCAGATTCCAGTCAGGGCTCGCCTAGTTAAAATTAGAAAGTTGTAGATCTCGTCCGAACGCTACAACTTTTGTATAGAAAGTATCTCAATTTGAAAGTATATAAGAAAGATACGATTTTTTCAAGGCGACACGCGCTTGTACGTGATTAATATACTGCTGAAAAATTTTATTTAATTTTTTTGCATTTCTTAACCACCTCAAATTAAAAAACTCAAAACTAGAAAGTTGTAGATCCCATCATAAACTATAATTTTTATATAAAACCCATCTTCATCGGAAATTGTATGAAAAAAATATAATTTTTGGAATATTTTACAGATTGTAGCTACAGTACCCGAAATTAGATTTCCTTTTTAAAAATTTCGGTGTTAGAATTATCTACAGTGTTTGAGACCTGGATAACACCCTGTGTCAAGTTTAGGGACCTGCGGTGATCACTTTGAATGTTTGGAACCTAAATGACATCTTTTACTAATTTTAGGGACCCATAAATATCTCTTTGAAAGTTTAAGGACCTGTATGATACTTTTGAGCTAAGTTGAGTGATCGGGGGTGTATTTTTCTCGTTTCCAAAACCGCGAAGTTTCCACAGTGCGTGCCCTCCTCCCGCGATAAAACAACCTGGGCCGCTAATTACTCTCCCTCCCTAATACACAGTTTATATTCCTACTACTAATCTGCATCACGGTAGAAGAGGAGCCGCCACCCACAACCTAGCTAGCGGTTCTTTCCATCGTATCTTCTCCGCTCCGAGGCGCAATGGAGAAGACCGCACGCATCCCGTCATTATCGTCTACTACCGGTAGGTCGCCGCCGCCGCCGCCGCCGCCTCCGCAGAGGCCGTGTACCAGGAGGTCGCCAACGCCGCCGCCTCCGCAGAGGCCGTCTACCAGGAGGTTACAGTCTCCTCCGTCCAAGAGGTTGCCGTCTCCTCCCTCCATGAGCTCGCCATCTCCTCCGTCTAGCAAGAGGTTCTCCACGCGGTCCAGCCCTGAAGGTGTCATAGACACACCTCATCGTCGACAAGATGGACCAAGAAGCAAAAAGATGACCAAGCCAGGTACCTGTCGATATTATTTTCAAATGGTTGTGCGTAGTGTCAGTAGCGGATCCAGCCCGATATTATTAAGATGACACCTTTTAATCTGCAGTAGTACATGTTTCAATTGAAAATTGTAGTCCAAAACATGTCAATTTAAAAGACAAATCAGTTAGGAAATGACATAAACTTCATAATCTTTTTGGTATATAAGGTTAATTGGTTTGAAGTGTGTGAGAAAATTATTGCAGTACATGACGCTTAATCCAGAATTAGCCTATATACAGACAACAAGAAAAAGCAATTCTATACTTGTAGTACTTAGGGTCAGACCAACATAGAGATTTATTAATCGCAGTGGCAATGATGGATTGATGGACGTTCTCATTGCCTCTGTGTCAACACCTGAAGCTCTCTTTGCTCCTACACGTTCAAGAAAAAGACACGAAGTTATTTGCTGTAATTGGAGAACTGCTAAGTAGACTGAAGAAACAGTGTGCCCGCTTGTTTGTTCAGTGCTGACTCAAGTTTTGTCTGCATTTTTATAGTGCAACTAACATATCTGTGTTTATATTAGCGAATAAGCACCACAAACTCTAGCAATTCACAGCATCAACAGACAATACATCTTACAGGATCAAAACCTTTTTCACAAGTTAGTTATGAGCAGGTAATGATATGGAACCTAATCTTCTTCTTTTATTTTTTACCTAAATAGTAATAATGTTCAATTTTCACATCTTAGAGAAACCTGGTGACTGGTGAAGAGCCAGATGGTTTGACATTTTGGAGGAGTACACGCACCAAGGAGGACCGATGGTCTTCTGATGCTGCTAAGGAAATTTATGTAAGTGCTACTTTGTTCATTAGTACTTAGTGATGTTGCAATTATATATGACATAATTATTATATTGATGGTTGTACATGCCCTGATTGGGTGATAAAAGGTCATCATCTCCTTGTCCTTGTGTTCAGTTTGGCAATCCTATCTTTAGTTTCTTATTTATGCTATTTTCAGCTGTGCCACCTGTTCTTTTTGGTATAGCAGGTTTGGATGAGCCAAATGCTTCCAAACATTTTCTGTAGTCTCCTGATAGCATATGGTAGCTACTGTAATTTTTGTAGAATTTTCTATGCAAGTCTTGTATATGGTCTTTTATGCATCCTTGTATCTATTTAAATTGAGAAAAGCATCAAATAATTTTATTTTATGATGGTCATCATATTTTCTGGTATCCATGAGTTATGTATGTTGTCATGATATGGTTGGAGTGGTCCAAATTTAAGTTTGGAACATTGTTAATTCTTTAAGTCAGATGTTGGTCCCATCTGGACAGATCTGGGGACTTAAAGAAGTTCACCTTAATAAGTTGGTTTCCTGGGAAACTTGTGAATACCAAAGTCGAAGATAATTGTCATATCTAGCTTCTGTTTAAATTTGAGGTCATTTGGCCTGTCGGTTTGAAAGTTACAGCTGTTTGAAGTTACCTCAGTTTTTGGGTGCTCTCTGTTTCAGCAGAGCAGTTTCTGTAATTCTGTTGTTTTGAAATACTTAAGTTCTGAATCATGCTTTGATGTCTGAAGATGAAATCTCGAGAATTTTATAAGCTTTTCAGAATGTCCACTTGGAATTATTTCAAATAAAGTGCGTCTACCTAACATTACACCTATGCATGCTAGTATTTCATTCCATCAATCAATGTTGGTATAAGATAACTCAAACAAATAAACAATTACATTATCTGCAAGCAAACAGATACTGATGTAGCACTTCACCTGAGAGTATTGCAAGGTATCATTATCTATATTTTACCATAGGAAAAATAGGATGATTAGAATCTAGACTTAACCCCTAAGCTGCTATCAAGGATGGAGAAAATAGGATGATAAAGGAGACTACTAAGGCTTCTGATTTTAATCATCACAAGATATGATATTATTGCTCTCAAAGGGAAAATTACTATAGGAAAATACCAACAAAGGATACGTTCCTTAGTAAAGGAGACCTACTGATCCTACTGACGGGAAGGTGGACTACGAAAGATTCAACAAGGTAAAGTCACCCTCGCGAGCTACCACCGATTTGGACAGTATGGGGCATTTACGAGTAAATATAATCTAAACACCTCGCTTAAACTACAAATTATTATTTCAATCAAGGAGCTATCAAGACTAAAACACTTAAAAAAATCGTAAACCTTAAGAACAATAATAGCAACGTTACTCACTTGGAGTAGAAGTTGAATACCGAAGAAATCTTCAGAAATAAGCCCCGAAGAAGGACTTGAATCCGCGGGCACATGTCGTAGAGTAGTCACCGACAGGTCGGCAACTCCTCCAACTCTCTTCAGCTCTCTATCTCTCAAGTTCTGGAATAAGAATAGCCCTAATTTAGAGAGACTACAAGACTATTCTTCTACTTGATGCTTGGCTCCAGATCCTATCTAGAGTTTCTACTTAGCTCTAAATCTTCATTGTGGAATATGAAACCCTGAACTGATTTCTCTTTGGATCATATGAAATCCTGGGGGGTTTGGATCTATATATATAGGCCAGATCGATGGATAAGAGCCTTTGGAATTAAACCGACTTAGGGGGCGTAATATCTCCGGTATTACGGTTAATTAAAACTGACATGTCATCATGTTTAATTTAATTGCCTATATGTGATTGTGCTTAAGGATTCTAGAGTGGTTTAATTATGAATGATGATGGTTGCGTGGTTAAATTCCTAATTGAAATTCCAAAATAAATTCAAATTGAAAATAAAAAATAAGCCCTAATTGGATTCCAAAACCTAATTCAAAAACCATGAAGAATCTGATGAAAGTGCTTTAATAAATACTATAGATCTTTTAAATTGGAACAACTTTTATTTTTGGATATTTTGAAGTTATATAGTGGAAATTCAAATTATACTCAAAACAGTGCTTTGAAATTTGAATTTGAATTGCATTTCAAAATTTATCAAGAATCTGACCAAACTCTATTAATGAAAGTTGTAGAGCTTGACAAATAGAACAACTTTCATTTTTATAGATTTTCAAATTATTGAGAAAATTTTTGAGAATTTGATTGAATTGCAAATCAAATCGAAATTTAAGTTTTACCCCCTTTTGAATAATTTTAAAACCGTGCAGAATTTGAACTTGGTTCAAAAACCAAAAATTATCTATACAAAATTTGACACAACTTTTATTTTTGGAGCATCACCGGATTCCATTTGGATAGGCCATAATTTGAAAGTTTAGGGTTTGACTCTAGGGCTGAGCTACAGTGCTGGGGCCCCCTACAGTAGCCCCGGCCGCCGTGCACGCGTGCGCGCGGTGCGCACTGGCCGCCGTCTGGCCTGGCCAGGCCCCGGACGCCGGCGTGCGGTTGTTGGGGGCCCCGGACCTCCCTCGCGCTTATCCACTCCCTCCCCAACCGTTTAAAGGCGACAAGCACCCCTCCTTTCCTCTACTTTCCCTCTCGGCCGCCGGCGACCTCATCGGGTTCCCGGCCAAAATTCATCACAAGTGCTCTATCCCTGGTAAATTGGTCATGCGGCTAGCCTTCTGACTCCATTGCGCGTCGTTTGGTCCGGTTTGGCTGGGTGACATCGCCGGAGTTGCCCGGGAGCCGCTGCCGTCCCTCTTGGTTCCGGCCGGTGCTCCGTCGTGGGTCTTGCCATCGCGGCCAGGCTCCTCGGGTGAGTGTTGATGCCCGTCTTGGCACGTTTCGGCTCCTGTGTAGTATCTTGAGACTCATGTGCGTGACCTCTTCTTGTTTGGTGCCCTAGGATTGTCGGAACGGGACTTCGCCGTCGAGGCCGAGCCGCCGCTTTCGCCGCCGTCGTCCCACTCGTCGCTCCACTCTGTGTCAACCGCAACCAGCTACCAGTCTAGGACCGTGGTGAGCTCCTGAGTCTCCCCACTCCATTTTCCGTAACTCTACCACATCATACCGGCTGGAACAGCGTCGCTGTGCTGTCGTGTCTGCCATGGGCGAGTTAGGGCTCGTCGGAGGCGCTTAGGGTTAGGGCTAAGTGCGCTAGGTGGTCCGCTAGATGCTAGGGTTCACTTTGACGCGGTTGGTTTCGTCGCTGAGGTCGCCACCGGCAGATTCCACGACAAGCCGCCGCGTGCGCACGCGCGTGGGCGTGTTTGTAGGTGGAAGAGGGAGCAGACAGGGGGGCCCCGCCTGTCAACGTCCCTGGGAGAGGGCAGGCGCGCGGGCGAGCGCGTGGGCCGCACTGGGCCGACCTGCTGCTGCTGGGCCGTCTCGGGCCAGAGCTAGTTTTTCGTTTTTCTAAAGAATTTAAATAACTTTTCTAATATGAATTAAAGGGAATAGTGATGCAGTTTCATCTTTTCGGTATAATAAATTTACCTTGCCAAAAATCATGAGAATAATTGTGTGGACTTTCTGATATATGTAGTATTTAATAAAAATATTAAATGTATGTTTTGGACACTTTCTGTAAGAGCTAAAAATCAGTAGATTAAATAATAAATGCAACTTTGATGAATTTTAATTAATTCCCTGTTAATCCAAAAATCATGAAAATTAATTTTGTACTGTTTGAACTCAAGATCTATCTGTTGGTAAAGTTTGGGCTCAAGTGGAATAAGTTTTATTAGTTGTTATTTAATGATTTGATTATTTGGTAAATGCGATGTATTGAAAAAGGTTAATGATTTAGGTTTGGTGTGATTTTATGATTGATTGTGGTTCTAGGTCAAACACACTTATGACTTAGGGCATCTCAGGGTAAGTTACTTTAAATAGTATGTAGGACAGTAGTGTGCTATTCTACTTTGTCTGCTATGTCTTGTATTTTCGTATCGTTGCATCGCATTAAAGCATTCATCATTGCATACGTGTAGTGACCGAGAATCAGGAAGTGAAAGCTAAGTTGACTTCTGAGGAGACTGCTCCGGAGCTGGTTCAGGGCTCTGACATCTGTGGCACTGACCTGGATCCCACTCTCTACGCAATCCAAGGCAAGCCCCGGTGCATTCAGCCCCTTCCTTGCAATTTATAAATTTTATCACCTTAAGTTAAACATTGCATTAGGTTGATAGGAGTTGATGGATAACCCAATTGATGCATTACCAACCTTGACCATTGAAATATCCGGAAATCATTTTAATAAATATTTAAAAAATGCTTAGCCCTGCTTGTCTAAATTAAATTTGCATAAAATGCTATTTTGAGCTATGGTGATATATTATTGATTAATTCATGAAAAGTGTAATGGTAATATTCTCGCTTGGTGACTGTGCACCTGATCAGTACACTGTCGTCAACGGGAAGGGATTTTCTGCTCGGTGATCGTAGCTTAGGTTAGAGTCCTAACATATTGTCACCGACGGAAAGAGGGAATTTGAAAACCGATGGGACACTTGTACTTGGGTTAGAGTCCCAATGTATTGTCGCCAGCGGAAAAAGAAATAGGAACCATTCGTTGTCGGCCTGTTGTGATCGAGACTTTGCAACTAGCCACATACTCCAGAAAGCTCTATCTCCGGTAGCTCTATTACTTGAACCGACGACCACGCACTGGGACTGGAGAGATGGCGAGAGTAGCGTGTACCCTCGTGGCCGTCGTGGCTAGAGACGAGAGGAGTACTGTGCTCTCGGGTGGCGCAGGACCGGTTCAGGTGTGGAAAAGTCGTGGTAGACGGGGTTGGTATATACAAGCTTAGGTGCTACATATGCAGTGTGATTAGGGATCTCCAGCTGGGTACTAATCGATTCAAATCGTCGTTGTTCCTCAGTTTTGGAGACTTGATCCTTCGACCATTCAGCGAAGAGTGGTTTGAAACTAGGATGTTTTTGAGAATGAATAAGTAATTAAAATTGAAGGACACATGTGAAAGAACTGAGGATTATTGTTATTGATTAAAATAATATTGAGTAAAATATTGAAAGTAGGACTAGTGTTGCTTTTTCCGCAAAACACTTTGACTCTTGCTAAAGCCTTACCTTGACTGCCCCTCAGCCTGCATTCCTGAGTCTTATCTTTTTCTTTGGTCGGGTAAGTCTTGCGGAGTACCCCAGTACTCAGGGTTTGTTAACCCCTGTTGCAGGAGATCAGCAGCCGGAGGTTTGTCTTGCTCCCTGCTGCGTGACCATTGTTCAGGAAGGAAGTGAGGAAGAGTGAAGTTGGACCCGTGGGCAGGGTTCCAGTTATCATTTATCTAAGTATGTTGTATCTTTGTTCCACTGCTACTGTCTTTTAATTATAGTTTTGTAATAACTGCAGTTAAATTCTATTTGGACAACTGGTTTATAATGTAAGTAATATGTAATCTTTTCGCACTTTTACTCTGATGTATCTTATTATGAAATGTTGTAATTCCGTAATGGCTTCGCAATGGGATCCTGTCAGAGAAACGGGTGCTGATGTAGCCCGACAGGACCTTTTAGATCATCTGGAATACAGGCCCGGTTGTCAGAGGTCATTAGTGACAATGACAGGCGCTTGTGGGCCATATGATTTAGGCGGTTCTGTTACACGTGGTGGCTTAGATTAATCCTCAAAGGCAGTGGAGAACCGGCATTGAAGCGGGAAGGCTAACGAGGTGGGGCCCCATCGACCGATTGGGGGGGTGATCGGCCGATTTAGAACTTATGCAATGCAATAATCATATGAGTATCCACATTCAAATACCATCAATCATATTTATTAGAGAAACACTTTCAGCTCAACCAGACAATGTCTACCCTTACATCTTAGATCCACCAAGTGCTCCACCAAATCCAAGTTTATTGGAGTTGGAAAAAAATTACTCACAATATCACTCATTACATAGAAAAAAGGTTCGATCTCCTACTTTTCTTTCTCACGCTCAAGGATTTCCGAGCTCGCTGAGCACCGTCCGCATCCGCCCACCACAAGTCGATGCGCTTGCCCTAGCCGCCCGCCCTCCCATGCTTGCCTCGGCCACCCGCTCTCATTCGAGAAGATGTCGTGCAGCTCCCTCCACCCCCAGCGCCCTCTGAAGCTTGCCTCGTCCGCCCACTCTCGTTCGAATGTCATGGTTTTTTTTCTCCTTTTTTGACACGTGGGCCTAGGCTAATAGTGAGACAGAGAGGGAGGTGGAGCTGTATCAAATACTTCCGGTGAAGGTGCTTCACGGTAGATCTAGGTGAGTCATTAAATTCAGATGCAGTTTTCACATTGGTGAAGCTGTTGTTAGACAACATAGGCTCCTCACAAGTATTGATATATAGTATAGTATCAAGTTATCAATAATTCAACATAGAAGAAGAAGCTAGGCGAAGCATATGCCAATCGGCCACTTAAGCAAGCTAAGGTCTAAAAACAAAGGTAAGGCAATTGCATGTTGATCCAAAACCTACAAGGATTTTAAAAAAAATCCTACAAGGATAGGAATAGGATATTAGAGCATCTCCATGATTGTCACATATTTCTTCCCCATCCATGATTTTTTGGAAAAAACATGAAAAACTACTCTCCAACAGTCCCCCATACCCCTTCCCATAATTTGTCAACTGGCAAAATATCCCCAACTGCGCCCAAATATGCATGCGTGCGTGCATCGCCCTTTTACCGCGCCGGCTTCTTCCTCCGATGGTGAAACCACCGCTTTCGCGCCATAGCCCTGGTTCATCGAGGCCAACTGATTGGATTCCCGGCTGATTGAGTCTCCATAGCCGCCGCGGCCACCGCCAGGAGGCAACGAAGCAGCAGGAACAACCTTCGCTTGTCCTCTCAATGCGCCTGGCCGTGCCCTGCTAATCGTTGGCTGCATGGTACTGTAGTACGTGGCACCGTGCTGTTGCTTATCTTTTTTCTGGACACCTGCTACTGGTAGTGCTCATTTTCGCTACAACCTGGTAGGGCTGTGGCTGGCTGCCGGCCTGCCGCCGGCTGCGGAACGCCTGAACAAGCAGCGGCAAAGGAGCCTTGCGACCTCGCGACGGAAAAAAAAAAAAAAACATGTGGGATCAAGGGTGTGGGTCCACAATTCAATATTTTGGAAGTTAATTATGGGGTACTCTCTTGGAGATGACATCTTTTTTCCTCCTCAAACTTATTTAAGAGTTGGCAAATACCATAATTTGGGGAACAAAATATAGGAAGAGCTTCCTATATTTTGGGGAATTGTTGGCTCAAACTTATTTAAGAGTTGGCAAATACCATAATTTGGGCCAACAATTCCCAAGGATAGGAAGAGCTGCCAAATGAACTTATGAGAACCATGACTAACATCATGGATCAGCCAAAATGACAAGGCTATCTAAACTACTTTGACCAAAAGATTAGCCCTCAAAAGATAAGTTTACACAACACCGGTGAATCAAACGAACATTTTTTTTTTTTTGAAAAGGAACATTGATTTCTTGACCATTTGCAAAAAAATTACAAGATTGTGCTTGGGAAATCGAACGCAAGTAGTAGTGTAAACAAAATGTAAAAGTGCCCGTCAGGAGACCGAATTATATGCATTTGGCAACGTGCACCGCAGCACAAATTAGCTCACTCGATGGGTTGGACATTGCCTCCTGCTCCTGCTATTGGCTCGTCGAAATCATCGAAGCTCAAACTTAGTGTTTGCAGCTTGAACCCAGCTCCCTGGATAGCTTCCACTAGGTTCGAGGCTACTCCAGTAGCTTGCACAGTTGTCTGCTTTGTTAACTGAAAAAGATGCCATAGCAAGAATGTACTTCAAGCACATCAGGCAAATGCTAAACATTAAATGTGACACAGAATTGACTGGAGATATTACAGAGGAAAATGCCACTGTTGTTTTAAGAGAATATTCATAGCTCATTTCACTGAAACAATGAAGCATTAGTGGTACATCATTTTACCTGCTGTTACACATGAACTAGGTGGTACCTACAAAGTGTGGGTTCCATGCTCTTTCTAATTCAGAGCTCATATATATCCTTCACATAGGAATGTAACACAACAGTCTGAAAACTCCTTATGAAATAAAATAGCCAAGAAATCATGTCACTTAAGAAGTTCCAGCCATGTTTTACTCAGTGATTACTATGTCATCAATGTTTACAGCCTTACAGGTTTTGCTGCTACAGTTTGTGTATTGGGACTCCGCAGTCAAAAGCTAGGGTCCATTTTAATTGTATTTGATTTTTTGAATCTATGGCTATGCCCAGTTGTATCTTGATGACGTACTCAAACAATAGTCAAACATCAATCTTGGTCTCGTTGTTTCCCATCCTCATCAAATCAATGCAGTATATACTCATGAAACCAAAGAAATCCAGTTTTCAAGCAACATAATAAATGAATACCAGACAAATTAGAATACACAGAAAAGTCGTGTCTCTCTTGCAAAATGACTAAATTGAATACATAAAGTTGTTCAATTAATTCATTTGCATTTTTTTTGTAATTGAACAAGGTTCTATATGCCAAACATGATTTAAATCTGGTTCAAAGATCTTGCTTAGAATATTTAAACCTAAAAATAGGATTTGAACAGCTGGCAATGCTAAAACTCTAAGATTCTAGTGTCTATTTGTTTCCTTTCCCTCATTCACTTAGCCTTGGAGGTTTCAATGGAAGCATCTTCTTTACGGCTGAATGTTTCTTCATATATATATTCAAGCTTCTGGAAAGCTGTGCTCCAGCTCTAACTACTGATCAAATTATTTCTGACAAAATGAGAAGGCAGATCAAATTGTATCTCGACATGTTTGCAGGGGCAGTTTGGGATGCAGCAGAAAACCAATCTGCACAGATGAAGCGCACTAACTAGTGCCTAGTGGGAGCACTAATCGAGCGAATGGCAGCAAGAAAACCTGACGTACCACAACACTACCGATGCCTTCTTCAATGAGCACCTCTAGGTCCTTGACTCCCTCCATAGCCTTCATACAAGAAAATATACTTCTTTATTGATGATTTAGTATTTAAATTCTGCAAAGTAATTTGCAAGAAAAAGGTAATTAGCAGCAAAATAGGACGCCAAGAGAGCGAAGCCTGACCTCAAGACACTCGGTGATCTTGGGAATGGCCCTCTCCTCCATGGTGCCCTCCGCTTTGAAGTAGAGGATGAGGGAGTCGGAGGTGTAGGCGGGCGCCGCAGCCTCCGCGGCGGCCGCGCGCACGACGGCCATGCGGCAGCGGCTGCTCGTCCATCCAGGGGCAGCTCCACCGCTGGCGCAGAAGAGCTGCAGGGGGACGCCGCGAGGGAGGACGGATACCGCGGCGGCGGAGGGGAACAGGTGGCTAAACGCCGTCGACGACATCGTCTATTTCTTATCTCGATTTGGCCGCGTCGGTTACTCGGTCGCTGGCTCTGTTTCGCTACCCTTTTGCTCGCTTCGCCGGCTAGTGTGGGGGGAAGATGGGGATGGATAAGGTAAGGTGGTGCGGAAATTTTTTTTCTTTTATTAAAAACTCATTTACAAGCAAACAATCCCAAAAAAAAATCTAATTTCTGCAATCAAATTTGTAAATAAAAAACATGTTCATATGGCTACAACCTACAACCAACAAGTCCATGTCCACATGCCACTCGCGTACGGAGAGTCACTTTCTACTCTTGCTTGGAGTAAAGGGGCACCATGGATTATAAACTGGTTTTCAAAGCGGTAAACATCCAAATCCTTCGTTACCCTGATTTTTTTTAATTTCGCTTCGGCTTATCAGCGCTTATTTTTAGTTTTGGAACAGCGTTTTCTCTCATAACAAATTAACATCCGTCAAAATCAGCGCTTATTTTAGCTCCAGCGAACAGAGCATAAAAATTATGTTTCGCTCCGTGAGCATCATATCTTGATCTTTGGACTCTTTGCTGGCACCGAGATAACACGTCTCGGCGCTCGTCAAGCTTTGAATTGCTTACACGTGACACCTACATCGCCGAGCTTGGCACCACAGATTTTGGCGCTAAGCTCAGCATCATAAGCCATGGCATAGGGCTTGTGCGTGTAAATTCACGCCTCTCTTTTCTTGGCTAAGAGTTGCTCTATTTCTTTCTTCTCCCTAGGTTCATTCCTCCTCCAAACCGCTCAACTGGCTGCAGTCGACAGTTTATACCGTGTAAACTTCGATTTGTTTCGTAGATATTTGAGAGCAATGTATCATGCCTCCCCTAGTCATTTTCTATGCATTGATTTGGTATATTTTGTGTATTATGGAACTTGAAGTACTGTCATTATTTAGTGTTTGAATCAATGAGTAATATGTAGAATGCCAAGGCATGGTAATGCAAAGAAGTCTAGGTAATCACTACTAATATTTTTTTCATTGTGTTAATTGAAACCCTAATATTTGTTTATATTGATTTTGATTGTTCCACCGACATATGGTTTAATTTTGTAACAGGATCTAATTTGGAATGCATTGAAATGTTTGCCATTGCCTAGCGGTGTTACACAGCCAATGTGCTATTGTGGTGATCATTGGAGGGTAAAGAGGTCTAAGAAAGAGAAGACCCATAGGCAGAGGTATTGGATGTGTAACAACTACTGAGTTTGACCCTCCCCTACGGGCCATCCGAATTGGCTTGCTGGTGAATTTGATATTTTGTACCACTTTGTTATGTCGTTTGTAATTGTTCGTGTTTTGTTAGATGCTTAATAGTTGCCTGTTTTGTAGGAGCATGGTCCTCTTTGTGATTTTGTGCAATAGATCGACACTGAAATCATTTAGGAGGACAAGAAGCTCCTTCGAAGCACGAAGGAATGCGACGAGAAGCGAAAGTAGTTACTAGAGGAGAGATGCAAAGAGAAGGTAGCAAAGGAGTACAAAGAAGTCTAGCAAAGAAGATGTGCTGCTCAGTGTAAGGAGGAGAGGAAGAAGAAGCTAGAGCGTGCTCGCCTCATGAAAGCAGCAATGAAGGTGAACCCCGATGCTTTCAGCATAGGAAAATGGTCATGTTGCACTCAGTAGTCTATTAGATTTGCTAGTTGCATGTTTTACTTTGAACAATGTTATCATGGATACGACTTTTCATGTTGCAGACTTATGTGATGTAGTAGCATTGGATTGTTGTAATAGTTTCACTAGTATGGTAGTAGAATTTCCAGCATCTGTGAACTAGGACTTTTTAGCATTGTGTTGCAATTCGACTTTTAGTGGAATATGATGTAGCACCTTTGATCAGTTATACCTCGTAACCTTTTCAGATATGATACTATAGCCTTTTCAGATGTGGTACTGTACCCTTCTGCAGGTGTGGTACTATATAACCTTTTCAGATGTTGCACTATAGGCCTTTCTGATGTGCGGTTCTAGCCTTTTCAATGCATCGTGGTTTTCATATTAACGAGACTCAACGCAACACAAGGCATTGCCTTCCTTTGGCTATATATACATGTTTAGTTGTAGAGAGGATGTGCATATAAAGTTCTTTTCGGTAGAAATGCCTGCATGCCACTGGAAAGGGAATAGTGAATCCTCAAGGAGAGGAAAGGGTGGGTGGAAGTCACAGTTTGGTTTTGATAATTGATGAAGCATATGGACTTACCTCATTGTCTAAGCGTGTGATTAAAAAGAGGAAGTCCATGCCATGGAGTAGAGCAGATGGTGTAGATCTAAGTCGTCAACCATGGTGATCAAGTGTGCTAAAAAACCATGGTCATCAAGTGATGTGAAGCTAAATAAAGGAGCTAGAGGCCAAGGTATAACCTTAGGGATTTTTGTTTTGTTGATCAACACACTTGCGTGTGATCACGCTCGGTATCAAGTGCTTCTAGAGGCGTGTTTGGTTACCCTCACCAGTGCCGGTCAGGCTCCACGCAATGTAGGCGAGCTCTGTTTGGATATCTGTATTCGGCGATCGGCCTGGACGAGCGCACGTAGCAAGGCCCTCAAAGCCTGGCTCCCGGGAAATGGATTTGGATTGTTTGGTAAGCATGCCTCTTTCTCTCCCAAAGGTTTCTGATAACATTCAACGTCTTTGGCCTTTTTATGTGCATTTCCACATATATCTTCCTGTAAATTAGAAATAATCAAAACTTGTGGAATTTGTTAGTTTTAAACCCTAATTCTAAGTTTGGCGTTCATATTGTTTCATTTTATTTTAAAAATTGACGGTATTATTATAAGTTAAGGACAAGCAACAAGCACCACACACTCCAATAATAGAATCATAAATTGTATTGTAATATAATCAAACCAAAAATTATATACAATGATAAGATAAAGTGGATACAAAGAAAAAAACAAACAATACAAAGACTGATATTCTTACATAAACTAAAATAGTTAAAACATAGGCTAATTAATTTTACTACGGTTGAAATGAAAAATAACTAAAAAATAAAATTTCTAGGCACAAAGACAAACCAAATGAGGCACAAAGCAGCAAACATCCAAGCAGAAGCAAGCGGCCCAGCCCGCTAAGTGGCAGGTGCATGGCCTAGCTGCAAGTCAGGTCAAGGCGTGCGGCCCAGCCGCCGTTGCCAGCAACCAATCAGGGGGATAGGGTGCGCGCGAGGCCTGAGCCGCCAATTTGGCTCATGTGGATGTCTCTTCCCGCGGGCTATAGAGGTTGACAGACCCAACCACCCCAGCCTCTTCAGCCACCGCCATCGCCGCCACTGCCTGGTCGGTCACATAGCCACCTCCTTTCCTTCCCTCCTCTCATGGTGGATTGAGGCCAAGGCCCGTTCTGCAGCCATGGAGGCTAGCCAGCAGGGCTGGCGCCACCGATCCTCAGAGAGCTCCGGCCGCAGAGGCTATCATTGTAAGCTGGGAGTGGCGGATCTGCCCCTACCGGCCCTTTTTAGGGTGCTTTGGAGCAGCGAATCACCCCCTCCTCAATCGAGGAGGAGACGAGCCTGGCTCCAAGTGTGCTCCAGCGCTACCTCTAGTGGCGGATGGCCGCGATGCCAGCATAGGAGAACGGATGAGTCGGTGGAGACACGGGCGGAATGACTATGTCAAGGTCATAGGCGAAGCCCGGCGGCCAGGCCTGCATGTTGGCACTGCGACTGGGGACGGAGGGGCGCCACGACATGCGACCATGGAGTCGCCTCCTCCGTTCCAGGACATTCCGATGGTGGTGGTGGCTGCATCATCGGTGGCCTCGGTAGCAACAAATGGTCATCTATAGTGGCGCCCTCGCGTGTCTGATGAACATTGCTGGGCCATGCCTCGGACATACGTCGGGGCTGAACAGCAGCGGGGACGATGAACGAGGCTCCGGGCGCAGAGATGACGGACGCCGACCACCACTTCCTCCAGTGCGAATGGCATTGGCTAGGCGAGGAGGCATCCAGCTAGCGGTATGATATTTCCTGGAGTACACGGCGAACGACACTGTGGAGCATGAAGTGGCGAATGCCTGCAGCTTGGTTGGCGCGTATGTTAGCAGACTCCAGAGCATCGGTGATTGAATCCAGCATCGCGTTCATGGGTGGTACGAGGTGGGTCATCTCCTACCTTGGGGAAAATGGCGAAGTTCCGATGAACTCTCTTTCCGGCCACTTGGTGTCAACGGTTGTCGAGCGTGCGTATGGATGAATGAATGTGTATTTCTGATCAATAATGTTTGTACATGTATATACAGCCCAAGGGGCAGGTGCCTGTGTTGGCGAAAAGATGTGTCTATGAGATCTAACGTCTGTATAAAAAAAACTATTATTAGCAGTTACTAATGATAGAATTAACTAATTGATCACTAAATTAATTAATTCTAACAAACATGTCTACTATTGTCCCATGGTGGATCTCAGATTCACAGGTAGAGCTGCTCCATGATGAAACTCAGATCCATATTCAATTTTTCAGTGGATACCTAAATTAAGTTTTTAAATTTTTTGGAAATTCTTAGAAACAACGAAAGTGAGTGACAAAATCATAAAGCAGACGTTGGATAATAAAGTAAAGATCTTTCGAACAAAAGAAAACCGAATAAATATGAAATACTCCCTCCATCCCAAATTGTAAGTCATTCTAATAATCTTGGAGAGTTAAACCATCTCAAGTTTGACCAAAATTATAAATAAAATGATTTATGACACCAAACAAGTGTACTATAAAAAAATATTTGATGTAGAATCTAATGATATTTAGTTGATGTTGTAAATATTATTATCTTATTATATAAATTTGGTCAAAGTTAAAATATTTTGATTCTCCAAGATTCTTGGAATGACTTATAATTTGAGATGGAGGGAGTAGTTATTTGATAGGGATATTATACAGCTTGGACCAAAATAGACCTCATATTATGCATTTTCTAAACCAAGTTGCCCTTTCCTGACTATTATTAAGAAATCTGCATGCATGCACTGCTACCAAATAAACAAGACAAGGAAAACACTGAGGGACCCGGAAGGGAAGAAACAAACACAACTGGAAAATTCATGCCAACCACAAAAACTACCATGCCAAAGCGTAACCTGCGGTGCGACGTAACGGTTGGCTCCCCGGATCCCCAGCAGGGGGCGAGTGGCGATGCGCACACCTGGCGCCCCTTCCGCGGCCGCCCGGCCCGCTCTCTTCTAAGCTACGGACCATTTCTCTTCCTTCTCTATCTCAACCACTCGGATCAAGCCCCCAAAGCACCATCAATACTTCCTATTCATCAGCAAACCTAGAAATCAGAGCGCAGCGTGCCGGCTCGCAAACTTTGAATAGTGCTACCCTGTCCTCGTTTTCTCCATTGCCGTTGGTCCTCTGGTCATCCGTGCCGGCCACGTTGGGAGCGCAACCGTGTGCATAGCCCATGGATGATAAGGAGAAAGAGAAGGAGAAGGAGAAGGAGAAGCACGACGGGACCGATGTTGAGGAGGAAGAGGAGGACGAAGAAGGCAACAAGCGCACTGCGGTGCTTGGCCCCCAGGTCCCCCTCAAGGAACAGCTCGAGCTCGACAAGGTATATATCATCAACGCTTGAATAATTCAATGGTGCACTGTTTCATGTAGGATTTGGCATCTTCATCTCTGTTTCTGAACAATTTAAACTATTCTGATCTAATGTTAAAAAAAAAAACCATTCTGATCTGCTACTGACTTACATAGGATGATGAGAGCCTGAGGAGGTGGAAGGAGCAACTCCTAGGGCAAGTCGACACAGAGCAGCTGGGAGGTGATTATAACCTCTTATTTAATTGTCACCCAGTTGTTCTCATGTTCGTCATATGGATTGTGCCATGGTGCATTCCTGAACAAATAATGAACATTGTTTTGGTGCAGAAACCGCGGAGCCTGAGGTTAAGGTGCTTAACCTGACCATCCTGTCACCTGGCAGACCGGATCTGGTCCTTCCGATCCCATTCAAGGCGGATGAGAAGGGCTATGCATTTGCTCTCAAGGATGGCAGCCTCTACAGCTTCCGTTTCTCCTTCATCGTCTCCAACAACATCGTGTCAGGCCTCAAGTACACCAACACCGTGTGGAAAACTGGAGTAAAAGGTGTGGACCTCACAGGCGTAATGCATGCATGATTACTAGTTTTTTTTTTTCGCGAACGGGTTTTGTACCCGTATTTCATGCATGATTACCAGTATTTTCAACTCTTTACATCATCTTTGAGTCGACATGCTGTCATCGAGAATTGACAAATATATATATATATATATATATATATATATATATATATATATATATATATATATATATATATATATATATATATATATATATATAAGGAACACGATTGCATCTCATCTGACCTTTTGCTTCAAATTAATCAGCAGACATCAATGTCAACTTGCCATTTCGTTCTCTCCTTTTTTTTGCAAGTAACAACTTCCATTTCTCTAGTTCAAGATTTACTTATAGTTGAAGTGTAATCTGCAAGATTCTGCATCTTTAGTGTATTTAATAATATATTTTTAGTGGTGGATCGTACTTAAGAGGCAACACATGGTTCACATCAATAATCAATTTAAGATGTCGTAATACTGGTAATGTGGTAACTGCGACTATATAGAACATTAGGAATGGAACTGTACTTTAAGATTAAACATGATCCATATATCGAACAATCAGGTAATCAGCTTCATACATGCTACATGTCATATCAGTCATTGCACTGCTCATCCAACCACAAAGAATAATATGAGAACATATATACCATCTGGTAAAGGAGCTGGGTTTGGTCCTTCGTAATTGATTGTCCAAATGATGCTGTTGATATTTTCACCGTTTATTACAGTGGAGAACCAAAAGATGATGCTGGGGACGTTCAGCCCCCAGTTAGAGCCCTACGTCTACGAGGGTGAAGAAGAGACCACCCCTGCTGGTATTTTTGCCAGAGGTTCCTATTTTGCTAAACTAAAGGTATTTATATTTAATTTACCAAGCTTCTTTTTTTTATGCTTCAAGATGCTTCAACAATCACCAATTCTGTATTCTCAGTTTGTTGATGATGATGGCAAGTGCTACTTGGAGATGGGTTACTACTTTGAGATTAGAAAGGAGTGGCCAGCAACAGCAACCCAATGATGTGTGGACCAGGGCTGACTCATCGGAGTATGTTAGAGCTCATATATAGCCAGGCCAAGCAGAAGATGTGCTATTGCTTCAAGAATGATTCATTCACTACTTCTTCATCATTAATCTCATTTTAATTTGTTTTGAGTTTTCATTGTACGTTCTTATGGCATAAAACTGTTTACTCACATATATAATTCTTGTACGGAGATATTCAGATATATTTATGTAGTGTTGTTTCTCAACGTGAAACATACACGATTCCTTTAACTAATATCCATGAATTCTTCAGCCTTTCTGTATCCTGTAGTCGTGGGGTTGTCAGTAAATTTGCGAACTTGTTGCTTCTTACCAATGTTTACAAATCGTCTAGTCGAACCTAGTCGCCATGGGATCGACTAGGGATTAATCACGATTAATCACGATTAATCGGACGACTTGTACAAGTCGACACTACCCCTAATCGATCACCAGGAACCGACTAGGACGACTAATCACGATTAATCGCGATTAGTCGGGTGACATGAAAACAATGCTTCTTACAATACTACCTTTTTTTTTAAAAAAATTCTTACGATAGCACCTTTAGCATTAAAAGTGCAGTACTAGGACACGTTTATTGGGACTCTGATCTCTAACCACATGGTTTGGTGGCCAAGCCGCAATAGGTAAACTCGTCTTAGTTTCTCGTGGTAAATCAGTTTGTTGCGGTTGTGAGAATCAAGTGGTACATGTGGCATCTGGCGGCATTCTCCGCTTCTTTTGACCGCGCAGTGAGATATCGCCGGTAGAGAATGGACCTTTGACCTGACACCGGGTTTAGGTTTTAGTCCTATATTTTTTTATGTTCAGAAGTAAAGGTGGCTTTAGTCTCTGTTCTAGATATCAATCGGGACTAAAACTCTCTATCTAATGGCTTCTGACACGCGCAGGTGGAGCAGGGGACTTTTAGTCCTGGTTGGATTCTTTGGTTTTACAGGTTACTAACTTCGTTCTTACACCTGCATCACTACTATATCTCATTTTATGGTGTAGAAATGATTAGGGACATAGATATATACTATACTGTCTTTTATAGTGCATTTCTTGATTTGTGGCCATTTATGATTATATTCACTTGATAGTTTATATTTTTGGATTGAGATAGGAAGCTTATAATGCACCTTTTATTAGTTTGCATATGTAGCTTATTTCATGTTTTTGAGAAATAGATAATTTTAGTGGTTTTTTTGAATATCTTAGTTTAGAAAATGAACAATTTATAGCAATTTTAAAAAATGAATATAGAAAGTAAACGGTGACTCCTTCTGTGTTCCCGACCTCTCATCGGGCTACAAAGCGACTTAGGCAACACCTCCTTCTCATTGCATATGGTGAGTGTAAGTAGATGATTGTCATGAAGCACCGAGTGCGGAAGGAGTGTCCCTAACATGGGTAGTATCTTTTATAGGTGTCCGGATCACAATGCGAGTTATTATGTCGCATTTGATGATTTTGGTTAATTTTCCCTATTTTCTTAATGGTTTTGAAAAAGTTCTTAATTTGTTGTTATAATTTCAGTGGGACGACACCGGATGTAAAGCATAGTATTGGGAGGAAGAGTATGCTGAACACGTGCAAACCAATCTTGCAAAGTCAGGAGAGGCAATGAGTCAGCACAAGCAACCCGTGGATGTTGAAAAAATGAATGATCCATCTGTTCTAGTTAGGAATTGGTCACCAAATCCTTATGCTGCTGAAGTGCATTTTAGTTTTAGTTTGTTTAGTGCTAGTTGGGATTATCTATTTTGTAGCGAGGCTAACATCAATTAATCAATTTGTGTTTGTGTGCTGAGATTTAAATTGATCATGATGACTGATGTTGTGCAATTAGGGTTCAAGGTTTTGATACGCTATGTCATGTAATGCAGATGAGCCGACATTGGATGTACAACGCTGATCACTGCTCCAAAGAATTCATTACGAGCAAACAAGCACGATGGTTTCATATGTTGCCCATGTGCTGTATGTAAGAATTTGAAGGATTATGGTTACACAAGAAGTCTCTACTCACACATATTTAAGTCGGGTTTAATGCCAAACTATATATATTGGACCAAACATGGAAAAAGCAGGGTTATAATGGAAGAATACGGTGCCTTACATGATATTGCAATGGGGGAAGCCGAAGAAAAGGTAGCAGGGGAAGATGAGCCAGCTGATGATCTTAGTCAGCCCATCTGTGAAGACAAGCATTCTGCCGCCATTGCTGGGAAAGACAACTGTTGAATTCCTTAAGGTTTTAGTCGAGTCCAATGTTTTCGAGGCGTCGCCAAATCGTCACCTAGGCATCGCCTAGGCGACAAGGCGTGCTCGAGGTCCTGGGCGTCGAGGTCGCCATGACCTCAGCCTGTATGGTGTCCGCCTAATCGGATTAGGTGTCGTGTAGGCATAGATAGGCATCGGTCGGACGCTTACAGCCACGCAGAGGACGCCAGAAGGAAATCACAGGTGGAAGGGTGCCACGACAGGAAATCGACCGTGCGCCCACATGAAAAGCAAACGACACGGTAAATATAGCGTGTTGTCCACCCAAATGGGCTCCTCCGCAGGAAATCAACTGCGCGGTCTGCCTAGATAGGTTCCTCACACGGGGAATCGACCGCGCGCCGCATTTACCGCGAGTGCCGGAGAAGGGAGAGGAAGAGACAAGGCAGCGGGCGAACCTCGAGCTACGCTTGCGGCTTGTCTGCTCCTCTGCTCGAGTCCAGCGGCCTGCCGACCCTGCCGCGGAGCTAGATTTGCATCTCCGCAAGTGCGCACCTACCATGGAGCCGCTCCAGCAGCATCCCACATCACTGCAACAACCATTGACTATCCGCATGTTCTGCCTCAAGTCTGCGCGACTGCACCTCCATCGGGTGTCGGCAGCTGCTCGCCCGCCTGTTGTTTGTGCCTTGGTTGGGTACTTCCCTTTCCACCTGGTATGCCACCCGCCTCCTCTGCTTACCCAAATCTCTGAGGTGTGTACTCTGCTATCTGCTTTCCCTTCCCTCCTCTGCAGCACTACTTCCCTCCTCTTCCTATGTTTCTTTCCCTTTCCCTCTGTTTCCTTCCCTATTCCTTTGTTTCTTTCCCTAGCAACACTAGTCATTTAAGTTATATACTTATATTATGTTATTAGATGCTAATTTGTTGCTATTGAGTGATGAGAGATTTCAGATTTGCTATTTTGCTACTTATGTTGTTCACTAGCACTCTGGAATCATTATTTATTATGGTATTACATGTTGAGCTTGCAGTATTAAGTTATGATTTGCTTCTGAATTTTAGTAGCATTATATATTGAGATGATCATATGGCGCCTAATAACCATGTGTATGGCGTCGCCTAGGCGTCCGCCACAAACACCTAGGCGTTGTGAAGGGGGTCGGGCGCCGCGGATCATGCCTCGCCGCAGCGCCTCAAAAACAATGGTCGAGTCTAGATTTTTATCTTTTGATTCACGAATCTGGCCAACAAGACCATCTATGAATTCTTTGCTCCTTCCGCTGCTAATATAGTAATAGGCCCTGGTGTCATCGAGGTGAATACTCAATTTGAATTAAAGCCTGCGTTGATCACAATGGTTCAAGCTAGTCCATTTTGTGGTAAAGCTCATGAGGGTGCCAATGCACACATTCAACACTTTTTTGGAGATATGCAGCACCTTCACCTTTAAAGGATTAACCCCAGATGCAATCCGTCTACGTCTCTTTCCTTTCTCCTTGTTAGGAAAGGCAAAGTAATGGTTCTATACAAACCAAGATGCTATAGACACATGGAAAAAGTGTTCCAACGCTTTTCTAGTAAAATTCTTTTCTCTAGGAAAGACCAATGCTCTCCGCAATAAGATCTCTAGTTTCGAACAATAAACCGATGAATTGATTCCCGAAGCCTAGGAGGGTATTGAAGAGTATGTCACTAACTGTCCACACCATGACATGGAAGATTGGCTTTTTATCCAAAACTTCTACCATGGATTAATACCTCTTGATAGGAGCCACCTAGATGCTGCCGCTGGTGGAGCATTCTTTTCTTTTAATGTTACAAATGCAAAAGCTCTGATCGAGAAGATGGTGTGCAATCAAGGACAGAACGAGGAATGCCTGCAACTACATAATAGTCGTATGCATTCTTTAAAGAAAGCTAACATGATTGTAACCAAGATGGACTTGCTAGCCAAGAGGCTAGAAAATTATGAGAAGATGAGTGGACCTGAGACCGTGCAAGACATGGAGAGCCACATGACTTGTGAATTCTATGGAGGAGTAGGCCATTATGGACTTCACTGTCCTGAAACTCATGAAGACCTCAACTTAATCAGCAATGATAATGGTTTTCATTCTTCAAGTCAAGCATGGAATCAGCGCTCTAATTCTCAAGGTAACACTTTTAAATTTCTTCGCAACATCCAAATAATCAAGGTAATAGCTATCCTTCTCTTAAAGATCTTGTTTATGGTCAAGGTAGAATGACTGATAGTATAAATAAGAAGCTCCATGCTAATGATAGGATGCTAGATAACATAAATGCTAAATTAGATGATTTCTCTTCTGCTTAAAGAATCAATTTAGCTTTAATAAGATGCTTGAAACCCAATTAGCACAACAAGCAGCCGCAATTCTGTCTTTTGAAAAAGATAAAATATTAGGAAAGCCTGAAGCAACCATGGAATCCATGGAATCTCTAATCTTATTACTGTTAGTTATAATGGCTATGAACTAAATGGATGGAAACTTCCAGCTAAAAAGGGAGATCCTAGAACCCCTGTTATATCATGCTCCATTCAATCCCAAGTTTTCCATAATGCTATATGCAATCTTGGATCTAGAATTAATATCATGTCTAAAGAACATTATGAAAAGTTGTTCTACACTGAGTTAGTCACTACATCTGCATATGTCCAATTACCTGATCAAACAACTTGTTACATAAAGGGAGTGATTTGTTATGTTATGGTAAAAGTAAGAAACAATTATGTGTCTATTGATTTCATGATTTTAGACATAAGAAATAGGGATAATTTACCCTACATTCTTAGCCGACCTTTCTTGAATACCATAAATGCGTGTATATTTGTGGCTAGTGGTCACATGATTTTCCATATAAATGGTAAGAAAGAAGGATTTACTTTCTCTTGTGGACCACACCGTGCAACTAACCTGTAGGAAAATAAGAATCGGCTCAAGACGAGGAGAGAACCATCCTGTGCGGCCTCTGCAGCTGACCCCATCGTCACGGAAAGGGAAAATCATGATAGAAAGAAAGCATCAATAAAGGAGGAACCTCCTTATGAGGAAGGACAACCATGGAAGTAAGTAATTTATCTCTTTCCTTTTCAATTATTCTATTCGCATATTTCCCTTCCACATGAATTAAATTAATAATTTGTTTGAAGCATGTTTAAAATTATATCTTGCATTTAGATTAGGGTCATTTATTAAAATATATAAAATATATAAAACAATAACAATAATAATATAAAAATAAAAATAATATAATAATAATGAATAAAAATAAACAATTCAAAATCTGAAATAAATAATAAAATTTATCATAATAGTAATAAATAAAAACAATCATTTTAATCTCTTAAGCATATTAGCAATGCATAGCATAGTAGTAATAAATAAAGCAAGATTTATTCATTTAAAAGTTAGTAAACATAATAAATAAGAAAGCAGAGGAGAATAATCCTGGCCAAGAAGACTTCCAACCTTGTGGAAAAGAAGCTAGATTGGGGGAGGGAGATATCGTCTTTGCCAAGGCATGATCTCAACCCAAGTATTCTTCTTTAATTTTTTAGAATTATGATGAGTTAATAACACAAGAGTAGTTTGAAAATTTGACTGAACAAATCCAACTAAAAATGTCTCTTGTTGGAAATGGTGAATAATTGCTCTTTGATACTTTGCAAAATCTTGTCATACAACCTTTTACTATGAAAGTTTTGAGTGTGGTATCTGAAATTTATCTGAAGTCAAACACTGTTGTGGGTTGCACATGCTAGTAACCTAAATTTTGCTCTTGTAAGATTGGAAGTAGTACAAGTAGAGTAATCTATTACATTGTCTAAGGAATGAGTGAGACCAATCAAGACCTTTTGATTTACAAAATTCAGATTCTTGCTCATGGTTTCTTTGTGGTGTTAATACCTATCACAAGGCCATATATCCACAAAAATTGAACCCACCAGGATAGAAAGCTACTTGTTTGTTTTGCGCTTAGTTAGACCTTATTTCATCTAAGTAGAAAAACTAGTCATGCTTTTTGATCAAGATCACTTACAAATTTCACTCCTGTTGCTACTTCTATACTGTAAGTACGCACCTATGCTCCATGCATCATTTGAGACAAAAATAAGTTATAACCAATCTTTTGTGTCCTTTTTGATATGAGAGAGAGAGAGAGTGCTCAAAGGAAAAGAGGAAAAATGTCTCATGGGTGTAGCACCCATAAGTAAAAAACTATGAGATTGGCAGCCATACTCTTCCCTATCGAAGGAAACAAGAAGAAGTCTGTTGGCATTTCTAACATCACCAACAAAAATAGAGTTAGACTTTATTCTCAGTAATAGTGCTAAAAATGATGGGAGATATAGATTAATGTGCCACCTGATTAGTCTACAGATCACTTGAACTCTCATCCTCTATCTCTTAGAAGTAACTAGGTTGTCATCCCCAGCATGATTCCAAAAGATCTCACCTTCTAGCAAGTGACTGAAATATGTATTATATTATATACGCAAGCGCACAGATAAAATATACACCATTGTAGCATTTTACCCAAGAGTATTCCGGGTTCTCATTTATGTTTTACCACTGGAAAGGGTTGGCAATAAATGGGATGTAGGCAGATAGATAGTTATCATATGCATATGCAAATATGGAGAATACCATGCATGATCGACTTACTCAGAACAGGGGTTATGTCACAATAATGATGATATATATGATAAGCATAATGATCAATCAATCAATATATGTAATAATGATCACTTAGAGCACTTCCTATCTAGGCACTAGCATGGATTAGGTTGAAGCATAAGGATATCCTAAGTCATTTTAACTATACTATCAAAGACATATTAGATTGATACAATTATACTAGCAATCATGACGAAGACACTTCATATTCATACTTAAGGGAATATTACTAAGTAAGATCAAGATCATAGCCAGCCTTCTAAAGTAATAATAACTTCCTACTCTCTCTACATTCAGAGTGTGAACTACAAAGGACTCAACGGGAGTGTCACATCCGCGATTTACCATAGAACCCAGAATATAAGACGCATTTGCAGACAAACTACATCTAAGCACCATGCTTGCATGCTGTTCGTCACCCATCCATGATGTCAATGAATGAGAGCTATACTAACCTATGTAAGAATATGAATGCATCCTAACTATGCAAAGTATAAAATCTAGATAAGCAATGAATAGCATAATTAATAACATAATCAATAGTATAACAATGCCAATCAACTTTATCTCAAACACTCAAAAGAGGTTTAAGATACAAGAGAGAGCTTACAATGGCTCCGGGAAGCCTTCTAGCTCTAAACAAGATCCAGAACTCATGTAAAACTGGCCTCCTTCTACTTCTAACCTATGTAGCTATGCTCTAGATGGTGAAGCTCTAATGATTTTAGGGTTTTTGGCTCTCTACAACTGGATTGAGCTGATATCTGATTGATTGCTATGAAACCCTAGGGGGTCTGGGGCTCCTTATAAAGGCCGGTGGGATGAACCGTAGCACTTGGATCAAACTGACTTCAATGGGCAGTGGAGATTGACGTAAAAATCGGGATGTAGGTCCACGTCGAAGCGGAGGCGGGGAGGCCTCTCTGACAGGTCGGCCGACCTGGTCAGAGGGTTGGCCGACCCCCTTTCTCTGAGTTGCGGGCCCCGCTTCGACAGACGTGTCTCTAGTGTTCTCTAGAATATTCTTGATCTCCTTTCGCGGCGGAATTCTTTATTTTAATCTGACATGTGGGTCTCTCTTGGTTCTTTCCTGATTAAACCCCTGCAAAACACTGATTCAGCAAAACTATGGAATTCTGTCAGTTAAAGCCCTATTCTATGGTGGTGTTTGCCTTTATACCCTTATTTCATATTTAGTTGATGTTGATATTAATTAAATGTCACTTATTAAATTACTTAGCCACCTCTTTTAACCTATATATCTTACAATAACTAAGTTGTCATCCGTAGCATGAATATAAGAGACATGTATGGAAACTGCCCAGAATAATACTAAGTAGTTATTATGAATGCAAGTGACTAAAGAGGATAAAATATAAATAATCAAGTTTAAAGTATCTGCAAGCGCACAGATTAATTATACCATTGTAGCATTTTACCCGAATATTATAGGGTTGCCGATTTATATTTTTACCATAGGGAGAAGGTATGGGGCCAGGCATGAGTGGATAGATTCAAGATACATTACTTATGAATAAAATCAATCACATAGCACATACTTGAACAGGGTAAGCCAATAATAAAGATATGAATATGATGATAAAGGCTTAGATAACTTTACAGAGAGGTGTGGACTACTCAAAATTAAGTCAACCAAAGCATAGGATTACTTAAGAGATCAAATTCTTATGTCGTTCCTAATTAATTATGTTATTCATATACTCTAGCAAATATACAATCATGTATAGCACAATTGACTCTTTATCTATGTATCAGGAATATTATTCAGGAAGAACAAGAACAGAGCAAGTCTACCTTCATAAATTTAGTTCTACTCTCTATACATACGGGGAGTGGACTACAAAGGACTCAACGAGAGTGTCACATCCGCGATTTACCATATGACCCGGCATATAAAGCACATTCGCAGGCAAACAATATCTAAGCACCATGCCCCTATAATGTCAACCACTTCACCCACTCGAGTACTGGATTAAGCGCTTTGCGAACTCATGAATAAACTTATTACCAATCATAACTATATCAAATATACTACTAGAGTAAACTAGGAACATAGCAAACCGAAACATAGTATTGAAATAGCATAAAGTCATAATAAGAGGTAATACAACAGAATTACTGGTCTCTAGTAGACAGGCGATCTAGATTCCTGAGCCGAAGGCTCAACTCTACATCAATCTATTATCTGGGTCTAAACTAGAACTTTGAGTGTCTAACCCTAATCTCTGGTGGAGAGCTCTTCTCTTCTGATTGATGTCTCCATATGATCTGAGAGATATGAGATATAAAACCCTGGGGGTCTGGGGCTCCTTATATAGGCCGGTGGGATGAACCATAGCCCTTGGATCAAACCAACTTCGACGGGCGGTGGAGATTGCGTAAAAAATTGGGATGTGGGTCCACGTCGAAACAGAGGCGAGGAGGCCTCTCTGACAGGTCGGCCGACCTGGTCAGAGGGTCGGACGTCCCTCTCTCTGCCAAGTGGGCCTCGCTTCGTCTGGCGTGTCTCTGGTGTTCTCTAGAATATTCTTGTTCCACTTTCGCATCGGAATTTGATATTTTGATCTGACATATGGGTCGCCCTTAATTCTTTTCTGATTGACACCCTGCAGAAAACAGATTCACCAAAACTCATAGAATTTTGTCAGTTTAAACCCTATTATATGTTTGAGGATGTTTTTATGCCCTCTTTCATGTCTTGTTGATCTTTAAAATTGAACAATAACTACCATCAACAGTTGATAGGTAAAATCATACAATAATTACTGTCAACAAAGTCTTAAGGAGCCCACTAAATATTTACAGTTGCACATCTTGATTATTTTATATGACTTGCTGCTCCTTTGTGATCTAATAGTCTAACTTGGAAATATATTCATTACAAGTATGCTTATGCTCTATTCCTATAGCTCCACATAAGCTTTCGAATAGACATGAAAAGCTTCTATAAACTCTTGTGAGGTTCACACTAAGGAGCGACTGAGTGTACCATTAGAGGAACCTATGAAGTTTTCTTTTAAAACTGATAAAACTCTCTAGTGAAGTTCTCACTATACAAATGCAAGGGATAAAATGTCTTCTAAAATGCTATGTCTTGCTTTTGCATAATCTAAGGTGAAAAGGCTAAAAGCCCCATATATATAGTTAAGACCCATGATAAATTTCTGATCCATACTCAATTCTAAAATAGTATTGTGGTCTATATATAAGTTTTTGGTAAATTGTTACATTGAACCAATTACTGATCAAACATCATCTTGCTAAGACCACATCTTTACTTGAGCACAAGCAAAAGGTTAGCTTGGGGGAGTTTGTTGACGGTCGTTGACACCCTATTTTACCATCAACATTCTACCCATATCAAGGTAAAATAACATGAAATGAGAAGAATTCACTTTATATCTCATCTAGTTTCATATGTGCTTGAAGAAATTATTTGTTTGCAAGAAAAATGGTGAAAATGGACAAATATGGAAAGAATATGACAAGTGGCCCCCTGGTGCCATGCAGGCACCAGAGAGGGGGTGGCCGTCCTATCCAATAGGGCGCCCGCCCACCTACTCAACCTGACACGTCCACAATCCGTGAGAGAGGCCTCTCATCACTGTACACCATCTATTTGTGGCGATTTTCATCAAAGGGCACCAAAGGCGGTGGCGATCACCCAGTCCAAGGCGGTGTCCACCCTGTCCAAATGGTCATTCCATGTCAGTGATCCCTAGGAAGGGATCCAGAGCCTATCCAAGCCGTCCATCAACGTCGGTTTCATCCAAAGTTGATCAAGAGACGTCTCAAGGATCCATGGGCCCACATGTCATTCTCCAAGGACCACAACCCGCCATACAACCGCCTTTCGGACCTGAACCGACCTCACAACCGACTTTGGGGAGGATCCACGGCCATTGGATGGTGAGGCGGTGGATCCAAGGGGGCGCCCGCCCTATTCAAGGTGGCACTCGCCTTCCCTCCAGCTGCCACCGACCTCCAGAGTGCCTACAGGTACCTTGGGCACTCCTTGACACTATAAATAGGATACCTCACTTCATCTGTAACTCGAACACTTGAGGAATAGCTCATAGCTAGAAAAGATCTTAGTCTCTCACTCCCACTCTAGCGAAGCTATGCTCTTAGGAATAGAAACTAAGCTAGAGTAGGGCAGAGCTAGGGAGGAAGCTCTACTAAGAGTCTGGCGGACGGAAGAGCCGACGGGAGAGATGCTAAAGTTCCTTATAACCTTCCATTAACATTTTCAATTCAGTATTTACTTTAAGTACTTAGTTCAGTATCTACTATATGAGCATTGCTTTACTACATTTACTCAAGTCTTGTTGATATCCAAGCTCCTTGATCTATTTGTAGTAAGTAATTTATTATCTTAGAGTTATTGTGCAGCGGTTAGTAATTGCATGTCACCTGGTTAAGGTGTCTCTATCATTGAGCTCAGGTAGAGATAGTAAGTTAGTAGATTAACCGAGGTGCTTAAGCTGTTGCTTACCTTCAAGTGCCGCTAGTCCCATGGATGGTTGTGGTATTAGGTGGTGACAGCCCTAAGATCGATCCTCTGGATTTCACCATGTTCGGCCTAGTTTGAAAATCGTAAGACTATATAGCATGCATGATTCTCCCATTTTGTTGAACTAGGTGTTAGCGTGTCTCTTTGCTGATTAGTACACACTCTCTAAGGCTGGTTATCATTTGTGATCTTTATTGCTAGAATTATCCCAGAGTTTCACCTTAGTTATCCTTCAATTATTTATCCTCACTAAGGTTTATCCCATTTATCCTATCTAGACACTCAACTATCAAATCCTAGGAATCGCAATCACCCGCCTTCCTTTGGGATTAATATAAATTCTACATCTGGTATTCCTAGGCGAAATGCTACATGATAGTTCTGTGCGCTTGTAGAATCCCATTTTCTATCCTATAGAACCATCACCGCATACTTCTAGCATAGGGACTAGCAACCCCATTGATTGCGTTAGTAAGTATCAATAAGACTTTCTAGCACTGTTGCTAGGGAATAGACTTTGGCTACACTCTTGTGATAGCATTAGCAATGAACACAAGTACACTACTTATGATGAAAATCAATCACATAGTACATACTCTGTCAAGGGTGAGACGGATACAATATGTGTGGTGATAAACAAAGGCTTGACAATCCCAGAGATAGAAATAGACTACTCATTATTAAAGTGAGACTAAACATGAGATTAATTAGGAGAATGAATTCTTATGTAATTCCTAAATTACTAAGTATTTTGCATATTGTAGTATATATATAATCATGTATAGCATGATTGCTCTTAATCTATGCATGAGGAACATTACTATGTAAAATCAAGAACAGAACAGCAAGACCTCCTTCATAATCAGGTTCTACTAGTTCTACATACAGGGAGTGGATTGGAAAGGAGTCAACGGGAGTATCACATTCACGATCTACCAAATGACCCATCATATATAGAGCATACTAGGAGCATAATACATAGAAAACATAATACTGAAATAGTATAAAGTCATAACAAGAGGGAATACAATGGCTTTACAAGCCTCCAGATGACGATGAATCCTAAATCTTGAGTAGGAGCCCGAACTCTACGAAAACCTAGCTAGTAGCCAATACTAAAACTTAGAGATGCTAATCTAATTCACTGTTGGAGAAGAGATCCTTCTGATCTCCAGACTTCTTCTATTCTCCCTCTATTCTTCTCTTCAAACCCTAGGGGTCAGGGCTGCTTATATAGACTAATGGGATCAACCAGGGACCTCGGATCACAACTGACTTAAACCAACATCGTAGATCAAAACCCTAAGGAGGCAGAGGAACCTATATAGAAGACAGGAGGATGATAGGTGGGGCTAGGGCCGGCCGACCGCACCTGTCATTCCCTCGTCCCTCGCTTCGACATGGTAATTTCTGGTTTCTTCTAGATTCTTCTCTGGTTGGGATCGTAGTAGAATATGTTTTTTGTCCGAAATCCTTAATACTTTCCTCTTTTCCTGAGAACCCCCTATAGAAACATAGATCCACCAAAACTCTATGGAATTCTATCAGTATGAACCCGCTTTCTATGTTGGAGATTGATTTATGCCCTTTTTCATGTTTAGTTGTTGGTCCAAAATAAACAATTACTACTGTCAATAGGGGGCAAAGTTACATATCGGTTATTCCTAATCCTAGCAGATCAGGAGATCTGGTTTACAAGGAAAACAGGAATATCTACTAAATCGGAATGATCATTCCTTGACTACCAAGAATTTGATTTGTCATCATGCAACACAAAGTGACCTGTTCCCAGGCACCAACAACACCTTCTAGCGAGTTGGGCCTCCCTGGACGGTTGTGGCCGATGTAGCGCCATGTGGCATACGGGTCTATACTCCCAAGTGTGTAAAAATTCTGCATCTTGCTCATCAGTCACATTTGGCAGAACCAAGTTTTGATGCCTTTATTTTCTCCAACGAAACCATGATGTGTAACATTTGGCACAACATGTACACTGTGGGGACAAGGATCTTGTGTCTTGTGTACGAACTGACATCCATCAACAAGCATATCTAGACCATCGGCGTTGATGTTTGCTTGGTTTCCTGTTGTATAAGGCCCAGAGCTACCCTCTCCATGCTTTGTCCAAATCAAGTAATCCTCCATAGATCCTCAACAAACCCGATGAGAAATGATTGTTTTTGCATCATCAAATACAACAGCATTTTTGTAGTCTATGCTGGACAATATATGTGCTTCCTCATTGTCCTCCAAGCATGGCTCTTAGCGACATCAATAAACATATGGACCCTAGGCATGTATGATGGATCTATTTTAGATGAGTTATATATCCAGAATGACCTGTCCATCATTACCTATAAAAATAATGAATTTATTGTAATCAACACAAATATGATTGTTTAAAGATATTAATTAACTTATGTCTTTCAACAACAACCTCCTTTGAAGAAATGAAGATGAAACCTCCCTCTGGTATATTTTCTAATTTGTAGACCTCAAGGATAAGTTTTGGAGAGAAGCAAGAAGACCTATTAATAGGTAACCTCATTCAAGAACATCATGGTGAAAAAACAAAACCGCATTCATTTTTACGATTGATAAATAAACCATCTTAATTAAAAACCAATCTTCCCCTCTTTATATAAACACACAAGACTATTCGTGAAACATAAATTTATACTGGATAAATTAATTGAGAAGCAATAATGATAAGAGAAACATTATCGAAGCATCTTAAACAACCTCATTTGAAGAATTAAAGACAAACACATACGTAATCTAATTAAAGAAACTAATAAAAAACCATCATACTCTCTAGACGTATACACAAGACAACACCATTCAAACAACTACATATATAGTGCATAAATTAAATTGAGAAGCAATCATCAAAAGGGAGAAGGAGAGAAATTATTGAACCGTCTTAAGCAACCTAATTTAAAGAAAACTAAGACAAAATCCTAGGCATTCTTCTCTCTAACACAATGTGAAACCCCTAGATCCAAATCGTGGCTCAAATTGAGCAAAGAATGCTTAAAAAGAGACATGAGGGACATTAACTGACCTTTCATAGCAACCTCCTTCGAAAAATTTATGATCGAAACCTCTCCACTTGTATTTTGTAAAATCTGGACCTCCAAAATCACCTCAATGGAAGTTGGTTGTGAGGAACAATTATGGTTGGGGAGGAAGAAGTAGTATTTATAGCAGAAACAACTCTTGCGGTTTTTTTAACAAACTGCCTAACAAATTTTGATTTACACAGAAGGTCTCTTATACAAACCGCCAGTGTAAATGGTCAATTTTCACAAGCGATTTTATTAAGAAAAATGGGAGTGCAAATCCATTGACACTGTCGGTTCTTTTGATAGGTCCACACATTTTTCTCTGCTGGCGGTGGATATTCAAAACCGCATGTGAGAATGGATTGCCACCGCCTAGAGAAATCAATTTTCTACTAGTGTACGCCACTGCCCACTCCCAAAGCCCCAAACCCTAGGCGCCATCCCCTCCGCCGGATTGGACTGTGACAACTTCTCTTGCATGCTAGCGGAAAAGACATGGCGCCAAGGACAAATATACAATAAGGTATGAATCACCGTAATTTTTTCAAAATAAGTTATGAATAAGTCACATATGAACTTGTTCTTTTAGTTGAATAGAAAGCTCTTTCCCTTGGACATCTCTAAATAAGTTAACATGTCTTTAGATAACATTTTAGTAGCTCTTGAACATGTTCACAATAGCTAAAAAAGGAAAACAGGTAATCGCACTAGTAAAGAAAAGATTTTAAGGGACGCCACTATTTTTATTAGAGGCGGTTAAACTAGCACACCACCTTTAACATCACCGAGGAGCACTGTAGGTCCATGAGCGCTAAAGATCAATTTTCAAGGGCGGTTCCATTAAGAAATCCACCTCCAAAAATATATCATTTTTTAGGGATGGTCCCGTTAAGAGAACTCTCTCTAAAAATGCTATTTTCAAGGATGGCTACTTCTGTTAACCCCCTTTGAAAATCAAACTAAGTCAACCGTCCTTAAAAATAGTTGTGGCTCAAATAAATTCGCATGTTTTTAAATGAAGTCAGATGAAGATATATCTACATCAAAATTGTAGAGATCGACAAGATCTTAAACTTTATAGTTGATAACATTTTTGTTTAAGATCATTTATGGTTCCAAATATATAAATTAAGTCTCAGATTTGAATTTTAAATTTTTGAATTTCTCAAATGACCTTGAATGGAGAAATATTTTGTATCAAAGTTGTGGTGCTCGACGAGTTCTAAAACTTTGCAGTTAAAAGTTTTCTTCACACTAGTACACAAAAGCTCCCTGCTGGTGGTTGAGAACGTATTTCTACAGGCGTTTCTCGCAACCGCCAGCGGGAAAGGTCAGTAGAAATCGCTATTTCTACTGGTGTTTTTTGAACCGCCTGTAGAAAACAGCTTTGCGGTTCCTAAAGAGAACCGCCAGTAGAAACTAGCTTTCTACAGGCGGTTCTTTTTATGAACCGCCTGTAAAAATCTGTTTTCTACGAGCGGTTTAGTTTACTGACCGTCTGTGTTTATTTTTTCCGCCTTTTTTCAAAACAGGCTGTGCCCTATTTTTTAAATATTGTAATACAATATAATATTGAATATACTAGGTCCTATTATATGGTCATTATCAATACATATATACAAACATGCAACTAATTAATTATATGTACACATATTTATACACACACTTCTATATTTTTACATCACATGCGATATCGATATAATACACACATATACATCAAAGTTTTCATATTGTTACGTGCCCTAATAATCTTCACGCTGAAGATTTAGCCTACCAATGTCTGTTAGGGCTCTATACTTGGGCCATGCTAAGATGCCGGTAACATCGTGATATTTTCCGTCGAATGATATGATTTGTTTCAACATGAAATTGCACATGTCCTCGACAATGTCCACCAACGTTTTTTCTGACATATTATTTGCCCTTTCTATCTGACATCCCCGTCCCTGTATAAACATTATTTTTTACCTTGATGATTACACATTAATTTAAACTTTAATGACATATTGTTGCTTGTGTATTTATTACCTTAGGGTCGTTGACGTATCGTCCGTTCACTCTTATGAACTCGCACACGTAGTATCCACAGTGGACCGATCTGACTGGTTGCTTATGGCACTACATATAACAGACAAATAAAGTTGCCAATAGGGATGAAAACGGATCGGATACGAACGGATATCACTGATATCATATTTGTTTTCAGATTTCTGGTCGGATTCGGATTCAAATACGGATAGTGTCAACCATGTCGGATAGGATACGATAGGATGTCGACATCATAAATATACGATTTGAGTATTCGGATACAGATACGGTCTCAGATGTTGAATATCCGAACTTGGATACGGACAGATCTGAACACCTCTAAACGGATTCAGTTGAACGGACGGTCGGATCCTATTATATATATATATATATGTGTGTGTGTGTGTGTGTGTTTGTGTGTGTGTGTGACACATTTATTTATAAGTTATACATACCGGCTAATTATAAATTATATCCATTGGCATCCCCCGTTTGTTGGGGTCAAGCTTTCCCTTTTTCACTGGAACCACCGCCAAGCCCTACGATCTTGAATTAATCATTACCAAATTAATTAATATCAAGCTCACATCGATCAAAGTATATATGCATGCATACACATCTTGGCTTACCGCTCTATGAAGGTCAAGACTGTTGCATATTTTGAGGGATCGTAGTCTGCGGAGTCATAGACCACCACCCGTCCCTGCCTTGGATAAATATAAAAGCAGATCCAGTGGTCCCTGCACGAATCAAATTTATGAATCCATATTGAAATTACAAATTAATGATGTCGTAATGTACGTATACTCTCACACACAGTACTATACTTACTCAAAGTGGTACGGGGCCATTATGACTTGCCTGCGCCTCCACTGCTTCATCGCGTTCCCAATGTAAATGGTATATTTGGCTTCAAAGTCCTTCTGCATTTCCACCATTTTCAAGACAGCTTCTTTCTCATTCAAGCCCTTTAGATCATCGTGTTTGTGTCCGATCCTGAATGTATGCTCGTCCTCGCATATTTTCATTGGATTGAGATACCCAATCAATTTGCTTTCGTCTCTTTCAGTACGATTCTCCTACTCATCTTGTTGCATTCTGCAAGACGATCGATTTTTTCTATGCCAGAGATCATCAAACTTGTTCATACAACACAAAATGATAACAGCACAAGCATATGTGTGTAATAAGTATTAGTGTACATATACTTACAATGCAAACAACGTGACAGTCTGTACGTCAAGTCTTTTTAGGTTCATCATCAACTAGAGGTCCTCGAAGCTGATCATGGCCATATTGTGGGGACAAAGAAAAGCCCTGAATGGTATACTTATAGTTATTGAGTCGATGCCAGCGTGAGAAGCTCTCATGTAATAGTCGTGCATCCTTTTTATACCAGCAGGAATGCTTGTTAGTCGCTGCCAACTGAGAAGAGGCTTGGTAAACACATATTCATGTGGGACATCTTCTTAATCCTTCTTCATTGGCTTCCTGATCTGTATAATATCGACTGCCTGCTTTGCTGCCTTCTCGTACTAAGCCAAGTCAATGGTACATATTGTGCGAGACTTTCCAATTCCTTTCATAAACAGAGCCGTGCCAGCAGTTTTCTTCTTCGGCTCAAATGGGGAAACCAATTTGGGTATCAGGAATTTCCTTTTTTTAGGCGGCGACGGTGCTGGCGGAGTCGTAAATAACTGTTCGGATTCTTTGGCTGGTGGGGAAGAGTGTGGATGGGTAGGCAGCGGTGGTGGCGCCGGAGTTTGTTGCTTAGGTGATGGTGGTGGTGGTGGGTCAGGAAAGACGTGTTCAGGTGATGGTGGTGGGTCAGGAAAGGAGTGGGGAGGTGATTGTGGTGGAAGAGAGTGACCATGTGATGACTCGGCATGTGTAGACTCCTACGTTAGTGGTTGCTACTGAGTCAACTGGACATCTCGTCGAGGCCACAGGATGAAATTTTTGACAGCCTGACCGAGTTTCTCAATACCCTCTGGGCCTGCGATGTCTAGCATGTCGTCCTCATATCCTTGGACGATCGTCGAGACTTCTACCTTGCAGTAGTCCTCTGGAATGTCGCTGTTATGGTACCTATGTCCTGGGATCACAAGGCCACTGGCCACTTCCCTTGTACGATTATTATTGAAACCGTACCTTATGACTAGGGAACAAGGTGTTGGCCTATTGATGTCATCAACTGGATAGCGAACCTTATTGACCGTAGACGCGACACTGCTTTTAATCACTGGACTCGTTATCTGTTGATCAGTTGCTGGGACGAGCTGCATCTGGGGCGGAGCTTGAGTGGTCGTCATTTGTTGATTGGACACCACACTCACCAATTTCTGCACCAAATCAGGATCAGGGTTAGCTAGCATGTCAGACATTATCTGTTTGAAGTCCTTCTTGGCCTCTTCCTCAAAATAACTCTTCATTTGTTCTTTGTATCGATCGCGTTTCTTGTACATGTTCTCTCACTCCTGACCAAATCCTTCTTTCCATCCCTTCCTAGACGAGATGCCTCGTACACGTCCAGGATGCTCGGGGTTACCCAGAGCAACAGTCAGGGTGTCTTTCTCCTTTTGTGGCCTGAATGATCCTTCCTTTTCCTTAGCTGCCACTGCGTAGATGTTCTTTGTAGCTTCTTCCACCAATGGATCATGAAAGGATGCGCCGGTTTCTGTTATTTCTCTAGGTTTTCAAGCACGAAGCCAATTCGTGCTGCTTTCGCCAACTTGCTCAGATAGTACAGGCAACCTCGCTGCCTTCCTTTCAGCCTCTTCTCTTCTCCATTTCTCTAGCTGACGGTCATATCCACCTGAGCCAAGGTGGTGCTGGTACACGTTCTTCTTTGCTTATTCTGAAGCAGCTTGGCTCACAGCTAAGAATTTCGGCTGATTCTTCTGCTCTTGCAAAACAGCCCACTGACCTGGCGTGATCTTATACTTTGTTGTCAGGTCCAACCCGAGCTTCAGGTATTTTGCATTCAGCTCATACCTCCAGTTTCGGAATGAGATCGCAATCTACTTCATTGCATATCCCCTAACAAGGTTTTCTGAACCAATAGCGTTCCAAAACTTAGCTGGCACTGGATGAGGAGCTACGGGTTGTCCTTTGGAATTGACTTCTGTAACCCTATATGTGTTGTTCGGCCACTTGTTCACTCCCCTATCACCTCTTGCCCGATGACTCTGCTTCCTTTTCCTTGAACCAGTCTCGGTGGTCGTCTCGGTTGTTTCCGGTGCGTCTCTGTGTGGCACTGCTTCTTCTTCAGCTATTTGACGAAACTGAGACAACACCTCCTATATGTTGGCACATGAAATCATATCATTAAAGGTAAACACATGAAATCATGCATGTAAGGTAAACACATGAAACCATGGATGTGTTACCTCGTTAGTTTCCGGATTGTAATCCGGGTCACGCTGCATTCCACGGCGAGCCACCCTATCGATGCTAGGGCATGGATCGCTAGGGGTGTGGTATCATCCGCCTTCCGATTCGTGGTCAAGTCCTTGCGAAGCACTCTTATCGTTGTGGGGAGACCCTTGTCCTTGGTCATCGTTATGGGACGACCCTTGTCCTTGGTCTTTGTTTGGAGAACTCATGGCGAAATTGTTCTACCATATACAAATGACAATAGATTATAGCGAGAAATAATCAAGGCGGGAGTCTAGTTATATAGTGAATTATAAGCAAAGGTCTTTAAATATACAAATATATATATTTATTTATTAGCCCTTTCCATTTTACAATGCAAAAGAATAATCATTTATAATATATATAATAGATAAAGAAATAATCAATATCAATTATATGTAAAATGATACAGTGGAAGATACATTTTAAAATTTATATATAATATAAAAAATAATCAATATCAATATCAATCTCAATAATCAAAACTAAAACCTAACTCATTTAAATTAAAAAGCTAACTAAAACCTAACTAACTAATTAACTAACCTAATTAAATTTAAAACTAAAACCTAACTAATTTAAACTAAAAAGTTAATTAAACCTAACTCATTAAACTAACTAATTAACTAAATTAATTAAATTAAAAACTAAACTACATAAAAAGAAAACAAAAAAAAATGGGGCACCGCCCTAGCAGGCCGGCCCCATAGCAGACCGGCCTGCTAGTGCAGAGAGCCGAGCGCCATGCCGCCGGCCGCCGCCACCGCTGCGCCACCGGCCGCCGCAGTAGCAGCACCGCTGCCGCCCGCCGCCACTGCCGCGCGCGCCACCGGGCCGCCACCGCCGCGCGCGCCACCGCCCGCCACCACCGCCGCCGCGCCACGGCCGCACCACCAGCGAGCACCACGGCCGCACCGGCCGCCACAGCACCGCTGCAGCCCTCCCGCCACGGCCACGGCCACGGCCACCGGTGCTGCGCCACCACCGACCACTACCGGGCCGCCACCGCCGCGCCACTGCCAGCCGCCGCTGCCGCGCGCGCCACCGCCGCGCCACCATGACTCTCCTACGGTCTGCGCGCGAGAGATGCGAGAGAGAGAGAGAGCGAGGTGAGAGAGAGAAGGAAGAGTGAGAGAGAGCCCTACCGGCGAGCGAGCTCGGCGGCGTGGCCCTGCTTCGACGGCGGCGCGGCGCGGGTCGATGGCGGCACCGCAGGAGGGCCCGCGCGGCTGCGGCGAACCTCGGCGGCGCAGCACAGATCGATGCGGAGAGAGAGAGACGGCGGCGTGGCTGATCCCGACAGTGGCGGCGGCAGGACGCGATTCCGGCAGCCTGACGGCGTCGTTGAACAAATGCGCAGGCTCCGGGACTTAGCGATATTTTGGATTCAGAGCACGGTATATATATTCGGAGAGTTTGTGCAGGCGGTTATCTTAGCCAACCGCCTGCACAAACCATTAGTATAGGCGGTTCTGCGCAAAGGTTTTTTTTAATTTTATAGTTATATTGTAATACTATTCTATATAAAATGTACATATATTGTAATACTATTCTATATAAAATATACAAAGGTTAAGTTAGGTGTAGCTAGGGTTAGGGTTTAGCTAGGGTTAGGGTCTAGTTAGGTCTAGCTAGGGTTAGGATAGGGTTTAGCTAGGGTCACACATGATGATATTGGTAAATGACGACATAAATATATGTTGAACAGATGAATGGTAGTATTAATATATTATATTGGTACATATTATATCAAAAATGGATTACAAGATACATGATCCTAGTTAGCCTGCAACTGTTCTTCCTTCTCCATCGTGGCGCACCCATGGCAGTGAATTATGTGGGATGTTTCGCTCAACATTCTTTATCTTGATTGGATGATCCATAAAGACACACATTTCGTTGAATTGGTTAAAATCCTCCAGTTCAGTTACGTCATCAACTCCTATAGCTTGTTGTTTTCCAGGAAAAACTACATGTTTGGGCTTGTCGGTGCTTTTCTTCTCATTTTTGGAAAGGACCTGTTCAGCATAGAAGACCTATGCAGCATGGTTAGTAAGGATACATGGGTCATCTTTGTAACCTACTTTTCTTAGATCAAGAACTCTGAGCCCATAGTTAGTTATCTACTGTGACATGTTTGTCTTCAACCCATTGGCATCAAAACACGGGGACCTAGAATGTACCATAATTTAGTTCCCATATGTCCTCAATGAAGCCAAAGTAAGTAGTGATTTCACCAATTTCATCATCTAAGGTCTCGCACCGAACACCACTGTTTTGTGCCATGCTCTTTTGGTCCTTGGATTTGGTATAAAACGTGAAGCCACTAATATTATAGTTTTACCATGTCTTTACCTGGCGTGATGGTCCCAATGCCAACTTCTTGACGGTTTTTTCCTCAATTGTTTCTCCATTTGGAATGTGCTGCTCACTTAGCCATGTGGTAAACCACTGCTTGTGTTCTTTCATTACCCAATCATCTGTGCATCCAGGATTGTGTTCGCAAAGCTCATTAATGTGTTGCTCGATGAAAGGGTCAATTAGTGATAGCTGTTGTAGGATGCTGTGGTGTGCCTCAAAGACTATTTTGCAATCTGAAGGGATGAATGATTTCCGTCCCATCCTCCCGCGTCCATGCAGCCTACCCTCATGTCATGTGGGAGGCAAACCTATTGCAATCTGGTCTTTTAGGACATCATTGCAGAAAGGTCCTACGGACTCAATGGCCTCTTCGGTGAAGTACCCCTCTATCATGGATGCCTCAGGACGAGCACGAGTTGAAACGTAGCCATTCAATATTGACATGAAACGCTCATACGTCCACATTTCATGCAAATACATGGGACCCAATGCCTCTATTTGTGCCACCAAGTGCATCATGAGGTGTACCATTATATCAAAGAAAGATAGGGAAAACACATCTCAAGCTGTGACAATGTCTCCACTGTGAATTCCTATAGAGAAGGCAACTCGTCGTGGGCAATTACCTTCTATGAGATCTTATTAAAGAAGTAGCACAACCTTGTGATTGCCATCTTTAAGAACACTGGCTTTATAGCCCTGATGGCAAGAGGGAGGAAAGTAGTCAGCATGACATGACAATCATGTGAGTTGTAGTTGGTGAGCGTAAGGTCTTTCATTGACACAATGCTCCTTAAGTTAGAGCTGAATCCAGGTGGAACTTTCAAATTCTTCTAGCACACACACATCCTATGTTGCTCATCTCTGTTAAGATTATAGCTTGCTGCTGGGAGGTGGTACTTCCCATTTTCTAGAGGAACAGGGTGAATTTCCTTTTTAATGCCTAAGTTTGCCATGTCCAGACTGATTTTAGTCCTTCCTTTGTCTTACTCTTCATGTCTAGTAAGATGCCAACTATGCTCTCAAACACATTCTTCTGAACGTGCATGCCATCGATCGCGTGTCGTACGTCCAACTCTTTCCAATATGGCAAATGCTTGAAGAAAACTGACATCTTCTTAAATGTATCCCCTGGAGCTGGCTTGATATCCTTTCTGGCTTTTCCATCTTTTGTCTTCTCCCCAGAAACGAACTTGATGTTTTTGACAATTTCAAAAACTCTTTGACCTTTGCTGTTACCTGATTGAGCAGTAGAATAGTTAGCTAAAGGTATTTTCGCTTCTTCATCAACTACGGAGGAAGGATGTATATGGTGAGGATCACCGAATAAGGAGCAAAGGGTTACCTGATGGAGCAGTAGAATGTAGTTCATCCATATTGTTGAAGTACTTATCCATCTTATGCAAGCGGAACTTATGTCCTTTTGGTAAGAAGCGCCTGTGCCTCATGTACACTAACTTGTTTGATTCATCTAGGTACACGCAAGCTGTTCGTCTATGCATATTACACAACCAACCTTCCCCTTGAACTGCCCCGATAGCACGAATAGAGCAGGGTAATCATTGATGGTAACAAATATAATTGCTTTCAGTGTAAATGTCTCTTTGCGGTACTCGCCCAACATTTGGACACCTTCTTCCCATAATTTTTTCATGTCCTCCATTAAGGGTTCCAGAAATATATCCATGTCAACTCCAGACTGTGTAGGTCCAGAAATAAGAAGTGTTAACAAAAGGTATTTTCGCTTCTGCATCAACCACGGTGGAGGTTGTATATGGTGAGGATCACCGGCATGTGCTGTGCTTGCTGCTCCTCTCGGCAAATGGATTCATTCCATCCGTACTTAGAGCGAACCTAATATTTCTTGGATCCTTAGCAAATTCTGGGTGGTTTGCATTGAAATCTTGTCATTGCTTGCCATCAGCTGGATGTCTTAGCTTTCCATCGTCTTTGTGCTCCTCGGAAGCATGCCAACTCATAAGCTTGGCATCCTCAGGGTTTACAAACAAAAACCTCAATCGATCAACCACGGGAATGTACCACATCACCAGAGTAGGAATCTTTTTCTGGGCATAGTAGTCTACTTCCCATTTTTCTTTCTTTGTGGGTTTTGAACTCTGTTGGGTCTTCTGTTGGGCTTTCTTTTTCCTCTTACCTATTGTAGACACAGAGGCTACGTTCTCTTCCTCTCGATAGTTTTTATTCGTCTTGTATCTACTTGCGCCACAATTTGGATAGCTCTCCAAGTCTTTATAATCATCACCTCGATAAAGGATACAATGATTTCTGTAGGCGTGGATCTTTTCAACACCCATAGTAAGCGGACTGATTAGCTTCTTTGCATAGTACGTGTTAGCAGGCACGTTGTTCTCCTTTGGAAGGATGTCTGCGAGAATACTCAAGAACGCATCGAAGCCTGCATCACAGAAACCATATCTAACTTTGACCAGCAACAACTTTATCACGGACCGCAGTGTTGTGAACTCTTTCGTACAACCCTTCGACTCATCGTAAAAAGGCTCTTCTGCTGCCTTCCTCAAGGCTTCCATACCTTTCATGAAAAACATCGATGGATCAGTATGACGATGCAATATTGCATCTAAGAATTGTGCATCTTCCTCAACAGTAACATCTGGCAGGACATGATCAGTTCTGTCATCTACATTTCCTCCAACGAAATTATGATCAGTAACATTTGGCACAACATGTTCACTCTGGGTACTAGGCTGCTGTGTCCCCCGTACAAACTTATCCAGACCATCGGCGTCGATGTTCTCACGGTTTGCAGCTATATAAGGTGAAGAGCTACTCTCTCCATGCTTAGTCCAAATCAAATAGTCCTGCATAAATCCTCGACAGACCAGATGAGAAAGGATTGGCTCTGTGTCGTCAAACACAACAATATTTTTGCAGTCTGTGCACGGACAATATATGTGCTTCATGTCTGTTCTCTTAGCATGGCTCTTAGCGGCATCAATGAACCTGTTGACCTTAGGTACGTATGATGGATCGACTCTTGGTAATTTATACATCCAGTATGACCTCTCCATCATTACCTGTAAATAACAAATTAAATGAAAGGAGAGACAATAATGGTGGTTGCGAGTTACTGCTTAGGTCGGGGAGAAAGAATGGGTATTTACTATTATAATCTTCCATTAAATCATGTAAATACTACTACACATACATGTGTCAATTTAGTATTATAATCTCCCATTGAATCATGTTAATCATACTACACATGCAAAGTCATACAAGACGTTTCTCAAAAAAAATTACATAAAAGACATTATCTTTTTCTCTCTTCATGCATAACACACCATTAATGGAGGAGAGAACTAACCATGTTGAGAGAGAGGAGACAAACTAACTAAACTAAGAAGCAATCATGACAAAAGAGAGGAGAAACTTCATCTAACCATGTTGAGCAACCTCATTTGAAAAAAAAAGACAACAACCTAGCTATTCCTCTCCCTAACTCATGGTGAAACCCTAGATCCAAAATATAGATAAATGAAGCAAAGAATGGTGAAAATGAGGTTAAAGCTATGTAAACTAACCTTTTTTAGCAATCTCCTTCGAAGAAATAAAGATCAAAACCTCTCCCCTTGTATTTGGTGAAGTCTAGACCTCCAAAATCGCCAACTATGGAAGTTGGCTGCGAGTTACTGTTCGGCTCGGGGAGGAAGAAGGGGTATTTATAGCAGATTTAATATAGGTGGTTCACTTAAGAAACTACCTGTAGAAAACTCTTTCTACAGGCGGTTCTCTTAACTGAACCGCCAGGATATTTCTCCTGGCGGTCCGCCTGTAGAAACCACTTTCTACAGGCGGTTCACTTAACTGAACCGCTAGGAGCTATTTCTCCTGGCGGTTCAGTTAAGAGAACCATCTGTAGAAAGTGGTTTCTATAGGCGGTTCATAATTCTAGTCCCACCATTTTTTTCTGTTGGCGTCTGACAACTGAAACCGCCTGTACAAATTAAACAGTGGTGTCGGCGTAGAGCTTTTCTGTACTGGTGTCATTTAAGATCATCCATGAGTTAAAATATTAGTAATAAGATTCATAATTAACAAATAGAAAACATGCTATAACTTAACACAACTAAATGTGTGGTGTGATGGTAAGGAGGAATCAAGCGAGGAGGAGGGTGCGGGTTCAAATCTAGGTGTTGGCACTCAATCAAAACAAGCAAATATTAAATTCTGCAAGGTGCGGTCGGTTCTCAGCCTTTTCTGCTGCAGAACTATTTTTTTTTTTAGGTACAAAGTTGGTTCTTTCTAGCTTGCATGCTGATCTTACCTGCAGAAATGGTTAATCATGCTCCGTGAGGAGGATGAGACGACGAAAGGGTGACACGCTTGCTCAAGATGAGGACGTCCTGGCTTATTACACTGGTATAGAAATGGGCTTTGTTCCCGGTTGGGAAACCCCTTTAGCCCCGGTTTCCCAACCGGGAACAAGCTTCCGGGAGTAAATGTCACCCCTTTTAATCCCGGGTCCAGAACCGGGATCAAAAGTGGACCTTTAGTCCCGGTTTGAAACACAAACCGGGACTAAAAGGTCTGCAGCCCAGACCACGTATCCTCGGGTCTGTGGAACCTTTTAATCCCGGTTTGTATAAATAACCGGGACTAAAGCCTTCCTTTTTTTGTTTTTTTGTGTTTTTTCAGTTCATTATTCGTTTTGTTTTTAAATTATGGTTTCGATTTAAAATTATCTATACACACACATATACACACACACATATTACATATATATATATACATATATATATATTTTACATATATATACATGTAAAATATATATATGTATATATATATATTATATGTGTGTGTATCGGTTTTGACAAAGGGAACAATACGACATAAGACATATATATTACAAACTACATATATATATATATACACACACACATATACATATACATATATACTAGAGAGTTTAACACTTTTTTCACTCCAAATGTTTTCCTCTCCAAAAGTTTTCACTCCAACATATATATATATGCCATTCAGTCATCTTCATCATCACCATTGCCCGGCTTCCAAGATTCATTGGGCTCATTGTAAAATTCTCCGGAGGAATTCAAAACTTGATCATTAAGAAACCCAGCTATGGTCTCTTAAATTGCCTTGAGCTCGTCTTTTACCGGGACCTTTTTCTTTAAATAATCAGTCTTCAAACAGAGTCAAAGGGAAAGGTATTAATATATATGATTATATATATATATATACATATATATATATATATACATATATATATATATATATATATACATTTGTGTGAGTTAATATGAGATCGATTTAACGTACTTTTAGCTTCTCCCGGTCAGTTCTGACTGAGTACACCCTCATGAACTCACAGACATAGTATCCACAAGTGTTATTCCTGGGTTGTTGCCGCAGAACCCACTTTACAAGACAAAAAAGATTGTCATCCGATCCAGACAATATATATATATAGATACATATATAACATGAATGGCCTCTAAGTATATATACTTACCATGTGTGAGATTATAGTCAGTAGTGCTTTGCAATGTTTGAGGTCGTATTTCTCAATGAATCTTTTCCAAACACTGCCAATCAAAATAAAAATATCCAATGATCGATGTGAATATTTTCCAAACACTGCAATTGAAGAAGGTAAGGAGAAATAAATTACCTCTGAAAAATATCTATCATATCTTGGATTTGTTCCAGGCTCTTTCTCATAGAATCTAAGATCTCCATGTGGCTTTGTTGAAGATCGATGACGATCAATATCCAATGATCGTTAAAGTTGTAGGGGAAGAGTATCTGTTTCTTGCCGCGTTGCTTTGCTAAGAACTTCATGAGATTCTTCTCTGTGTCTTCTTTTCATGTTGGGTTGAGTTTAGGGTGTTTGAATACAATATGTGGATCAATGAAACCAACTTCATTAGACCCTCTCTGTTTGCACATTTGCATCTCATAGCTGCATATATATAGAGAGAGTAAGGATATATATATAGAGAGAGAGAGATTTGAATTGTAGAAAGAAAGTACACTTACAGACAATAGCAGCTCATTATTGTTTTTTTCGAGAGAGTCCATGTGGCATAGTTAGTGTAATTCAGCAAAATCAACAAACATAATATCATCGCCATGGAACCAATGTTGGTTTCTAATTCGGACAGAAATCCAAGACTCACCTCGTGTACATGCCCCAAGGTACCACTTGTTTAGCAAGTACATTTGCGTACCTAGTTGACTGAGGGTTTTTGGATTCCATAGACTCTGACCATGTTGATATTTCCTCCACTCGTCAACTACTTACGCTTTCTCCATTTGCTCCAATCCAACCATTTGGGCAAGGTTCATACCAGTTTCCGCCATGAAAGCTTCAAACTCGTTCAAATTGACCTCACTAGGTACCTGGATGCGGTCCATAAATGAGCCATATTGATTCGGTATCTGATACTAACAATTAGCGGGGGGATTGATTGCTTGTCTTATTTGCCGAGTTGCGGAACATCTTTCCGTGCCTTCTTCTGTTTGTCAATAGACTTCGTGAGAGAGCGGTCATAGTCCGATAGTGAGAGGGGCTGTTTAGCTTCTCTCAACTTCTTCTCGTGCTCCATCCTTTTCTGCCTTAAAGCATCGCGAGGTAGATAGTAGTACGGTTGCGCATTCTTTTTCTTCATCTCTTCTGTCTCCTTTGGTTTTCTTGTAAAAAAATCTGCGACTTGTTTTTTCACCGCAACATCTAACTCCTCTTTAGTCTTTTCAAAGGGCAGTTTCTGAGGAATGGGGTGCTTTGTTTGCCTAGTGGCTTTCTTCTTTGCGGGCAGGGTTGGTTGCACCACCTGTGGTGGAGGTCTCTTAGTAGATGGCTTGGTAGGTGGGGGAGGTGTTGGAACTCGTGGCGGCGATGACGGCTTTGCTGTTGGTGGAGGTGATGGCACCCTGTCTGGTGTAAACACATCTTCGTACTCGCAGCCCAGAGCACTCTGATGGTCTGGGGAATGGATTATTGGACTTGGCCTTTGCTTCTGTTCTTCAGGACGAGGCAGCGGTGGCGCCCCTGGAATAATAATGTATCGCTTACGCCATACAATGAATGTCTTCTCAGCTTCTCCAAGTGTCTTCTCCCCATCACCTCCTTCAATTTCAAGAGGCACATTACCTAAACTTTTGGTAACTCTATCCACCGAGACGTTAGCATATCCAGGTGGTATTATTCTCCCATGCATAGTGGGTGTCTTGGTCGGGTCTACCAGGTTTACAATACCGGTAGCAACCATGACTGTGGAGTTCCCCTGTGCAATGTGCAGCTCACACGGTGTAAGTGGATTAGTGATATCATCCACGGGGAAGCGCAACACTCCGTCATCTTGCTGATTTGGCACCTCAGTAGAAGCACAACTGCTTTTTGCAAGATTTTCTGGTTGGCTAACTCCTTCTGATGTATGTCTACTCAATGCTAATTCCAACTGCCTTGTTATTTCCTCTTGCATTCTTTGCTTCAAGTTGCTTCTCACATTCATGAGACTAACGTAGCGCTTCACGTGACTCAAGAACATATTATTCTAACTTGCGCATCCGCTCTGCCTCCTCTTCCTTCCTTCTTCGACGGCTTCTGTAGCTATCTTTGTCCTCAGGAAAACCATGTTCCCACGTCACACCCGGTCCCAAGCCTCTGTTTCGGCCAGGGTGCTCAGCGGTACCAATGGCATATATCAGTTCGTCCTTCTCTCTTCGGCCTGAATACCCCTTTCTCTTTAGCGTGCATAATATATTGCAATCTTTCTGCTGCGTCTACAAGTTTCTGGCCATGAACTACCTTCCAGGTCTGCAGGTCAAGACTTCCCCCATGACCAAAAAACCATTGTTTCGCACGTACGGGCCATGCAGCTGATTCTGGTATGAGCCCCTTGGCTAAAATACCAACTTCCAATTTTTCCCACTTGGGAATGGTAGAAGGGTAACCACCTGATCCCAAGTGATGGTGGTATTCCTTTATGCGAGCATTCTCAGTGTTCCTTCTGACCCGTGTCTCACCCTCTTCCGATAACTTGTACTGTACAAATTCATCCCAGTAGGGCCTACACTTTGTGATCGGACCAGTGGCTCGGTCAAAATTTGGCGTCTTGTTCTCCTTTACATATGTCTTGTAGAGATTTTTCTTCCAACTCTGAAACTGTGTGGCCATCTTCTTCATTGCCCAGCGCCTAACTAGCGACTTCAAGTCTTCGCTGTTGAACTCTGGATAATTATCCGTTTCTAGCGTGAAATGTTAAAGAATATCATTCCACACTAGATTCTTGTCAACATCAGAAACAAAGCTGACATCAGGAGCACTAGGCTTTGCCTTCCATTCTCGTGCACTGATCGGGATCCTGTCCCTTACAAGGTATCCACAATGGTTCACGAATTTCTTTGCATGTGGTCCTAATGGTTCGCCCGTATCTATGTTGAACTCTGTGATCACAAAGCGACCCTCTAATGGCTTCTTCGGGCCCCGGACTCCTTTGCTCTTGCCCGTAGATGTCGTCGTTCCAGATGGCTACAAAATTAAGTTAAAAAACAAATATTTAATAAGTATCGGTAACCACGCATATAATGATTTCGTAACCATGTGTTCGCAATAAACAAATACCTCGCCAGTAGTATTATCTGCAACATTGTCTTGCTGCACATTCCCATCATCCACTAAGTACTGACTCCCGTCGTCTTCTCCCTCCAGCCAGTGTTGACTGCCAGTGTTGATAATGTCCATCATTTCTTGTTCCATATTGCCTCTTTCTCTGGCCATCTAGAGGGAAAAATTGTTAATATTAATATTGCATGTGGAACAAAAGAGACAGAAAACCTAAACCCTAGCCCTAACACTAAACCATAGCCCTAAGCCTAAACCCTAACACTAAACCCAAGTCCTAAACCCTAACACTAAACCCTAGCCGGCCTAAACCCTAACACTCATCCTAAACCCTAACACTAGCCCTAATACTAAACTTAATATAAGCTAACTAATAATTAACTAATTAAAAAAACTAAACTAAACTAAAACTAAAACTAATTAATTACTAATATAATAAAACTAATTAAGTAATCAATTAAAACTAACTAACTAAGTATTACTATAATTAAGTAATACAAATTAAGTAACTAACTAACTAACTAAAAATAAAAACTGTAATTCACTAAAAATAAAACTAACTAACTAAGTAACTAACTAAAAATAAAACTAATTGAGTAATACAATAATTAAGTAACTAACTAAATGAAAAAAAGAACTGTGGAGCTACCTTTTAGGACTTAGCAGCTAGTGTAGCGCACACACACGCAGAGAGGGGCGGCCAGACGGTGACGGCGTGAAGAAGAAGCAGAGCTCGGGCCGGGGCGTGCGCAGAGGGAGAGGGCCGGGCCGGCGGCCGAACTCGCAGCGGCCAGCGTCGAGGCTCGCAGGCAGCCCGCGGCGGCGGCGGCCGACAACACGGAGGCCGGCGGCGTGTCGATGTAGGGCGCGGCGGGGCGCGTCCAGATCCCGTGCACTGGGGCACGGTGGCGCGCGCGGCGGTGGCGAGCTCGAGCAGGTCAGGGCGGCGCGCGGGCGGCGGGGCGTCGCGCCGGCGGGGCACTGGCGGCTGGCGTCGGTTGCAGCGGTCCGAGAGGCGGCGGCGGCGTCGAGGGCGAACGGCGGACAGGGAGATCGAAGAAGTCCGAGATGGATCGAGATTGAAGGCGAGCGTTATATATAGGTCGGGACTTTTAGTCCCGTGTCTAATCCAAAACCAGGACCAAAAAGTTTTAATCCCGGTTCCAACCAGGAACCAGGACTAAATCTCATACTTTTAGTCCCGGTTCTTGGTAGGAACCGGGATTAAAAGTGTGTTTTTGGCGGGCCTACAAATTTCGGCCCACCTTTAGTCCTGGTTGCAGCCTACAACCGGAACTAAAATAAAATTTCTGTTCATCTCTCACCAACTTCTTCATTTCTTTTTGTCTTACTTTATAATACTTATAAACCTTAATAATTCAATAGTAAATGGAAATGTTGACAAAACAATTTAAATAAAAGATTTCTGCTTTATTTTACTTCATACTATATAGAAGAAAAATCTTTTACCTATATTTCTTGATTTCTTTATAAATATTAAAAGTAATATACGGTAATAATCATTAATTCATTAATGCAAAAATATAGTGCTCAACAAATATAAATAAAATGGTTGGTATTTGACAAAAAAGTTGTTTTCAATTTATTTCAACGTAAATTCATGGATCTAATGTCTCACAATTATTACATAATATCTCAATTCGCTCTAAGCAATCACAGTAGTGAACTTTTTTAAAATATATGTCCCTTGATCATAATCGACGCAGCCATGTGGTGTCTTCATTATTCAATAGGATGCTTGGGTCTTTGTTGACCATGAAGGGTGGGATTCAATTATCCTTCTCATAATCTTCTGATGTGTCTGTCTTATCTTCAATTCCCACAATGTTTCTTTTTCCTGAAAGAACTATATGACGCTTTGGCTCATTGCTAAATGGGTTCTTATCGTTTTTCCCTCTTTTCGGTTTCGAAGACATGTCATTGATATAGAATACCTGATTGACATCCTTGGCAAGCACAAATGGTTCATCTTTGAACCCACTGTTATTGAGGTCCACTATTGTCATTCCATACTAGTTGTCCACTGTTACCCCGCCTCCGGACACCTTTACCCACTGGCATTTGAACAAAGGAACTTTAAAAGTAGGTCCATAGTCTAATTCCCATATCTCCTCTATGCGGCCATAGTATGTTTGCTTAGTCCCATTCGGGTCTGTGGCATCTATGCGGATACCACTATTTTGGTTGGTGCTCCTTTTATCTTGGGCTACTGTGTAGAATGTATTTCCATTTATCTCGTACCCTTTGTATGTGAGAATATGCCATGATGGTTGCCTAGCCAACAAACACAGTTGCTCCGGAATACTCTCATCACCCTGACATTCTTTTCGTAACCAACCGCTAAAAGATTCCATGTGATGGCGCGAAATCCAAGCTTCAGACTTGCCTGGAAACTGTGATAGTAGGAATTCCTTGTGTCTGTCCATATATGGCTCCACCAAGGTGGAGTTTTGCAGAACTGTGTAGTGTGCTTTATTGAAATAATCGTCACCCTGACCGATATATGTTTTCTTCCCTAGTGTCCCCTTTCCACTTAGCCTTCCCTCATGTCGTGATTCTGGAACACCAATTGGGTCTAGATCAGGAATAAAGTCAACACAGAACTCAATGACCTCCTCGGTTCCGTAGCCCTTCGCGATGCTTCCTTCTGGCCGAGCACGGTTATGAACGTACTTCTTTAGGACTCCCATAAACCTTTCAAAGGGGAACATGTTGTGTAGGAACACAGGACCCAGAATAATAATCTCCTTGACCAGGTGAACTAGGAGGTGCGTCATGATATTGAAGAAGGATGGACAGAAAACCAACTCGAACCTGACAAGACACTGAACCACGTCATTTTGTAGCTTAGCAAGATCTAGAGGATTGATTGCCTTCTGAGAAATTGAGTTGAGGAATGCACATAGCTTCACGGTGGCTAGACGTACATTTGGAGGTAGAATTCCTCTTAATGCAACTGGAAGCAATTGTGTCATGAGCACGTGGCAGTCATGGGACTTTAAGTTTTGGAATTTCTTCTCTGGCACGTTTATTATACCTTTTATATTTGAGGAGTATCCGGATGGTACCTTGATGCTGTCTAGGCATTCAAACAGGCTCTCCTTCTCTTCTTTGCTAAGACTGTAACTAGCAGGTCCTAAGTATTGGCGTCCATCAGTTGTCTTCTCGTTCAAACGCTGGAGGTCCTCTCGTGCTTCAGGTGTGTCCTTTCTCTTCCCGTACACACCCATGAAGCCAAGCAGGTTCACACAAAGATTCTTTGTTAGGTGCATCACGTCAATCGCATTGCGGACCTTTAGGACTTTCCAATCCCAAAATATGGACTTCTTCTTCCACATAGGTGCATGACCGCTAGCGTCGTTCGGAACGGGTTCACTGCCAGGTCCCTTTTCGAAGACTACTTTCACGTCCTTGACCATATCGAGTACATCCTCACCGGTGCGGTTGATAGGCTTGGACTTGTGGTCCGCCTTATCTTTAAAATGCTTGCCTTTCTTTCTTAAAGGGTGATTCGCAGGCAGGAATCGACGATGCCCAAGGTAGACAACATTTCTACATTTTTTCAAAAATATACCTTTAATGTCCGTGAAACAGTGCACACATGCATTATATCCCTTGTTCGACTGTCCTGAAAGATTACTTAGAGCAGGCCAATCATTGATTGTTACGAACAACAATGCACGGAGGTCAAAGTGCTCCTGTTTGTGCTCATCCCAAACATGTATACCTGGTTTGTGGAACAAAAGCAGTAGTTCTTCAATTAGTGGCCTCAGGTACAGATCGATATCATTGCCAGGCTGCCTTGGTCCTTGGATTAGCACGGGCATCATAATGAACTTTCTCTTCGTGCATAACCATGGAGGTAGGTTGTAGATACATAGTGTAACAGGCCAAGTGCTATGACTACTATTCTGCTCCCCGAAAGGATTCATACCATCCGTGCTTAAAGCAAACCTTATGTTTCTTGCGTCGCCTGTAAAATCTGGGAACTCTCGATCGATTGCTCTCCATTGAGACCCATCAGCCGGGTGTCTCAGCATATTGTCTATCTTACGGTCTTCTTTGTACCACCGCATTAACTTTGCATGCTCTTTGTTTCTGAACAAACGTTTCGAGCGTGTTATTATAGGAGCATACCACATAACCTTGGCAGGGATTTTCTTTCTGGTTCTTTCATCCTCAACATCACCAGAGTCATCTTGCCTGATCTTATACCGTGATGCATGGCATACCGGGCAAGAATCTAACTTCTCGTACTCCTCGCCACGGTAGAGGATGCAATCATTAGGACATGCATGTATCTTTGTGATTTCCAATTCCAGAGGGCAGACAACCTATTTGGCTTCATAGGTAGTGGCTGGTAATTCGTTATCCTTTGGAAGCATCTTCTTTATTTTTGTAAGCAACTCCCCAAATCCCTTGTCGGATACATCATTCTTTGCCTTCCAGTGCAACAACTCTAGTGTGCTACCCAATTTTTTCTGTCCTGCATCACCAGTTGAGTATAGCAACTTCTTGTGATCCTCTAGCATACGCTCGAACTTGATCTTCTCCTTTTCACTTTCGCATTCTCTCTTTGCATCGCAAATAGCCTGAGCAAGATCATCAACGGGATCATCTTGTGCTGGTACCTCTTCTTCAGGTTCCTCCATTAGAATATCATTGTTTAATATACCATAGTTAGCAATAGTATCACCATCGTCCCATTGTTTTTCTTCGTCTTCTTCCATTATAACACCTCTTTCTCCGTGTTTGGTCCAGCAGATATAGTTTGGCATGAAACCCGACTTGAACAAGTGAGAATGAAGAATCCTTGAGCAAGAATATTCTTTCAAATTCTTACATACAGCACATGGGCAGCACATGAATCCATCCCGCTTGTTTGACTCGACCACATTTAAGAAAATATGCACGCCCTCAATGAAATTTTTGGAGCGACGATCAGTGTTGTACATCCAATGCCGACTCATCTACATTACAAGACAAACGAACATATATCACAATACTTGACATTAATTTATGGAAGCCTCGCTGCAATGGAGACAGTCACAACTAGCACTAAACTAATTAAACCTAAAATACACTACAACAGCCTAAGGATATCACGACCGATCTCAACTAAAACAGACAAATCATTCGTCTATTCAACATCAATGGGCTTCGTTCGCGGGCTCAGTGCCTCATCAGCTAGCTCATCACCCACCGCAGCCGCCTCTACAAGAGTTCCAAACACGTGTTTGGCATACTCTTCTTCCCAGTACCACCCTGGACATCCACTGCCATCCCACTGAAATTAAGACAAAAAATACATAAGTTTAGTAAAAAATACATAATTTATTATATATAATCATCAAATGCGATGGAGTAACTCACATTACGATCCGGACACTTGTAGAAGATGCGCCCCTTGTTGGGACCCTCCTTCTTCACTCGAACTCAAGCACATTCTTTTTCTTGCACTCGCCGCACTCAATGAGAGGGAGGTCTGGTCTCAGCCTCTTTTGAACCCGATGATAGGCCGACGACTCGGAAGCATTCGTCATCTACTCTTTACTCTCTAGACTCAAATTTGTAAAGCACTTAAATTCCTAATAATGTATTTTAACAAGTGAAACTAAAAAATTCCTAAAATTTAAAACATATGCAACCAATGTGTGATATGTATATTAGCAATGAAATATGTATACCGGCTCATTTAATCTTCCTTCAACCAAAAATGCAAACAATCAAGTGATTTTGAGCTTGACACATAAAAATGGAGGAAAGAATCATATATATATATATATATATATATATATATATATATATATATATATATATATATATATATATATATATATATATATCGATCCAATTTTTTCTAGGCCAAGAATTGAGATATGATAGTAACTAAACAAGAGAGAATAAAGATAGTAACCTTTACAACCGTAGAACAGAACTTGGAGTAATGTTGACCGAGCTCCAAACCCTGCTTGACTCCTTGAGCAAGAACACCGAAAGCAAGAACAGCGAGAGCAAGAAACTGAGTTTGAGAGAGCAAGAACACTAAGCTCAAATGGCTCGGGCTCGGGGGAGAAGAAGGTTCAAATACAGGGAGGAATATTAGTCCCGGTTTTGGATACTAACCCGGGCTAAAACTCAAGCTTTAGTCACGGTTTTGGCCACAAACCGTGACTAAAGCTTTAGTCCCGCTTTTTAGCTTCAACCGGGACTAAATCTTGACTTTTAGTCCCGGTTCTTGACCCCAACCAGGACTAAAAGCTCTCCCAGAGCATCTAGCCGTTGGGAGCTGTTGGGAAGAAACATTTAATACCAGCTGTTCTTTAAAACCGGGATTAAAGATATCTTTCTTCTCGAGCGCAAAAAAATCCGGTACTAAAGTTGAAATCGGCTGCGGATCAAAAGTCTACTCTCTACTGGTGCTAGTTTCTCTCCAGGATCAACACTTCTAATATGTTCGCGAAATTTGAGGTTTAATTGAGTGTGGAGAGTTTGTTGCTCTTTCATGTAAGCTGGCAATCGCAGAATTGGAGTCTTGTATCACCGTTCATCATGCTCTGAATTACTTCTCAGGAAGAATAGATTTGTTCCTTTCAAAAACCGCTATAGGTTAGAAAAAAACAGCTTAGCTTGAAGCCTTGCAAACAAAAAAACTTGCAGCCTTGCATTCATACAATAAGAAGTGATAAGTTCTTGAAAATGAATTTTAACAAAGTGACTACAGGATAGAGAAATGTAAAACAATAATTGTTGAAAGAAACTGGGAGCGTCCGTTCTTAAGAAAAACAAGGTCATCGGTACATAAATATATCTTTGAATCTCCATATACATGACTGATTCTATATGTGAATGAACAATATTAGGCAACAGAGATCGTAAAATAATGGACTCAAAAGAAATTATAAGGTGGTTAATGACGACGATATGTGAACCAATAATTCTCTAGAAGCAATATTATAAATCTTCTGCTTGTCTTAACTAAGATCTCTAACATACTTAAACAAGCCAACAATGCTCCATATTATTGAGTTGCTGGCCACTCTTTTCTGATCTCAAAGTAGTAACTCGTCTCCAAATAACATTTGCCATCATCATCAAAAAACTGCAACAGAATACATAAAATTAGTGACTGCTGAAGCAACAATGGTGAAGGATCAATTAGAAATAAAAAGTTGGTAAATACAGGTACCTTCAGTTTAGCCGAATAGGATCCTCTTGCAAAAATGCCAGCAGGTGTGGTCTCTTCTTCACCCTCATAGATATACGGCTCTAGCTGCGGACTGAAAGTCCCCAGCATCATCTTCTGGTTCTCCACTGAAATAAAGGGGGAAAATATCAACGACATCAAAAGTATAATCGTTAATCGTAGGAAGATCATGATCAAATCCTACTCCTGTACCATAAGGAAATGTGTTCATGTACTCATGTTATTCTTTTTGTTTGATGACTAGCTAGTTAATGCAATGACTTATCTTGCAACGTGAACCTGATTCCCTGATTTTCGGTAGATCAAACCCTACTCCCCTACCATATACTATGGACATGTCTTTATGTATTTATGTTATTCTTTTTGTTTGATAAGTAATGAAATGACTTATCTCGCAGCATGAGCCAGACTCCGTGAGTGTTCAGTAGACCACAATTATTATTTTTATATTAAAGTTTAGTTCAACAGGTTTTGATATTCAACAATTATGTACTCCTTGCGTTCGGAATTGTAGGACCTTTTTGGCTTTTCTAGATTCATGGCTTTTGGTATGGACTTAAATATTCATTATGCCTAAATTATAGTTTTAAATCGCTGGCTAAAACGTTTAGCGGTAAGGCTATCATTACAGCGTTTAGTGGGATATAACCAACATTTAGTGGGCTATAACTGTCTTTAGTAGGCTAAATGCCATAACAGCTGTCCTTCCTATCAGCTATAGCCGACTATAGCAGCAGTTATAGCCGGCTATTTAAAGCCGTGGTCTAAATACGTAATAAAAGCAATGTATCGATAAAAGCCAAAATATCTTATAATTTGGATCGGAAGAAGCATCGAGTTATATTTTTACATCTTAAAATAGTGGCACAATATGTGAATCATACGTTTCCTCATAAGAGAGTTACGATTAACTAGAGAAACTGTCTTCAGATATCACTAATGTTGCAAATCTCACTGCAATATAAGTATACCATGAACTAGAGGAATATAAGTTGTCTATTCAAACAAAAAAAAAAGCAAGTTTCACACTGATGTCTATTGTTAGTAAGATCATGTAGACTATGAGATTCAAAACCTTCCGTGATCTGTTATATATGACTCGATCGGTAGATTCCATGAAAAATTAATGAACAGAACAAGATCTAATCGAGCTGTATTCAGTACTAGTAAATAGTAATCATGCAAAAGTCATGTTTGGTGTTGCACACCTCTTACTCCAGTCTTCCAGACGGTGTTAGTGTACTTGAGGCCTGACACGATGTTGTTGGAGACGGTGAAGGAGAAACGGAAGCTATAGAGGCTGCCATCCTTGAGTGTAAATGCATAGCCCTTATCGTCTGCCTGGAATGGTATTGGCAGGACTAGATCTGGCCGGCCGGGTGATAGGATGGTCAGGTTAAGCACCTTAACCTCGGGCTCCGCGGTTTCTGCAACAAAATTTGTTATATGTTTAGAAATTCACCAAAGTCTGCATGAGTATTAAGGAAAAGATGCAAAGAAGAGGCTAAAATTACCTCCGAGCTGCTCTGTGTCAACTTGCCCAAGGAGCTGCTCCTTCCACCTCCTCAGGCTTTCGTCATCCTACAATAACAAGTAGAATATTGTTTTTTTTTCTTTTTCTAAATGGTCAAAACAGAGATGAATATGTTAATGCAGATACCTTGTCAAGCTCGAGCTGTTCCTTGAGGGGTACTTGGGGCCCAAGAACGACAACGCGTCTGTGACCTTCTTCATCCTCTTCTTCTTCCTCAATGTCAGTCCCATCATGCTTCTCATTCTCATTTTGTTTCGCCTTATGATCATCCATGGGCTGTCCGTGTGCTTGTGTTCCTAGCACTGCTGATAGGGAGAACAAGGGAAAGAAACTAAAGCAATACCAATGGACAAGGGAACAAGGAAAGACTACTCAAATTTTGCGAGAGGGCACGTCTAGCTGCGGTGTGTTTGTGAGTAGCATGGGGGGATCAAAAGTTCCATAGGGTTTGGATGTGTTGAGGAGGTGGGGAGAGGGAAGAAATGGTCTGTAGCGCACAAGATTGCTGCCCACACGGCCATGGAAAGGATGCCAAGTGTGTGCTCTACCGCGTCTCACGTAAGCGCCTCCACCGGGGGATCTAGTATCCAGCCATTGCGTCCCATCATCCATTTTGCTTAGTATTATTAGTGATTTTTGTGGTCCGCGCTTCTTTTTCGTTGCCATCTTTCTTTGTTCCTCATTTTTTTTTTGTATTCTTATGTGTTTGCATGTAGCATTAGTATCTCAAATCAAATACTGCATGCAGCATTCACTATTTCCTTATTTAGGAATCGTTAATTAGGAAATACGAGTGGCGAGAAAAATGTGTGGACGCAGTCTAACTTTTATGCGGCAAAATAAAAAAGAAGTCCATTGCATTCTATATCAAAGCGAGGAGCTGCCTATATTAATCCACAAACTGAATAATAGGCTGTCCAACAAATAAATCATATTAAAGGGCAGAATAACTCTGATATTCCGTCCAACAAACCACAAGCATGCCTCGCAAACACAAATCACAACCGACTGCTAGCCATGAGTATTAAATCCCAAAAGGTTTCAAGTTATTTCAAGCCAAGCTCCACTAGGACAATTGTGCACATCTATGATGAAATTTTAGTAAAGAAGTAAAACTGTATTTGAAAGAATAATGCATCTACGACGAATGTTTCATCATCTATAATATGAATCCTGACCCAAAAGCGGGCATCGAATTGTGCCACGCCACCTGTTAAGTTCCTAACTGTCAGATCAAGTCAACTCACAACTTGAACAGTTAGATATGAATCGTCGTGGGTCCGTCACCTGTTAAGCGGGGGAAAACCGCGCTCTCGTGAATGTTGGTGAGCCCGTTCTGACGACGGCCTGATCCGCGGCCTTATGAATCGTGACTCGCGAGCGTGCTGGTCTCTGGACGGTCCAGCCACGCGCTGACATCTCTCCTCACACCGCCCTCGGGCCTCGGCCGACAGCCCCTTCACCCTCATCCCTCCTCCCAGATTTCATGCGCGCAGCCTATTCTCCCATGTCGTTCGCGCCGCGGAATGGCTGGCCTCAGTGTGGCAGAGGGGCTCACCGGTGCAACGGCCAGTGATTTGGCGGCGGCTTCCGCCATCCCCGACCTGCTTGGCGGCGCCACCACCGCCACGTGACAATCGACAATTTTGTCGCTTCTTTCCAGAGACATGCCCCCCTTCTTCTCGAAGCCTTCCATTCTACAATGAGCAAAGGATGCAAATGATTGCCCTTACATTGTGGGCATCCACTGATGCATCGACATTGAGCTCAAGTTACAGCTCCAGGTCTGTCCCATGCTCGCTCCCTTCTTTATCCAGCACTGCTCGTCTCCCTCTCTTTGGTCCTGTGCGCCTGCCTTTGCCTCCCATGCCCTCCCAGCCATTTGATGAAATGCCTGAGTGCAGTTGTTTCATTGTTTTTTTCGAAAGGCGGCAAAAGGTTTGTCGAATTTTTATTAAACGAGAGAAATAGAAAAAAAGACAACAACGACCAAAATTCAAAATACAAACAAATAAAAAAACGACTCGCAGCCCGGCCACTAACACGAGAAAACAACTATTCTGTTTGCGCATACGACCTATCGTAAAGATCCACTTCTTCCTTATAAAGAGAAAAGCTACTTGACTTAGTTTCAATGATGTATTCTGAAAAAAATTTCTATTTTGTTCCTTCCAAACGTTTCACCTAAAGTATTAAGTATATCATCACACAATCAAAAATCTTTGTGTAGTCTTTATCAATTTTATTGTGGCATTTCCTCTAATGGTTATGAATTGATCCCGTTGAAACAACTAAATCAAGCACCAATAAACCAAACCAATCTTTGATGAAGCCTCAAACTTATTTGGAAAAAATACAATCTTTACTTAAATCTATTGGAGATTCAGGTTGTAAACCACAAAGTTTACACACGGGGTCGCTTGTTTCATTGTTTGTCGATAAAAATATCAATACCTAATCGTAATGCTTTTACTGGCCACTGTGGGTGCAAATGAAACTACTAGATCATTGTCGTAGATATCTGTTCGGCTGGCTAGATTGTAGAGCTGGTTGACTGATTGTTATGAGAGAAAAACGCTGCTGAATAGCTGGTTGGTAAGTTCAAGCGAACAGAGTGGACAACACCTTTGATTGGTAAGTTTATTGAAAGTGTTAGAGTAAATAGAAATAGTACCACATTGTCTACCAACGTGGGGTGTTAGTCCTATGTAGTCTATATAATTAGCCTATGAGGCCCAATGCAATACAAGACGAATTACACATTATACGCATCCTACCAATTCTATTCTTTCTACATGGTATCTAGAGGGTTACGATCCTGTGACCTAACCTAGGCTTCCGCTGCCGCCGCCGCCACGCGCCCCCGGGGATAGATCGATCTCCGCCGAGGGCAACGCACTAGTAGGATGCGCGGCTAATCCTTACAATCCGCCGCGTGTGTCGTCATCAAGCCGGCAGCAAGCAAGAGACCACCCGCCACAGGCGCCTTCATCCTCGTCGCCCCTCCCCGCCCCCACCTGCTCCTCCAGCGCCAGTGCTGCTTCTGCGCATGCACGGCTGTGGAGGAGGCCCGTGCGGCACCGGGCTGTTGGCGACACCGAATGGCCGCGCACCATCTCATCCTCGACGCCCTCTCCTCCACGCTTTCGTCGGGCTTGCTCCACATCCTCCCCTGAGCGCCGATGCTGCTGCTGCGCCTGCCTGGCTGTGGAGGAGGCTGTTGGGGACGTCCGCCCGTCATGCCGCTGGAGAGGTGGCGCCGCTCGGGCCACATGCCGCCCTAAGATTATACTCGCAGGTTCATCTACTACTGTTGTGTTGTTTTTTTTTCCTTTTTCCCGATCAGAGATCGGGATTGTGTCACCCTACCGCTCCGTCGTCGTTCCATCATCGACCACCCCTGAGGACGAGATTAGCGATGCGCCTTCCCAGGCTGCAACACTGACACTCGTGGTCCAGTTTGCTCATCGTCCTGCTGCGGTTATCGGCAAAGGAGCTGCTGATTCTATGTACTCGTCTGCCTTCGTTGACTTCGGACCCGCGCCCTCCTCCCTGGCTTCAACCATGTCCACCTCAACCTCGGCTACCTCGGTCAAAAGGGCTACCATCTTGCATGAGGACTCATTGGCTTCTTCTCCAGACACAGCATATGCGCCGCATCGACTGTTATGACTGCGGGGGAATGTTAGAGTAAATAGAAATAGTACCACATTGTCTACCCACGTGGGGTGTTAGTCCTATGTACTCTATATAATTAGCCCATAAGGCCCAATGCATTACAAGACGAATTGCACATTATACGCATCCTACCAATTCTATTCTTTCTACATAAAGTACTTTTGTTTTCCATTACAAGACTAAGTTTATCCTTGATTCTGATCCACTAATCCATAAACAAAGGGGGCATACCATTTGGAAGATGTGAATAGCTCTCAAGAGCGAGCTCAATCAAATTGAGCTCATTGCACTGCTACCCAGATCAACTTCTGATGTAATATATTTTTTTGAAAGATCCAGAATATTCCGGCATTATATTAATAAGCAGGATTTTCGAGAAAACAACATGCGCGAGTTGCACAACCAGTGGCAGCAGACTGCTGCCCTGGTTTAAGAAAAGCTAGCTAATTACTCGCTAAAAATTGCCCACCGAACAATGGCCTGAGAGCCCTAGCTCCTGCGGCCACCCAGAGCGAGGCTTCATCCTTGATTAACATGACTACCTATGCCTCCATCCTCGATAGCCTGCTGAACACTTCCGCATTCCTGTGTTTCCAGTGGCACCAAAGAGTCAGGATCGCCAACGTATGAGCCATCTTGTTACCTCCGTTCACTACAGAGAAGAACCAATCCTCCACATGTTGTTTGATAACCCAGGTAGCAGGTGACAGGCTCCTCGAGTTGCTCCGGTTAGCTATTGCTTGCCACACTTCCTTGGAGAACGGGCATTCAAGGAATAGATGCATAGCAGTTTCCATATTCCTGAAGCACAATCCACAAAAGTAGTTGTTATCCCAACCGCGCCGTTGTAGTCTTGCCACCGTCCACAAGCGATTTTGCAGTATGAGCCATAAGAAGAGCTTGCATTTAGATGGCACCCAGACATTCCAAATAAGTTTGGGAAAGCTAGAGACCACTTGGCCACTGAACTGCATCATATACGCCGACCTTGCACTGTATTGTCCTGTATTCTCTAGTCTCCAGCAAATCCGGTCATCTTCGTCATCACTGAAAAACAGGTTCATTGATTGGAGCAAGCTCCAAAGTCTGAAGATCTCCGCCAAGATATAGCTGCTCAGATCATGTGCGAGGTCCATGATCCATGTCCCATTGTCAATAGCTTTCCTGACCGTTCTGTTCTTTCGCCTACTATGCTTGAGTAGGTCCGGAAATGAAGCGGACAGCGGTGGTCCGTTCACCCAACTTGATAGCCAGAAGAGAGTTGTACGTCCATTCTTCACCGTCACTGATGTTGCAGCTGCAAACAGAGCTATGTCAATACTATCCACCGGTAGCCGAGTTCCAATCCACGCCCTCATCGGATCCGTCCACTGAGTACCAAAGCCATCGTAGACGGAGAGCCCATCGATGACTCCCAGACCACCAAATTCAGTTGGTTTAGCGACCTTGTGCCATGCCACCTTACACTTGCCCACGGAAAGTTCTTCATCTCCAGCCCAAAGAAAACAGCGCCTTGTTTTGTCCAAATCAGCAAAGAATTGCTTTGGCACGCGGAGAGCGGACAATAAGTATATCGGTATAGCACTTAGCACTGAATGCACCAACTCCCGTCTTCCAGCCACATTCAGGAGCTTCCCTTGCCATCCTGCCAGCTTCGACTGAGCCTTGTCTAGAATTCCATGCACATGTACTATCTTCAGTCTCCCTAGAGTGAGTGGTAGCCCCAAGTACTTGATTGGGAAAGAAACTCTCTGTCCACCAAAATCTGCCAGAACTTGGTCCAGATCAATTGAAGAACACCGGATTGGCGCAACCTGGCATTTACCGAGGTTGAACCGTAGCCCTGTTGCACATCCAAAATGCTCCATAATAGTGAACAGAGCCACCACCTCATGTTGCACCGGGTTGAGAAAGATAACAGCATCATCAGCATATAGGAACACATGAGTTTCGCCTGCCGTCCACGGAGCGGACTCAAAATGCCATCCTCCGTAGCAATATCGAGTACCTTCTGCAGGACATCGATTGCAAGGATGAAGAGATATGGGGATAATGGGTCTCCTTGGTGCAACCCCCTAAGATGCATAATCTTCCCTCCTGGGCTGCCATTAAGAAGAACCAAGAAATGTGATGTCCGAAATAAAGCACTTAGCCAGTCACGCCATCGCTGACCAAATCCCCTACGTTCTAACAGCTCCAAAACGTACTGCCAGGAGACAGTATCAAAGGCTTTCGAGATGTCCAGCTTGAAAACTAGCGCCAGCGTTTTTATTCTATTGTATGCTCGCGCTAGATTCTGCACATACATAAAATTGTCCTGGATACATCTCCCCTTAATGAATGCGGTTTGTGAATTGGAAACCAGGCCACTGATGTGCTTAGAGAGTCACATGGACAGGATCTTGGTGATCAACTTAGCAAACGAGTGAATCAGGCTAATCGGTTGAAAATCCTTGGCATACTCGGCCACATCACTTTTGGGCAGCAGCACAATATGAGCTCCATTCAAATACTCCAAAGGCCCTGTACGTAACTGCTCAAAGCAACGTATCGCACTCATCAGATCAGCCCTAATGATATTCCAGCTCGTTTTGTAGAACACGCCGGTGAATCCATCCAGGCCGGGCGCCTTTTCTGCCAGCATCTCATTGATCGCATTTTTTACCTCTTGCTCAGTGAAAATGGCATCAAGGGTGGGATCATCCAGTCGCTCTAGCTGCAGCCTTTCCCAGTCAAAAGAAGTTGTGCGTGGCACTAAGCAGCCAATGGTTTCAGTGAAGTGAGCTGCCAAAATCTCCTCCTTGCCCTGGTGATCCCAAACTACTGTGCCTGAGTTGTCACGAAGGTAGGAAATAAGGTTTCTCTTCTACCTTCCACAAGCCTTCTGATGAAAAAACTTGGTACATGCATCCCCTTCCTTCAAGAAGATGTATCGAGAACTCTGTCTGCGTCTAGAGCGCTCAATGGCCGCCCAACCGTGGACCCGTGCTTTGAGCTCTTTATGCAACAGCAATTCATTGGGATTCAGCACCCTGGATTCCTGAGCAATATCCAATTGCAGAATGATTTCATTTGCCATCAACAGTTGTCTTTTCACTTCGCCGAAAAGATCACGGCTCCAGGAGCGCAACATCCTTGCAGTGTTCTGTAAGCGGTTGTGGAAGACCATCATGGGAGAAGTACCCCGAACCTGTTCATTCCACGCAGCAGCCACCAGCTGCAGGTATCCTGGCACCCGGGTCCAGAAGTGCTCGAAACGGAAGAATGCTTTCCTAGGCACATTTCTCAGATGGCTTAGGAATAAAGGTGAGCGATCAGAGAGACTGCTGGATAGAGCATGAAGAGTTGCCGTGGGGAATAGCTAGGTTGTCCCAGTCCTTGTTGTAGAAAAACCTGTCCAGATGGACCGAGGTTGGTATTGTTGGAGTTGTTCCAAATTCACTCCAGGATATAGGCCGGGCTTCTGACGGAGCAAAGCGGAGGCCCGTCGCCGGAGGCTTGGGCCGGAGCGTAGCGGAGTGTGAAGCCGGCCCATGGGCCGGTCTCGCCCCTGTACTCGGGGGTGCGGGGGGCGGAGCCCCCCGCGGTACGGTACGGTATATACACCCTTGCTAGGGTTTCGTGGAGACTGGATTCTCTTGTAAGCCGCCATAGGCGTGTAACCCAAAACTCTTGAGATAGTGAGATTGTTGCTGGCTGGTGCCCGTGGTTTTTCCCCTTCACATCTGAGGGGTTTTCCACGTTAAATCGTGTGTCTCCTCTGTGGCTTGATTCTTTACTTCATATTCCTATACGTCGTTCATAACAAGTGGTATCAGAGCTTTGGTTGCTGTTAGGGTTCATGACGACGTCGATGAAGTTCGATCTTCCGCTGCTGAACTACGACACGCGGTTCTCGCTATGGCAAGTCAAGATGCGAGGGATTCTGGCGCAGACTCATGACTATGATGAGGCGCTGGATAGTTTCGGAAAGAGGAAGGCCGAGTGGACTCCAGAAGAGATCCGCAAGGATCAAAAGGCGCTCGCCCTAATTCAGTTGCATCTTCATAATGATATTTTGCAGGAGTGTCTGAAAGAGAAAACTGCTGCAGAACTATGGCTGAAACTAGAATCGATCTGTATGTCCAAGGATCTAACCAGTAAGATGCAGATGAAGATGAAGCTGTTCACCCTGAAGATGAAGGAGGAGGATTCAGTAATGAACCACATCGCTGAATTCAAGAAGATCGTCGCCGACCTAGTGTCGATGGAGGTGAAGTATGATGATGAGGACTTAGGTCTTTTACTGCTATGTTCTTTGCCAAATTCGTATGCAAATTTTCGTGACACCATACTTTTGAGCCGTGATGAACTAACCTTAAAGGAAGTTTATGAGGCTCTCCAGTCTAGGGAGAAGATGAGAGGCATGGTGCAGAATGACAGGATGTCGTCCTCCAAGGGCGATGCTTTGCATGTGAGAGGCAGAACTGAAAACAGATCCTCCAATGATGGCAATGATGGTAGAAAGAACTACGAAAGAAGAGGCCGTTCGAAATCCAAGCCGCATGGTAATAAAAAGTTCTGTGTTTATTGTAAGCTGACAAATCATAATGTTGAGGATTGCAGAAAAGTACAGAATAAGGAGAAGAGGAAACAAAAGTCGGCCGGTAAGGTCTCTGTTGCTGCTGCTGCGTCTGATGATGATTCTGGAGATTGTTTGGTAGTATTTGCTGGTTGTGTTGCTGGTCATGATGAATGGATTCTCGATTCCGCATGTTCATTTCATATTTGCACTAACAGAAATTGGTTTAGCTCGTATAAGCCTGTGCAGAAAGGGGATGTTGTGCGGATGGGAGATGATAACCCGTGTGACATTGTGGGGATTGGATCAGTTCAGATCAAGACTGATGATGGCATGACACGCACGCTGAAAAACGTCAGGTATATACCAGGGATGTCCAGAAATCTTATTTCATTGAGCACGCTTGATGCAGAAGGTTACAATTATTCCGGTTCAGATGGCGTTCTGAAGGTATCAAAAGGTTCTCTTGTTTGCTTGAAAGGTGATCTTAATTCTGCAAAGTTATATGTCCTTAGAGGGTGTACTTTACCTGGTTCTGATTCCGCTGTTGCTGCTGTTACTAATGATGAACCTAGTAAAACTAACCTTTGGCATATGCGTTTGGGACATATGAGTCACCATGGTATGGCAGAATTGATGAAGAGAAACCTGCTAGATGGCTGCACTTCGAGTAAAATAAAGTTTTGTGAGCATTGTATTTTCGGTAAGCATAAAAGGGTACATTTCAACACTTCTGTTCACACCACTAAACTCTTGATTATGTTCATGCTGATTTATGGGGTCCTTCCCGTAAGTCCTCACTTGGTGGTGCTCGTTACATGCTTACAATTATTGATGATTACTCTAGAAGGGTTTGGCCTTATTTTCTGAAACAGAAAGATGATACTTTTGCTGCTTTTAAGGACTGGAAAGTAATGATAGAAAGGCAAACTGAAAGGAAGGTAAAATTGCTTCGTACTGATAATGGTGGAGAATTTTGTTCGCGTGAATTTAATGATTATTGCAGATCGGAAGGCATTATTAGGCATCACACCATACCTCATACTCCACAACAGAATGGTGTGGCCGAACGCATGAACAGAACCATCATGTCCAAGGCCCGTTGCATGCTGTCTAATGCCAGGATGAGCAAGCATTTTTGGGCTGAAGCTGCTAATACTGCCTGTTACTTGATAAACAGGTCGCCTTCTATTCCACTAAATAAAAGAACTCCCATTGAGGTATGGTCTGGTACGCCTGCTGATTATTCACAGTTAAAAGTTTTTGGATGCACTGGTTATGCTCATGTTGATAATGGAAAATTAGAGCCTAGAGCTGTTAAGTGTCTTTTCCTTGGTTATAGTTCGGGAGTCAAAGGCTATAAATTGTGGAATCCTGAAACAGGAAAGACTTTTATGAGCAGGAGTGTTGTTTTCAATGAATCTGTGATGTTTACTGACAGTTTGCCCTCAGATCATGTTCCAGAAAAAGAGCTGCAGCGTATGCGCATGCAGGTGGAGCATGTTGATGATGATACAGGTGTGCAGGTGGAGCCTGTTGATGAGCATGGTGACCATGATAATTATGTTGCTGAGGATGATGCTCATGATGATGTTCAGCAAACTCCTTCTATTTTGCAGTTAGAGGAGGATTTACCTATTGCTCAACGCAAGTCAAAAAGGACAATTGCACCTCCTAAGCGTCTTATTGAAGAGTGTAATTTGTCTTACTATGCTTTGAGTTGTGCTGAACAGGTGGAGAATGTTCATGAGCCAGCAACCTATAAAGAAGCTATTCGTTGTGGTGATACTGAGAATTGGATTTCTGCTATGCATGAGGAGATGCAGTCTCTTGAGAAGAACAGTACATGGGAGATTGTACCTTTGCCTAAGAATAAGAAGACCATCAGCTGCAAATGGATCTTCAAGAGAAAGGAGGGTTTATCTCCAAGCGAGCCTCCAAAGTATAAGGCAAGGTTAGTTGCTAAAGGCTACAGTCAAATTCCGGGTGTTGACTACAATGATGTGTTCTCTCCAGTGGTAAAACACAGTTCAATTCGTACTTTCCTTAGTATTGTTGCTTCACATGATCTTGAGCTTGAGCAGTTAGATGTGAAGACTGCGTTTTTGCATGGAGAGCTTGAGGAGGACATATACATGGACCAACCAGAAGGGTTCATAGTGCCTGGCAAGGAAAAATATGTGTGCAAGTTGAAGAGATCCTTGTATGGTTTGAAACAGTCCCCTCGTCAGTGGAACAAGAGGTTTGATTCATTTATGTTAGCACACAGTTTTAAAAGATCTAAGTATGATAGCTGTGTTTACATCAAGCATGTTAATGGATCACCTATATATTTACTGTTATATGTTGATGATATGCTGATTGCTGCCAAGAGTAAGATTGAAATCACTAAGTTAAAGAAGCTATTGAGTAGTGGTTTTGATATGAAAGATCTTGGTAGTGCTAAGAAAATTCTTGGTATGGAAATTAGTAGAGACAGAAAATCTGGTTTGCTATTTCTTAGTCAACAAAATTATATCAAGAAAGTTCTTCAGCGTTTCAACATGCAAAATGCTAAGACTGTTAGTACCCCTATTGCACCTCACTTTAAGTTGTCAGCTGCTCAGTGTCCTAGTACAGATGCAGAGATTGAATACATGTCAAGGGTTCCTTATTCTAGTGCTGTTGGGTCTTTGATGTATGCCATGGTTTGCTCTCGTCCAGATTTGTCATATGCTATGAGTCTTGTTAGTAGATATATGTCTAATCCTGGCAAAGAACATTGGAGGGCAGTTCAGTGGATTTTCAGGTACCTCAGAGGCACAGCAGATTCCTGTTTAAAGTTTGGAAGAACTGATAAGGGTCTTATTGGCTATGTGGATTCTGATTATGCTGCTGATCTAGACAGGCGAAGATCACTTACAGGTTATGTGTTTACTGTTGGCAGTTGTGCTGTGAGTTGGAGGGCTACTTTACAGTCAGTTGTTGCTTTGTCTACTACTGAAGCAGAATATATGGCTATTTGTGAAGCGTGCAAAGAATTAATTTGGCTGAAAGGTTTGTATGCTGAGCTTTGTGGAGTTGAATCTTGCATAAGTTTGCACTGTGACAGTCAAAGTGCAATTTACCTCACTAAAGATCAGATGTTCCATGAGAGAACTAAGCACATAGATATCAAGTATCATTTTGTGCGTGATGTGATTGAAGAAGGTAAGCTGAAGGTATGCAAGATTAGTACTCATGATAATCCTGTTGATATGATGACAAAGCCTGTTCCTGTTGCTAAGTTTGAGCTGTGCTCAAGCTTAGTTGGTTTAATTGGATAGTCCGAAGAGACTATTGTTGGCACCAGTGGTTTTTCTATCTTTGTTATGTTCAGGATGAAGGGTTGATTTATGATACAAGATGAATTTGTCTCAAGGTGGAGTTTGTTGGAGTTGTTCCAAATTCACTCCAGGATATAGGCTGGGCTTCTGACGGAGTAAAGCGGAGGCCCGTCGCCGGAGGCTTGGGCCGGAGCGTAGCGGAGTCTGAAGCCGGCCCATGGGCCGGTCTCGCCCCTGTACTCGGGGGTGCGGGGGGCGGAGTCCCCCGCGGTACGGTACGGTATATACACCCTTGCTAGGGTTTCGTGGAGACTGGATTCTCTTGTAAGCCGCCATAGGCGTGTAACCCAAAACTCTTGAGATAGTGAGATTGTTGCTGGCTGGTGCCCGTGGTTTTTCCCCTTCACATCTGAGGGGTTTTCCACGTTAAATCGTGTGTCTCCTCTGTGACTTGATTATTTACTTCATATTCCTATACGTCGTTCATAACAGGTATGGCCCGACCGTTGCTCCATGTGAATCCTTTTTGATGTTTGAGTTCCATTAGCTCACTGTCATCAAGCGCTCGCGGAAACAACTGCATAAGCTGGCGATTTATGTTGCACGGGCCTCAAAGATTAAGTTGAAGTCCCCAAAGCATAGCCATGGTGTTCCCATTGGCGGTTGGCAGCACGCCAACTGATGTAATATATTAGCTTCCCAAAATAGTATTCCAGTTATCGAGTGATACTATTACCCAAAGGAACGACGATGACCCATCATCGCTATTTATTGATCTTGTGCTAGCCTATAGAGTCGCATCACTTTGTCCGAGAGGTGGCAATAATGTTGAAGCCAGGCATATAGAATGAATGTGATGAGAGCTTAGCCTAAATCAGATAAATTTTCCTCCTCAAGGCTACTTAAAATTCTAATCATTTTGTTGGTACAAGCACCTTGGGCCTCATCCCATTGTTTATTCCTTGCGATGACTTTGTATATAACTAAAGCTTGAGATTTTCAGTAGAATTAATGTGTCCAACCAAATTAGTTCTTTTCGACTGATTGCTTCATGGATAAATTCTTGTATTAATTCAAAGTGCACTATATGTAACATATACGCATTTGAAACACAATTATATTTTTCTACCAGAGACATGCTTACTTAACAGTACCATTGATTTCTATCATCGCAGCTAAAACCCTTTTTACTTAACTTCCTATTTAGATTTGCACATTGCAGTACAAGCTAAGCAGAATCGTGCTTATATTTTGAATTTCCAAGAATCGTTACTCACGATGCTAGCAAACAGATCTTCAGTGTAGCTTTTGTTGCTCTTGGAACAATGGACAACAGTTTTTTTGATGAAATAGGAGGGGCGAAAAGCCCCTACTGGGATTTTATTTAAAAAACAGAATATACTTTACATGTAGGGGTCAAGAGAATAGACAACAGTTACACCATTTTGCTGGAGAGAAAGGCAAATAAGTGCACTGTCCGCCAGTGGCACTAGCATATTTTCTGATAATGGTGATAAATAAAAACTACTACTTTATACTTGTTATTGCAAAAACAATCATATGTGTTCATCGGGACCATTGCCTTTGTCAAATTACTGCTCTATATATTTGTTACTTCAAAATCATCCATAGGTGTTCATTTTGACCGCTGCCTGTGCACAGGCAGAAGTGAAGAACCTTCTGTTGATATGATCATTACCCGTTCTCAGTCGTGTCTACAAAAAAGACAACTGAACCTACTTCAAAGTATTTCAATGCACGTTGTGTGCCAATACATGCATACCATCGAACTCAAACTGCTCTTTTCCACAGCAATAATAATCTACATCGATTCATATGGGGCATGGAAGTGTCAAATTCGTAAAAATTAGACTCTAACCATTCATAAATTCAAGCATAATTACCCAAACTTGCATATCTATTTATAACAATCACATATAATTATATAAATAAGTAAACAACTTTTATAAAAGGGTTCTTATATACACTATATAAAATGCTCCTTCAATACTTTTAGCAACAACAAGAGTTGTGGGTAGCCAAGTGCTCAAAGGAGGGCGCGGTAAAAGTCGTGCCAGGTTTTCTAGTGGATCATTGGAAACATGCCTCAGACCGTGACGATGTCTGATATTGTCCTTGTTTTTTTGGCACCATATATTGTCGTTGTTGATGATATACCCAGGGTACCTCACCTCCCGAATACCACCAGAGCGGCTGAACATGAGGTCCACCCAAATCAGGGTACATCATCGAACGTGGTGGACAAGTAGCCTAACATATAGAGCTTGGAATCCAACTTGTACGAGATATGGTAGTTTTGTCGCATAGCTTTCCTTGTAAATGACTAGAAATCATATATGTCAACTGATCAGGAATTATATAACCCTAGGCTTCGGACTACATAGGATGGGGTAAGGAACCCCCCCCCCCCCCCCACCCCACATCGGTACCTCAACATATTCTAAGCTACATTGCATAGGCAACTAGTCAACAGCAGCCTCTTCTAAACTCGAGCATCCAAAGTGATCTATTCTTAACTGGACCTCAGAAGGGACCCACCGGCCAGTGACCACCTATCAAAAATCGCGCGCTACGCGGCCATGGGGGTTCGAACCCGCGACCTCCCCTTGCGCATACCTCCCCTAACCACTCCACCCAATACTCACATATGACAATATCCCACTTTGGTTCCCCACATATTATAACAAACCGACTGTAAATTGAGCATTTGAGGCACTAAATGAATTCAAATGAAAAAGTTATCAATTACAAAGTGATTTAACTTTTTGAGATCTACAACGACTTTCGGTCGGAGTGTTTCTCCATCCGAGGCTTTTTTTTTATTTCAAATTTTAAATTTCAAACATTGACCATAATTATCGTCAACAAGATGCTTTCAAATGATAAGGTTTTGAATCACAAAGTTTCATAACTTTTCGAGATCTACAACTTTCATGTAGGCATTTTTTCCATTTGAAGTCATTTGAAAATTGAAATTTTAAAATTTACACCTATTTCCGTAGGCGAGTTGTTAAAAAAACCGCCAATAGAAATCAATTTTTACGGACAGTTTTCTTAACAAATCGCATGTACAAATGGGTGCATTTCTACAGGCGGTGTCGTTAAGAAAACCGCATGTAAAAATCGATTTTTAATGGTGGTTTTTTTAGCAAACCGCATGTAGAAATGGGTGCATTTCTAGTGGCGGTTTTGTTAAGAAAACCGCCAGTAGAAATCGATTTCTAGTGGCGGTTTATAATTTGGATTCACCATTTTATTTCTAGTGACGCCTGTAAACCAAAACAATCTGTAAAAATAATTACATAGCGCCTGTGTAGAACTTTTATGTACTATTGTATGTTAAAGGATAAGAAGATAATTTCTGATGAATGATTTTTACGATGTCTTTTCATTAAAAATCTATAAAGAAAATTTTATGGATCTTCCACCCATAATAATTGCGTGCAAATCTTGTCATCACTGGCAAGTGGCATCATATCACCGTCTTCTTCCTGAAGGTAGCAGCAATCAATATCTATCTAGTCGCCATTCTTCAATTTTTCCCCTACTCGCAGTGGTACTCCCAATACTGCAATACTAGCCTTAGTAATAATGTTTTATCTCCATTAAAAATCAGCTATTTCTTGAGACTGTCCATGTAAACACATGTCTCTTTCAATTTGGATGCCGTCTCTAGAAATATGTTTTTAGAGTAACATTTACTTCCCACGTCCCATAAAGACTGTTGTTTTAGACTTTTCGGAAACTGTGTTTGACTGTCCGTCTTATTCAAAAAATTTGTACAAAATACAAAATCAATAAATAATTATTAAAATATCTCTAATGATATAACAAATCATATTAAGATAAATGATATTTATACAATTTTTTCAAATAAGATGAATGGTCAAACGTATTATCTGAAAAGTCTAAAACGACAGTCTTTTTTAGGACGGAGGGAGTATATTCTTATGTAGGTTCAAATTATATATATTTGAACCTACAGAAGAATAAATATAAATGTCCCTCCCAAAATATCGGGGCCATGCTTTCACATCATTAGGATGAAAAGGACCAATGTGGGTGGCCAACTCCACCGTCTAGTAGATATACGCTGTGCACCCGAGCTTATTTAAGTAAGCGTACATGTTCCCAGCGCAGAGAGAGAGAAGCGTACTGGTTCCCCGCGCAGAGAGAGAGAGAGAGAGAGAGAGAGAGTCATCAGCAGCATGGAAGCAAACGTGACGCAAGAAGAAGCACTGCCTCGTCGGCAAGGCCTCGGCGTGGATCACGAGTCCCTGCAGCATCCGCAGAGCGATGATCAGAGGAGGAAGGGTGGATGGATCACCTTCCCTTTCCTCGGAGGTCCCTCTCGCCGTTGCTCTCTCTCTTGATTGAATCGATCCATCCGTCATGCATGCCTGTTACATGTGTGCATATATGTCACGGTTGCAGCGGCGATGATGGGCCTTGGTGTTGCGACGAGCGGCGCGTTGACCAACCTGGTGGTGTACCTGATCAAGGAGTACAACGTGCCGAGCGTGGACGCAGCTCAGATCTCCAACATCATCTCCGGCTGCCTCAGCTTGGCCCCCGTGGCCGGAGCCATCGTCGCCGACGCCTTCTTCGGCTGCTACCCCATCGTCGCAGTCTCCATGGCCTTCTCCGTCCTCGTCAGTAACTTTCTCGTACACACAGTACACACACAACACGAGCTCGAACTTGCTGACTCCCAGCTAATAATGCGTACGTGCAGTCCTTGGCCGTCTTCACCCTCACGGCGAGCCTGCGCGGCCTCCGCCCAGCGCCGTGCCATCTCGGCGCCGGCGCCTGCGAGCCGGCGTCGGCCGGCCAGATGGCCGCGCTGTACGCCGGCGTGTTCCTGATGTGCGTGAGCGCCGCAGGCTCGCGGTTCAACCAGGCGACCATGGGCGCCGACCAGTTCGACTCTGCCGCGGACCGCGACGTGCTCTTCAACTGGTTCTTCGTCTTCTTCTACGCCTCCTCCGTGCTGGGATCCACGGTCATCGTCTACGTCCAGGACACGGTGTCATGGACGCTGGGATTCGGCGTCTCCGCTGCCGCCGGCGTGGTCGGCCTGGCGGCGTTGCTCCTCGGCGCGCGGTACTACCGCCGGTCCGCCGTGCGCGGCAGCCCGTTCACGGGGCTCGCTCAGGTGGTCGTCGCCGCCGCCAGGAAGTGGAAGATTAACGTGCCCACGTCTGGGGAGTTGAAGTTTTACCACGGCAAACGTCGACGTCAAGCTGACGGCGACGACGACAAAGCTGGTAATAGTGACACTGACCTTGCCCCAAGCGACAGCTTTAGGTAAGAAAAATTATGCTATCCCACACGTATCTTATCTTATGATATAATAATGTGTGCTGCGCCATCGTTAAAATAGTTTTATTTTATAGTCGATTAGGCGACAGGCCGGGACTGGTAATTTTTTATGCCACTCTTATGCATGCATGATCTGGCCATAGCTCAGGTAGATTCAACTAATGTGTGCCCCCTTCCCATCCTCGCTCACCTGCACCCGTCGCCCTCCCTTGCACTGATGGACCTAGATGAAAAATCGATTATATCTAAGTTTTATAACTTGAAGAGACTTAGTCGATAACTTTTTTATTTCTAATCATTTAAATTCATTTTTTTAGTTTTATATAAAATACCTCAGAAGAAAAAACAAACAAAATCAAAGTCACAGACTATAAAAAGATATAGAACATTGCAATTGACAATTTTTATACGAAATAATTTAAGCACAAATTTTAGTTTGAAGTCCCCACGCAATGAAATTTAAAATTTTCAAATGATCCCGGATAGAGAAACGACAAAAATTAAAGGTGTAGAGTTTGTAGACATACAACTTTGTAGTTAACAACTTTTTCATTTCAAATCATCTGAACAGTGATTGAATTTTACTTTTGAATTCAAGTTGAAAAACAATTTTTTACTTGAATTCGCCCCAAATACTTATTTCGAACTTGAGTAAGATGAATACAATGGGAATGTTTATGCTCTTTAGTCAATTTAATTAACTTAAGGTGTAGTGATAGTAGAAGAATGTGCGAGGGCTTAGGTCACCCTGTCATGGATTCAAGACTTACTCAAGGGCGAATCCAGGATATTATCTCACTGGGGTCAAGGACTAAGTAACGGGTCAAAGCCATGGTGATTCTCTATTTCTTCAAAGAGTAAATTGCAGGTGGATAAAAGAATTATTAGTGTTTCTACGAAAAGTTATCGAGGTCATCTGACCCCAACGGATACATGTAGATTATCCATTGCGTATATTGCTCTAAAATTCATCACATTTGTATACAAAGCATTTGTACTGACGATTATAGAGCCGTTTTCAGTTGCGTTTTTAGACACCACCAGTGGGAGAGGTTAGTGAAAATCAACCTTTTCCATAGGCGGTGACTTGAGAACCATCAATACAAATGCATGATTTTTAGTAGCGGTTTGTTAAAAAAACCGCCTGTAAGATCTATTTACACTGGCGCTATAAAACTATTTGATTTCTATTGACACACGTCATGATAAACCGTCTGTACAAAAATATCCAAGAAATGCTTTTTGTACTGGTGAGTCACTGTTTGGTGCAGAGGCTGTATTTCGGGCCGTCTTAAGAAATTGATTTTTAGGAGCACCTAGGCATGCAGCCATTTTTACAAATTGCTTGTTTCTAGCACCAAAGCCGCCTCTATAAAGTATCTGAATACTACTAAATAATTAGTAGGGCGTTTGAACCCATTAGCACCAATTTTAGCTTCTACAAATTAACACGATTTTATTACCCCAGTTGTATGCCTCTTCGCACTGGTTTTAACAATGAGTTCATAAAAAAATCTAAGAATAAACTTTTGGTAATCCCACATGATATGGCGCAACTTTGCGAGAACATATCAAATGAAGGCACGCAAGTTGTTTATAAAAGAGCAGGTACTGATAAGAAACTTATGTTTAAAGCCTCTTGTGTGACCATTAGAGCAACCACAATATACATGAAAAGATAGTCTTATGCATCAAATGCTGCTACACCAATGCACCACAAGCATTGTGAGCTGCAGTCACAACTAAAGCTAGACATCAAACGACCTCAAAGTTATGGTTCAGCCACAAGGAATAAAATACGTTCTGTTTATATCAATAAAATTGCTCTGCTGACGTTGCTTTTTTTTTTCCCCTCGAAGCCCACCTTGTTCCTCAAAACGACATTAGCCATTGTGAGCTATATTTTAGTTGTAGCCCATCCCAGGTGGGTCCTATCCTTACTGCTAAAGCCGCAAGCACATTGCCCTTGCCCTTAGCCCGCAACAAGCACAAATTATTTTGTGAAGAAGAGGTAAAAAAACAACTTCACCTATTAAACTATTTTTGAAAAAATTATTTAGCAAAAAAATAACTGACAACAGTCTCAAAGATATTAGGAGCTATACCAAATAGGCTCATATGCTGAAGATCTACTATGTACTATGCTACTAATAGCAAGGAACTTTTACTAGGCGTGAAGATCTACTACTACTAATAGCAGGACGTTATGCGAAAATCTGATGATGCTTTTCGTTTTGAAGGAAACTCTGATGATTCTTTAGCCCAGGCTGGTCGAAAATGATTTAGTAGTTGACTTGTCAGGTAACGAGGGGTATCGGTGCGTCTTAACTCGGATCTCTGTGAGAGTACGAGTTTGCTTGGATGATGCCAAAATGTCGTTTCAATCTATTTGTTACGGTGGATTGGCGTATAATTTATTTTAAATTACACTAATTCATTCCACTATCCATGAATTGAGGTAAATATATAAACATGCATCTAAATAAGCCCTACAACCAGCATAGGCGGTGTGCCTTGGATGGTGCCGTGTTCCGGGCTCACATTAGCTATTAGCATCAGCAATGAAGCTTGTAGTTGGATTCAATTCGGCATCCGTAAGTTGTTGTCGTATTTCGCCTGTGCAAATCTCTTCTGTGTGCTAATTTCTATTTAAATATTTAAAATACTCTATCTAATCCAAAATATAAATTGTTCTATCTTTTTCTACATAAATAACTTTATCTATGTAGCTATATATATAATATGCCTGATATGTAGTAAAAACTATGAATTAAAAAAGAAATTTTGCTCGGGGACAACATTCAATTGCGTAATATGTCCATAGACACTACCAACTCCATGCTCAGTAATCGTGTTTTTTTTTATCGCTGGACACCATAGCTATTAAAATATTCAATTTTATGGTTGGTAAGAGAGAAAATATGGTAAATGAACCATATTACCCCTCAAGTTGTCTTCCACATCTATCTGTCACCCATGGCTAAGGGGCTGCGTGCATGGGGGTTGGGGCGGCTCCGGCCAAGCTGTGTCGGCACTCGGCAGCATGACGGCGCCAGCACTCGCTGGCCCACAACAAGGGCGGGCAAGGCCGCGGATGCCCGCAAGGCAGAGGCGCTCTAGCCGTCGAGTGACGGTAGAGCAAGGGTGTGGAGACCTAGTGGCGGGCCCTGTAGGAGGAGGCTGCTAGTGCTGCGCATGCCCGGGGCGAAGACGCACTGGATGTCAAGGAGGAGCAGCAGATGATGCGCGTCCTGAAGCTTTGTCACAAGGAACGGGTACAGACGGAGCTTGCCGCAGCCAAGCAGCGGTGGAGGAGAACCTGTGGCAGATCGGCGACGTCGTGGCCCAGCTTCACGCTATTAATTGCTGCCGTCGTTTGTGTTCCTGAAGGTCGTGCACTTGCGGCTGCATGAGGACAGGGTGGATCTAGTGTTGAAACTCAGGGTTCGATTGGATTCAATCTCTTGTCCCAATCCCACACCTGACACAAAAACGTGATGAACTTAGCATCCAGAGGTTGGACATAATGGTAGTAAAAGACATTTCCTCTGCCTTCTCCTTCTTCTCCCTTTTAAAATCTGAGAAATAAATATAATAATATGTGCGGTGTGTTTTAGTAAATTTTTAAGTTGGTGGTGTCCATCAGCATATTAGGTGTTTTTTAAGTGTCCCATAACAAAAAAAAAATTTAAACGATAGACGATTTGTAATGAAAGAGGAATTTTGTTGGTCCATTATTGCTTCCAGTTTGGGAATGAAAGCAAACATAATCAATCGGGATACACCATCTCCAGTTTTCGCTTTTACATCTTATTACACAAATGAAGTTGAACTCAAACAAAAAACAACTTAAAAAAACCGTGTCACGATCAATAATAATCTGAATTTGAAATGGCAAAACAGGTATGCCGATACCTAGAGGAAAGAATCATTTCCCACCATTTTGCCTTTTCGGATTGACTATTGTCAACACCTTTCTATTACCAGTGGTGATTAGAACTGCTACTTTGAAATGCCAGTGAAAATAGAAAATCTCCACTGGCAGTATAGCTTATACCAACTTTTTTTTGTAAATGCTTGCATTGACAGGTCAATTATATCAATCATCATGCAAATACTTTCATAGCAACAAAAAAATAAATGTCACATGTGCTCGCCGGTGTTGTACAGCTGCTGTATATGCCGACCATGCTCCTCATTGAAGGGTTGAATCTAACCACCGGCGAGCATGACAGGCACGTGCGGCGGGCGGCATGATACCGCAGGCACCAATTGTGCCCCCACACCCTGTACTGTAGTGCAGCAGCCGCACTCTGAGTAAAGGAGTCAGAGACGTGGACAAATCAAGAAAATGTGATGTTAAGCAACAAAAGAATGAACAGGAACTCACCTGCACCACCATGGCCAGAGCATGTTGGGGCTGCACATGGAATTCATCTCGTGGTTCGTAATTACTAGGCCACACTTTTATTTATAGTGGCCCTTACTCTTTATGGACGTCAATAAAATCATTTCTGCACTGGTGTTTCCTTCGGTTTTTTTAATAAAAAGTAAAATTGAAAATAAGAGATAGCATATCCTGGTTAATTCCATTCATTTTGATCCGTAGATGTATATCCAAATTAATTCTCAGAAACGTGTGCTAACACTGTTTTCACATGCCTATCCAAATGTATGGGATTGCTAGCTAGTAATCCCATGTCTTTTCATATCTAGTAAATTTTCATATGTCTACTTTCGATTATATTTCTCAATAAAAAGGATGGGTTATTTAAATGAACAAATGAAAATGGGAGATGATTTTTTATCAATTAAATTTTTATGTCTATCGAAAATCATTTTTTTAATAACAAATATTATAGTCACCTAATGTGAAAAGGTGTTAGCACACATTTCTGATTGGATATGATTTCAGTGACGACAACAAATAATTATGAAAGAGATTTGTTAGTATCATATTAATGGTCATGTTTGCCATATAATCTGGCTGATATCCCCACACCACAATAAAAACAAAACAAAATAAGTTTGTTACGATATCATTGTCCCGTTATTGGTAACCAATAAAACACCATTTATGTATCTTGGACTTGTCAGGTACTGATGCTTCTTCACTGAAAGATGTTGAAGCCGAATTTTCCTTTGCTTTCGGTGCTGCCAAACATCAGTAATATTCCATAGAACAAGAATACTAGTATCTATGAATTTCAGAGCGAAGCTAAACATGAAACGGAGAAACATTTCACGCGAACTGAACAAGAATATTACCATAGCATCTATTTTAATGTGCGTGCCTGTATTTGCCATTGGTCCTGTTCTTGCTCTCGCTCATATGGTTAGGCTGTGCCTTTAACATGCAACTCCAGTTTTCCTAATAATTGCTATATTAGTCGAGTCCAGGTACTATTTCTCTTAAAATAATATTGAAAATTCTGGGACGACACAATATGATCTTACTAACCGAACTCTTTCTTTCTAATTTTTCAGCCTTCACTAACTCCCAAATCCATACTACGCCCCTCTACTCCCTCGAGCATAAGAGTCATATCTAGTTTTACAAAGAGTAATAATTATGGAATCAATTAGAGATAACAGTTTAACACAAAAAAAATAGAGATAACAGTTCCAATAGCTTTATGTCTAGTCCATGATCTAAACTCATGGCCGTTCCATGTAATCTGTGAGTACATCTGCTAGTATAGGATTGAATACCTTTTTTAAAGAGGGCTCGGTGGGGGAACACCCCCCCCCCCCCCCCCACCTTTTTTTTATTGAAAAGGAATAAAAGTTACTGTAAAATTACAAGTGCACAAGCAGTGCAAGAGCTACCAAAGCTCAAAAATAAAAATACAGCTAGGAAGACTAGACAATATTCTCCAGCCAAGTCTGAAAGATGCCAGCACGGCTTGCTTTGGCTTTGATGCAAATCAAACCAATCTCTTCCTTGAAATGTGCTTTCCAGCACACAATATTGCACTGCTTATTGTCGAAGATAACTGCATTTCTAGAACACCAAATGCTCCAACAAGCTGCGATGAAAATTTCCCTGAAAATATCCAAACCAAAGTTTTGTCTAGCTGTAATGACCATGTCCAGAGGGGGCAGGGATAGGTCCCAGTTGATTCCCAAACAATTCCAGCAAGACTGGCTAAAAGGACATTCGAAGAATAGATGAGAATATGTCTCTTCAGCTCCAGATGGGCAGATTACACAAGAATAAGAATCAAGATGCATTCCTTTCCTTCTTAGTATATTTCTGGTGTTTAGCCTGTCCTTAAGAAGCAAATAAAAGAAGAATTTATGCTTCCCAAGATTATCACCAGCCCACAACCAAGAGAAGAGTCGGGAAGCCTGGTTGGTGCCCTGCAGGATTTTGTAGGCTTTCTTGGTGGAGAAAGTAGTGGAGGAGTTCCAGATGAAAGTCCAACAATCTTCAGAGTCAGGATCCCAGTCAGAAGCAACTAGTAATGCATTCCAATTTTCAAGTTCATCAAGTGCTTGTGTCGATAATGGAAGATAATAATTTCTATTATCATCATGTTCCATATTGAAGGACATGGAATAGTTTTTCTTTTTAGCAAAGGAGAACAATCTAGGAAATTTGTCCTTCAATGAGTTGTTATCCCAAATATCAGATCAAAACAGAAAGGACTTACCATTCTTTGGCTTGCAGACTGCAACATTTCTGAAAAGGACATGTTGTCTTAAAACATCTTTCCACCAAAAAGACCCAGCCGGCCTCCTAGCATGAGGGGGAATGTTATGATTATAGTACAGTTTATCCCAGGTTAGGGTAACCCAAGGTGTGTCTGCATGGTTATAGAATTTATCTAGTGACTTGAGCAATAGCGCTTTGTTTTGCATATTGATATCAATAACTCCTAGTCCACCCTCAGCTTTAGGTTTACAGGTCTGCTTCCATGCAGCCAAGCACTTTCCTTTTCTATTGATATCTCCCCCACTTCAGAGGCAGTGCTTTCTGTATTTATCGATTTGTTTCACTATTTGAGGTGGCAACAGCAGAGTGCACTTGTAGAAGGTTGGCATACTAGAAAGTACTGAGTTGACCAAAATTAGTCTACCATGATAGGAGAGCATTTTACTGATGCCAATTAATCTAGCTTCAATCCTTTACAGAAAAATCCTGAACTGAGGGCTTCTGAGTGCACAAAGGTAGGCCCAGGTAAGTAAAAGGCATCGAGGCCGTGTAGCAGCCAAAGGTTTTGGCCAGGTGGTCCAGTCTGCTACCAATGATGTTGATTGGAGTCATGAAAGATTTGTGAAAGTTGACATGAAGTCCCATACTGTCAGAGAAAGATCTCAGGAGACACTTCAGATTAAACAAAGTTCTGGCATCTGCAGGTAGTATGATTAAGGTGTCATCAGCATACTGCACTATTGGGAAATCACCTCTAAAATCTTCATTAATTGGGTGTTTGATGATTCCCCGGGACCAAGCTTCATTGATAATAGATTGCAGGAGATCAACTGCTAGTGCAAACAAGAGAGGAGAGAGAGGATCACTTGCCTTACCCCCTTAGGCATTTGAAAGATTTACCTGGCATGCCATTCAGAAGCACACTGGAAGAGGCAGTTGAAAGGAGCATTTTAATCTAGTTAACCCATTTGTCTGGAAAGCCTTTGTTTACCCAAACCTCAAGAATCAGCTGGTGTTCTACCTTATCAAAGGCCTTCTTAAAGTCAAGCTTAAGAATAACAACTTCTTTCTTTGAGTGGTGACAGATGTGTAGGAATTGAAAAGCCCAAGCAAGAAAGTCTTGAATAGTTCTTCCCCTAATGAAACCATACTGATTTTTATGAACCAGCTGAGTAATGACAGCTTGTAGTCTGATTGAAAGCAGCTTAGTCAAACATTTTAGAGAGTAATTTAGCAATGAGATAGGTCTATAGTCATCCACATGAGCAAGATTGGGTTTTTTAGGAATCAGTGCAATATTAGAGTTGTTAAGACAGCTGATATCCAAAGGGGGGCAGTTGAAGTCATTCAAGAATCTCAGGAAATCAGTTTTAATAATAGACCAACACCTTTTAATTAATAAAGAGACCATTAAAACCATTTGGTCTTGGGGCATGACTATTAGGTAAGCTTTTAATGACAGAAGAGATTTCATCAATGCTAAACTCAGCAGCAAGGAAATCTAAGTCATGGGATTGTAAAAGAGAGGTAAGGTCATACGAAATTCCATTAAAATCACTTCTCCCAAGTCTGTCTCTGTATGACTGCCACAACAATGCTACCTTCTGCTCATGATCAATGACTAATAGATTGTCATTGGTGGTCAGACTACCAATATACTTTCTGTTGTTACTGTGAGTGGCCATTGCCTGGAAAAGGGGGCTATTCTCATCACCCAAAGTTACCCACCTGACAGTGTTTCTTTGTTTCCAATATTTTCTTTTAGCCTCTAGAAGATTGTATAGATGCTCTTTAACAAGATTTCTGAACACTGACTCCAGTCTGCTCAAGGGCCTTTGGTCCTCCAAACCATCTATCAGCTTGAGGACCCAATTGGATTTAAAAATAAGTTTGTTTAGGTTAGACAAACTCTTGCTCCAATTTCTTAGTCCATATCTGGCTTGAACTTGGCAGATAAGGTTTTGGCAGCATTAGCGAAGAAAGGACTGGTATGCCAATGAAGTTCTACAGTCTCAAGAAAACCAGGTTGGTCTACCCAGAAGTTTTCGAATTTAAAGCCTGAGCCCTTCGGAACTTTACTACCAATATTGCTGGTGAAGGGGATATGATCAGAAAGAGGCCTGGACAAAGGTTGGACCGAAGTAGCTGGATATGATAATCCCCAAGAGGCCGAGGTAAGAACCCAGTCTAATTTAACTAGGAGTGGCTCTTCCTGCATATTACTCCAGGTGTATCTTCTTCCACTGAAAGGAATTTCAGTTAAGTCCAGATTAGCAATGACATTGTTGAAAAGCTGCATGTTTGAAAAATTCCCTCCAGGTCTGTTTCTGTCCTCTGAACTTCTGTACAAATTAAAATCTCCTGTTAGAATCCAATCCTCAAAATTAGTAGTGTCTAGATTCATCAGCCAAGTGATGAAGGCTACTTTCCTTGAAGCATGAGTAGGACCATAAATATTTGTCAAATGGAAAGAGCTTTGATCAATGACAGTGACCACCCTTATGGTTAAGCCAAAACAATTTGCCTAAATAACATCACATTGGTACAAACTACTGTTCCAAGCAGTGAGAAGCCCCCAGAAGCTCCAACAGAGGGTGAGAAAGCAAAAGCATTGAAATGTCTGGGACATAATTTCTTTAGATAGTTACCATCAAAGCTTTCTCTCTTGGTTTCCTACAGGCAGAGAATATTAAAGTGCTTTCTGAAATTTTGACCCGAATTGCATCCCATTTCTCTTGAGAATTCACTCCCCTAACATTCCAGCAAAGGATTTTGTGATTCCTGTTGTTACTCATTAAATACTTGGAAAAAAAGACTGATTTGTTGGTAAGTCAGTAACTGACTACCAGTTCATAGAAGAAGGAAGGGTGTTCTGAATAAGTATAAATTAGCATCAAGACTGAACAAAAAGCTAGAGGGAAAAGGGGACAGCAGATAAACGAACACTGAAAGTAATAGATAGACGGCCAAGCCCCAAAGTACCAGGCAACAACTAAAAGGCACACTTGACTTATTCTTACAATCCTTCAAAAGAAACCTGCACGCAGGTAGTGGAACGGGAAGAGTGCTAAACTGAAAATAAAGGTAACAGTAACAGGGGCAGAGCCACAGAAGTCTACCACTACTACCACTGATGACCGACTTTCTACTTGCTGACATTGGTGTCCAACTTCAGAATAGCATCAGACACAACCTCAGGTTGTATCTGCAAGAAGCCAGTGCCTATGCCCATAACCACTTCCTTGTTCAGTTAAGGAGCAACAAAGCCTTCTGTGGGAGGAATGACTGCGAGTGGAGTTGGGCTCAAGATATCTTTTTCCTTTCCTTTCATCTTTTTTACTCCTAGCGAGGTGCCCTTGAAGCCATCCAGCTTGGCTGCATTCCTCTTGCTACGACGAAGGAGCCTATCATCAACTTGTACCCTTGGTTTGGCTACCGTTCTTTTGTTAGGGGTGAAAGTAGCAGCAGTGATCTCCAGCAGGTCCTCATCATCAAGAATGGAGCCAGACCCTCCAATGGGTTCCTTGATCTGAGGAGGCAAGAGACAGACCAAGTGCACAAGGAGTAAGGGATCATTGAAGTATATAGGGACAGTGATTTCATCATCAATGATAAGAAGGTTTAAAGAGGAAAAGAATCTTGACATGAGGTTTTTAGGGAAGAAGTTCAGTACCTTCTCAAGAGCCGGCAGAGGGATATCCTTGATAGTAGATGGTTGGGCAGGGAAAAGGCCTCTGGCAACTGGAGTCTTGGGATTATTGTTCACAATGATAGACATAAGCTTTTCCTTCTTAGCCTTCATAGCAGGAGCCGATAAAGCAGCAACAGCAGTAGCAACCCCATCCAACTGAGCAGATGATTTTTGAGGTGTCTCAGTAGTATCTACCATTGGAGGAGAGGCCACAGGAGCCCCAGTAGGTCCACAGACGGCTGATTTTCCTCAACAGGTACCTCAGAGGCAACCAAAAAAGAAACTCTCAACATGGATACCATGTGCAGCATGATAAATACCTCCTCCACTGGCATCATCGACCACAATATTGCCCGAGGAACAGGGCCCATCCAACGTGGGGCTGGCTCAGGGTAAGGGTGGAGGGGTCCAACAACCACGTAAGTTTCTTCATCTGGTAGCTGCTGAATATTGTTGCGTTTCAGAACAAAGACAGGAACTATCCAGGATCTTCCCCTGTTGGGCATTCTAGCATTAACCTTGACTGAATCAGGGATCTTTGCATCATCGTTAAGATGCACCTTCACAATGATACGAGCCAAAGTACTAGAGGGGTGAACATGGACCAAAAGTCCGAAGCCAGAGATAGCTTTCGCAATACTGCTAATACCACGCTGATCTTCTGAGTAACCAAGCAACATGACCCACACTTCACGATCTAAATCAAATGACCTGGCATTCTCCGCTTCATCGTGCTTGATGAAAATCAGGCTGTAATCAGGGCTGAATTGAAAAACCGGTCCCAGAAATTTCTCTCTCTTGCGCAGTGTTGAATCTAACAAAAGCATCACCAAGAGCACAGGGCTGGATGTCAGCAATGCAAACCTCATGGGTGGTGAAAAAACAATCACGCAAGGAAGCCTTGAGTTGATCGAAGTCCTCCTTAGCGACTGGCGGCTGAAACTTCGCAATCGCCAGGTCCTCATTGTGGAGGGAGTAGCAGCCAGTCAGGTACACCTCCTGCCTGAAGGATGGACGAGGAGGGAGCTCCACCAACTCAAAACCCGCCGGAAGATGGGGAAAGGGATCGATAGGGAAGTTGGCCATGGCGGTCATTGGAGACGACGAGGTGGGGTTTTTGGGTGGAGGCACTGAACCTTGGGGATTGCTGAAGGGACCTTTAGAAGGAGAAGAATGAACCACTGGGGTCACCTACTTATTAATACTCTCTGGCTGCGGCTTTTCAGCTTCCACAACAGAAACCGGCCGGCAAATCTGTCGAGATTTGGCCCTTCTCAAACAGTAGCGTGAAATATGTCCGTAATTGTAGCAGATTCGGCAACGGGCGACCGAAACACAATCTCTGGTGAAATGGCCATGGGCCAAACAATTCTCCCAGGCAGCCGGCGAAGGTAGCCCATTAAGCGGGACCGGTCCTAGGGCGGACGACATGCGAGAATTTGAATTTGAAATTCGAATGGCGTTGGGTCCAGTTAATGGGCCCGAAGAACTCGCCGCCGAAACCTCTCGCTTTCCAGATCGAACAGCAGATCGGTGAAGAACCGAAGGGAATGAACGATCAGAGGTGAGGGCGAGGATCGACTGCTGGTGACGGGGATTACGTCTCAGGCCAGAGGAGCGAGCAGCAGAAAGATGAGCATCAGAAGATCTGAAAGAGTCATAGTAATTGTCAGGATACTGAAGCCTGACAAACACCTTCTTACGGGGAGGATCCGAACGCACAATGTCTGCATAGCTCCTATGATTAACAACAGTAGTCCAAGAAGCAGATTCTTCATGGCACCAATTAGCATAATCTCGCTTCCAATTCCGGTCCTCCCTCTCCTCAGAGATGAAAGAAGACCGAGAAGAGGTTGCAAGAGAAGTTCTTCTGCCTATAAATCATGAGCCCAACTTTTTTGCAGAAAACTTGAAAAGAATACATCCACCCCGATAGGAATTTGACCTTGAAATCCTTTACAGAGCCACCAAGGCAGGATTGAAGAATAAGACTCACCGAGTCCTCAGTCAGACGCAGAGCAGATCGCCCAAAACTAGCAACCAGGATGAACGAGGAGGCAGGGGAAGAGGGAGAAGGACTGACCGAGATGCCAAAACGCTGAAGGACCACTTTGGCGAAAGCAGCACCAGGATCAAAAACGAGATTTGAGAGCCCACCCATAGTGATCTTTTTTTCTTCACCGTTTGTTCATCGTGCATTTGAGTACTTTTTTTGAACGGGGATTGAATACTTCTTCTGATATATAAAAGTGTTGTTCAAGGCAAACATACATTCAGATAATGGAAAAATCTAGCTTCAGCCTTCTTCAGTAAAGAAGCATCAATCCACACTTATTTAACATCTACACATTGATAATTTAAACTTAAAACTAGTTCGGAACTAACGGTACGTAAATATGTCAGTGGTCATGACTACAAGAAATTCAGGTAATGGCACCTACTATCACCTACTAGGAGTATGCCATTGTTGTCGGCCTTACCTAACCTGCAGTATAGTGGAGTAAAATTAAATCGGATTGGTTGGGTAGGGTCATATCCCAATTGGTTGAGGCCGATAACTCGTGGCATGATTAGCATTTCTGTTCTAAGGACCACAAAAAGTACTCAGTCTATTGGCAACAAAAAGGATGGCCTTGGTCCCCATGACCGCGGACCATAGGATGGAATGGGGCTAGTGGTTTATGCTAGCCAGCTAGCAACGAGCATCCCGTGGTTAAAACCGGCAATGATGTGAACCGGCACTGAACATCGGAATATCACTGTCGGTTCATCTTATCACTGCCGGTTCGCAGGTAAAACCGACAGTGATGTGTCGAGAAGTATTATCATTGTCGGTTTTTAAAAGTCCGGTAGTGATAGGCTGACAATGATGTTCGAATCTATAGTAGTGTATGTCAAGATATTTTTCTACAAACTTAGTAGTTCAGAAAAGTTTAACTAAAAATAGTAGTTTAAAACACAAATATAGTAGTTCCAATGTGTACTACTATTACTATTGTGAGCGCTATTGTTTGCATTCAAATTGCTCCTGTCCCTTTTTACGATGGGGTAATTACATAAAAAAATAGTGCACCATTACATCGCTAACAACAATTCAATGTATTGTAGTTTCCTGAACCGCGCCGCACTGATCACGGACGGTGACACCATAGCCGCCGCGGATGGGTCGACAGTGACCCGGCCGTGGCGTGTGTGCACTGTGCAGCAAGTGGAGGACTTGAAGACGGTGCTCCGCATCCTGCCGCTCTGGAGCGCCGCCATCGTGCTAAGCGTGGCCATCGGCGTGCAGATCAACTTCACCATCCTGCAGGCTCTCGTTATGGACCGCGCCGTCGGTCACTTCACCATACCGGCCGGCTCCATGATCGTTGGCAGCCTCATCGCCGTCGTTGTCTCCCTCGGCCTCCTTGACCGTGTCCTCCTCCCTCTGTGGCGGCGCCTCACGGGGCACGACCCCACGCCGCTGCAGCGCATCGGCGCCGGCCACGTGATCACCATCGTCAGCATGGCTGCGTCCGCCGCCGTCGAGCTCCGGCGCCTGGCCATCGTGCACGCGCACGGCGAGGAGGGCAACCCAGCGTGGGTGTCGCCGCTGTCGGCCATGTGGCTGCTGCTGCCGTTCGCTCTGTCAGGTTTCGGCGAGGCTCTGCACTTCCCCGGGCAGGTGACGCTGTACTACCAGGAGTTTCCCCCTTCGCTCAAGAACACCGCCACAGGCATGGTAGCCATGATCGTCGCGCTCGGGTTCTACCTGAGCACGGCCCTCATCGGCATCGTCCGGCGCGCCACGCCGTGGCTGCCGGACAACATGAACGCGTCCAGGCTGGAGAACCTCTACTGGCTGCTCGCTGTCCTGGTCTCCCTCAACTTCGGCTACTACATGTTGTGTGCCAGATTGTACAAGTACCAGAATGTCGGCAAGTAAACTGAAGATGACGGGATCAGGGCCACCGTGTCACTTGACACTCTGCGTTCTAGTGAATTAATGTATGCTGTGTGTTCTACGGTGTAGTACTACAGTGTAATTGTCAACAAATTATATATGCGTATGTGTATCTGACGGGAGGAGTCGAGCTCTGAACAATCGAGCTATTTAATAATTCTGCTGTATGAGACGACAATCCGTACAATAGGATCCGTTCCATGAGAATAGACTAGGCCAACGCAATATACCAGCCGGTCAACCCTAATCGATGAGGAACTCCTAGAGAAAACCAAAGCCAAAAAAAATATATATAAGGATTGCCAATTATCAAACAAAACAATAGATTATTTCAGAATACAAGTAGAAGACAAGCTGTAACGTCCATGGCAACTCCCCTAACATTAAACAATCAAAAGTAATAAAAACAATAACAAGAAGAATCAGTAAACATTGTTGTACAAGGTCTGTCGCCACTGTAATCAAACACAGTTGGCAGTTATAAAATGCAAAACCAAACAATTCCATTCACAAACAAAAAACTACAGCTAAAATCTAATATCTGTCTATGCAGTCAGATTTGATCACAGAGCCGAAGATCCTACTAGTTCAGTCATAAATAAATAGCTAGAGCTTCTTTGGCCCCTGTTTCGAATGGGGACATCTTTAAAGGGGTGTAAAACAATGCCATGCTGTTGTCCTCATGAGTCACAGTGAAATGCTGCATGTGGTTGCAAGGAAAAGAGTAAACGTACACAACATGGGATAATCTTGAACATGGCAAATAGCCAATTTTCTCCATCAGGCATCAGTACGACAACTGCATGGTATCCTTGAGCCTGTTCTGGGGGTTTAGTTACGTTGTCATCAATCCATGAGTAGGCCAACACACTGTTGCCTTGCTTGTATCTAATCATAAGTTAGCAATAAACTTTGGAAAACAACGCACGCTTCATCAATTGTGGGCTCAAGTTCATATTGGATTGTTCATTTTCAGTTATGAATATGGACAGTATTCAATTGTTCCATTCATTTATTTTGCATTCTGATGTTACCATTCACAAATCATTATGGAAATATGTCTTCAATGAAAAACTACTGGTGAAAGTACAGGATGGTACAGAAACCATACAAAGCCAACTTGCATGTGAAATGAGAGAACTAGTGCCACAATTACAGTTGGAATATGTATTTCCTAAGAAATTATTTTCTCAGTGATGTGTCTTATCTTTTGCCAATTTGGGTGCCCTTTGGTCCGACAGCTATCTGTAAAAGAGCGGTTGCATTGAGAAAGGACAAGCGTCTTGAGGAAGCGGGGTAGTTGCGGCAGTGACTCAATGTTTGGGCACTCCTGGATGTTCAGTTCCTTCAGTGATTCCAGATGATCCAAGTTATCTGGCAAAGAGGTCCAACTGCAGCCTGTAACTGTGAGCCTAAATATATGAATGAAAAATTTACCAATTTTTGGGGGAACACATGAACCATTGCAATCCCAGAACATAAGATATTGCAGGTGATTAACATCTGTGCTGTTCGAATCTCTAGCGTCCTGTTCTCCCGACAACCACCGTGGGTATCTCTGACCACCGTAGTTTCTGATGCAAAGTGATGTGATCTGGGATGGTGGATGGAGTGCCTCAAGCACTTCCTCTTGAAGTTCCGGGGGGCATCTCTGATGGCTAGTTCTCCATTCTGACATGTTGACAGGTGTCACAGGAGAAAAGAATACCTTCCTCATTTCCTCTATTGCGCTTTGCTTCCTTCTGGAAATTTCATCAATACCGCCCCACTGCAGTGTCAGCTCTGTTAAATGTACCTTGTCAGCTAGCCTGGCTAGAAGAGCTTCCTCCTTGCTCTGAACATTTTCGAGGCATTCAATAAACAGCTTGCCACGAAGGTTGTTTAGGTGTTCCAGCTGTTGTATTTCATATCCCTTCTCATTTTTAACATAGAAGTGATACAGAGATTGGAGTGATGTTAACCTCCCTATGTTAGGAAAGTTCACGCCATACCATGTGAGCATGTGCCGCAAATTGATAAGGTTGGACATTTTTTCCTCGGAAGAACAGTGCAAAAGGGTGTAAGGTGGTACAGAGAGCACCTGGAGATGGTAAAGCTTGGTAACTTCGGTTGGCAAAGTCATGTCGTAGGGAGGGGGTGTAGAAACAACAAGGTACCGCAGATGTCTTAGTTCACCTATGCATGCTGGGATCCTTCCCAACCATTGGACGTCCAACTGTACCACCCGCAGCTTCTTTAGACGCATGAGCACACATTTAAAATTGTCTTGACTGATCTTCTTGACAGAATTACACATTATTAGAGTGCGCAAGTTTTGCAACTCCAGAATTTTCTCTGGGAATGCTTCTTCATTGTAGGACTCAATGCAAAGATGCCGGACATATTTAGGAATTTGTCCTATGACACCTCTGTTAATTCTAACACAATCACTGCCAGCAACAGACTCTGCTAAGTCATGCAACAAATCATGAACTGTGAAGTACTCTCCAGAATCAATATCAGAACTAGTTTTCCTTTTTAGTCGAAGAAATGCACATGAATGCAAGTCATGGAAGTAATCCTGGCCCACGTCTTCTACATCCTCCTGCTCTCTTGCATTGATTGTCTTAACAAAGCCCTGTGCAATCCACGTGCGAACTAGCGTATCACGTTCCAACTCAAATCTTCTGGGAAAAATATTGCAATACTCGAAACATCGCCTGACATCCACATCAAGTTGCTGATAGCTCCACCAAAGAGCTCCCTTTGTCTTGTTCAATAAGTCTAGTTTCGCGGCTGTTTCCCAAAAGCTGATATCTGGGTTTCTCCAAAGCTGCCCGGCCACTGTTACTGCTGCAATAGGTGATCTGTGTAGCCTTTTAGCAATCCTTCTCGCAATTGGTATGTATTTTCGGTCATCAAAAATTGTACTGTCTAGTGCATAATGCATGAACATTGAGAAGTATTGTTCCTCGTCCAAATCAGATATTGAAATAAGGTTGTTAGCACCTAAAGCAGCCTCTTTATTTCGGGCAGTCACTAGGATTCTGCTTCCTCTCTTCCCAACATTGAAAGGAGAAAGTATCTCCTCCAGGTCCTGGTGATTCTCATCGTTAACCCAGAGATCGTCAAGTACCAGTAAGAAACGTTTGCCGCTCAATTTATCTACCAATTTTGCTTGCAGACCTTTACAACCACTAATATCAGAGTGCCGATCTTCCGTGATCGCCTCAAGCATATCATGAAGAATATCATTTACTCTGAAAGTCTTAGAAACATGAATGAGCATGATCGGGTTGAAATATTTCTCTTTATTTTCCTTTTCATGATCACAAACATATTGTGCCAGTGTAGTCTTTCCGGACCCTGCAATGCCATGTATGCAAATCACAGAATAACATTTACTGTTACTGGTATCTGGTGCGTGATCATCTGGTTCGTCACGAAGCATACTCTGTATCATACGACGCTCCCTATCACGACCAAATACTTTCCGAGTAGTAGTTGATGTAATGCTTCTCCTGTTCATGTTGCCAATATCATTCCATCCACTACTGCTTTGTTGCTTCAACAGAGGACATTTCCGCGCATCGGTGACAACATTTTCTAGCTCCTCTATTCTTTTCCTCAAGTGCCATCTGGCAATAGTAGGCATGAAAGAATCTACAGCAAAGCCATCCTCCTGCAAGAAGCAAGTCTCAACTGATTATAAAAAGTACATGCTCAACTAGTACACTATAACTATAATGAGTATTGTCACTGATAAAAATATAAGTGGTTCTAGAAATGTGTGCAACCCCATTTAGTTTTCAATTAGAATACCAAATCCCTTTATGTGTCTACGGGTTCATTTATAGAGTATGTTCCCACTAAGTAACAAATGAAACCAAAGCTTGTAGCCTCAGTCTCTATTTCTGACACCTTTCTGACCCAGAAGCTAAAGTTTAGATGCTGTAAACGTTGAAACTTTTGTTCCTGAGAGTAATGCCAACGCACCGGAGGTTTCTTCTGCTGGAAATCTAAACTAAGTAATATATGAAGCTTGCACTTTTGCTGGCAAGAGTACACACTAGTGCTTTTATGATGACGAACTCTACTCAATTTAATCAGAGATAAACAGAAGTCAAGATTACCATATCACAAACTACCTAATCTCTTCAATAGCGCTGAAACATACAAACTTGATTTCTGTCGTGGAGTAACATAGTCTGATTGAGACCTCGCAAGAAAATGGATTTATCGAGAACAAAGGGAGAACTAGAAAATACATTGCTGCTAAAATTATTGTAGCTGGAACTCGCGTGAGAGTAGGGAGTAGGGTGATACCTGGTAACATGTAATGCCAACAACGACGTCGTAGGACCAGTCTCGGCAAGAACAGGCAATCTCAATCACATTGGTGGACCAGGTGAGTATGGACTTGTACCAGCAATGGAGCCTCCTCATGAAGGAAACTGAGGGCACGCGAGAAACTGGTAGCAACACGGCAGATCTGTGTAGGGTGGCCTGCATCCATCGCACAGTTGGGTGCAAGCTCAGCGCTAAAAATTGTAAAGCAGCTCGGGTGGTGCGCAAGCATCGCCCCAACCAACTCCCCTTGCAACAGGTAACACAAGCCCTGCTTGCTTTGGAGAGGCACTGGAACAACAAATTCAGGAAGCCGCTGCATTGTGGCTCAGAATCATCGTCACCAATGATGTTCTTCTCGATTCGGTAATAATCGATGAGATCCAGAATGTCTTCTCCTTGGTACAAGGCTGACTTCACATCCTGGGCCAGTAAGTCGAGTGTGCTAACAGCAGATCTTTCCTTTCTCGCTTTTCTCTGCATCCTCTGCTCCTCTATGTCCCTCAGCACCTGCTTCATTTCTGCGATAGTGTGAATCTGTAGCTCGCGAAGCTTTCGCGAGGCATCAAAACCGATATTAGAAAGGATCTTGTTCAGAAGCAAGCTGATGATGGGCGCCAGATACCAACCAAATACGGTTATGATCCACCCTGCCGCTGCAATCCTCCAAGGATTCGCCATGGAGACTTTCCAAAAGTTGGGTGGGGGTTGAGGGGGATGGATCTCTAGGGTTCTCGGTATTCTTGGAGGCAGACAGCATAAATACTCCAAACTGGAGGACTATTTAACGCAATTCCTGCCAAATCAAAAATCATCGCTCTAGGACCGTGAGTTAAACAATGCCACGACAGCGACTGGAGTAAGGATTTGTATTAGATATATGCGTGGAACTTTCCCTATGATATAGGGATGCGTATGTATTTTCATGAGGCTTGCGAGGCTAACGAGTAGGCTGTTTTTCTTTATGGATGTGTGTTCTATTCTGTACATATCGTACTTTCTTAAAACTAAAAACATAGGAAAAGGTGAAACTCTGCCACTTCCTAGCGCTCTCTGCACATGGTGCACCTCGACGGGCCACTACCGTCTTCACAGGCAGTTTCACCTGAAGGGAACACTTCTCTACAGGAACACAGGGTTCTCTCAGACGCCTAACTGCGGCTACACGAGAATAAAAGCACGCAGAGGTTTCTCCTATAGGGTTCCTAGCGTAGAGACTCACCTCGGCGACCAGACCAAAGAACAGTAAGAAAAAATCATAAAGACACGCTTTACTCCATAGAAAAAGACTCGATTACATGCAGCTTTCCCCCGAAGGGATAGGAACAAAAACGCTCACCTTACCACAGGTGAGGTAGTTGCTCCTGCTCGCTCACAAATACTGCTATGTTACAAGAGTAGAAACTGGTTCACGCTCTCTCTGAGTGTGTGTTGATGCTACCTCTCTGCTTCTAATGCTAATGATTCTTTGGTGTCGTGTTCTTCGATCGATGAAGACTTTTATAAGAGTGCCGTGAGCTTTATTCTTGACACGTCGTAGACAGCGGTCGAGCTCTAGCAGCGCCAGCGCATTGCCATTCGTGGTCACCAACAGACTCCAGGCACACTGATGCGGCGTCTTTATCTCACAGTCACACCTGCACACGCCTCCTCGCGCAAGCTTATCAGCTTACAGCGATGGATGAGCATCGCCGCACCTGAGGAATATTCAAACGCCTCGGTACTCCTCGTGGGACAAGTCCCGAGGTTATCTTCTCATACATGCAACATTAGGGAGATTTCTAATAACGCGACTATTAGCGTTAATGACGCCGATATTTTATATTCATCTGACAGTTCTGATATTTTATATTCTTCGTATGACGTAGTAAGGTATCTTCCTGGGTAACGACAATATATATATACCAAAAATTATACAATTTATCAGAGCTGTCAGATGAATATAAAATATTGGCGTCAATAACGCTAAGAATCACGTCATTAGAAATCTCCCTAATGGTGCATGCACGACAAGACAATCTCAGGACTTGCCCCACGAGGAGTACCGAGGCATTTGAATATCCCTCAAGTGCAGCGATGCTCATCCATTGCAACAAACTGATAAGCCTATGCGAGGCGGCGCGTGTAGCTGTGAGATAAAGACGCCACAGTAGTGTGGCTGGAGTCTGCTAGTGTGCACGAATGGCAGTGCGCTGGCGCTGCTGGAGCTCGACCGCTGTTCACGACGTATCCAAAAATAAAGCTCACGGCGCTCCTATAAAAGCCTTCATCGACGAAAGAACAACAAACAAAGGAATTACCAGCATCAGGAGCAAAGAGCATCAACACACACACTCAGAGAGAGCGTGAGCCCGTGTCCACTCTTGTCACATAAGAGTGTTTGTGAGCGAGCAGGACTGACTACCTCGCCTGTGCTGAGGTGAGCATTCTTGTTCCCTGTCCCTTCGGGGCTTTCCGAAAGGGAAAACCATATATAATCGAGTCTTTTGCTATGGAGTAAAGCGTGTCTTCGTGATTTTTCCTTGCTGTTCTTTGGTCTGGTCACCGAGATGAGTCTCTACGCTAGAGACTTTATAGGAGAAACCTCTGCGTGCTTTTGTTCTCGCGTAGCCGGAGTTAGGCATCTGAGAGAATCCTATGTTGCCGTAGAGAAGTGTTGACTTCAGGTGAAACTGCTTGGAGAGACGGAAGTGGCCCGTCGAGGTGCGCCATGTCCAGAGAGCGCTAAGGAGTGCTGGAGTTCCTCCTTTTTCCTTGTTCTAGTCCCGAAGAAAGTACGGTGAGTACCGAATAGGACACACATTCCTGAAGAAAACAGCCTGCGGTCTTGTTGACCTTGCAAGCCTCCGAGATCCTAAAAATATATACGCGTCCGCATATCAGAGAAAAGTTCCACGCATATATAAGTGCACAATATTTTATACCCTAAAATATCCTATATATACGCGCATACATATATCCTGAATATATCCTAAAAATACCTCAACAAAATATTATATCTCTGAATATAAATTATAAATTTTTTAATAATATATTATATTGCTGTTACCCTAGTATCGGAGACAGGTTATCAGCCATTGAAGATAAAATATCTTAATTTAGAGGTTAATATAGATAAGGTCGTTAATACTAAAGAAAACACTTATATATATATATATATATATATATATATATATATATATATATATATATATATATATATATATAGTTTACCATGGAAGAATCTTACTTAGAAGATGAAATTAATAAATAGAATAAGAAGCTATGGAGTAAAGTGTGTCTTCGTGATCTAAATTATAAAAATATTATATCTCCGAACATAAATTATAAATTTTTAATAATATATTATATTGCCGTTACCTTGGTATCGGAGACAGGTTGTCAACCATTGAAAGATTAAAATACCTTAATCTAGAGGTTAATACTGGTAAGGTTATTAATACTAAAGAAAATAATGACAAAAGGTGTAGAAGAAATCCAAAAGAAGACATATTTGGCATACATCTCATAATCAACTGAATACTATTGTGGACTTAATATATAATTTCTTCATATCTTGGGGGAAAAGACAAGATATCCTCGATAATAAATTTGAAAGTCTATTGGCTGAATATCAAAAGCTTACTTAAAAAATACTGTGGACTCAAAGATAAGATTGATATTATATTACAAAAATTAGAAGAAGCTAAAGGAAGGCAACATACAGTCTGCAAGAATAACGATTATATTAAAGAAGAAGTTATATATATTGGAAAGAATATAAGTAAAACATCTCTATCTAAAGAATTTTCATTTGAAATAAAGATTGAGGTTTTAGAAGTTAAAGAAATTAGCCCAAGAAATAAAAACCTTGATCATATCATAAGCTATATGTCTGATTATAATCAATCATTAACAAAGGTAGCAAAGTATTTAACTCCGCCTGTCGGATTTTCTGATCACGACTCTCCAAAAGAAGATTCTAGGATTATAATAAGACAGAATAATACCATTCTCTAGCTGTTGGTTCAGATTCTAAAAAAACTAACCTCTGAATACCATAAAACAGATATAGTATTAGCTTCTTTAGGAATAGTAGTATCTCAATATAGTATCAATTCAGAAAATGGAATTATTTAAGAGTCTCATTGGAAGAGACAAAGCCATCCAATTAGTTAGGCAGGATTCAAAACCCTTAAGTATAAGGCATATGTTGTCTTTGCCATGCAAAAAAGATGATACCGAGAATTTAGAGGAAGTTATTGATATTCAAAAAGACTTAGAAAGATATCAAACTGATAGCCTAAGAAAAATAAGACTCCAACAGGTATATCATATAAGAATATTTGAGAATAAAAGTGGATTATATAGAATATCAAGAGAAATAGAGTTAAGCGTGATAACGCAACCAGTTGACTTAAGAATAGTAAGCAAAGATATTGAAAATGAACTCATATATTCAGGTTACTAATATATTAACCAAGGAATGTATATTATAGGAATACAAGGTTTGACCAGAAAGAAATTAGGAACAAAAGTTCTAATAAACTTGTTAGACAAAAGATGGGGAACCACTGATAAAGCTGGTTTAGGTTTTATGGAAGGAGATATGAATGAAAATAGATTAATAACATATATAGCTCCAGATTTAATGATGCCAGTTAAAGAATTTGCTAAAAAATAAGCTTTGGTTTTCAAACCAAAGTACATGAAGATTTTAAGGGAACTAATTTACTAGTAAGCAAAGAATTCATAGGAAGGTTAACAAACAGAAGTAGCTCAAGATATAGAGTAGACATCAATGATGTCATAGAAAGCATGCAATCCAAGGGTATAAAATTTATGAGTCCTCTTAAAATAAGCTCTGAGGAGAGAGAGCAGGAGAACAATGGAATATAAGTAATAAAATATTATTAGAAAGCTATGAAGAAGATGAAGAAGAAAAATAATGTTTATCTCAAGATAATATTTACGATAATAATGACTTTATAGATTCCTTAGACAGTGAAAGTCTGCGTAACCTAGATAATACATTAGAAGCTATGGAAGTAGAAATAGGAGGTTCTAAATGATGGAGAGAAAATGAAACTGGTGAGCCTTCTAAAAAAAATGAGGGACCCAATGAAAGACCTACAAGAAAGCCTGGAAAATGGCCACCTGAAAAAGAAGAGTTCCAACCTACATATATTTCCGAAGAATATAAATACATGGGAAGTAAAAGAAGGGGATTTGAAAGAGCTGTACAATTTCAAAACTCAAAGAGTGATGGTGCAATATTAAATTTAGCAGCTCATGATCCCATAGATTGGCCAAATATAATTAGTATTTGGAAAGGCCTAATAGTCTAGAAGTATATACAAAATCAGCATAATATAGGTACTAGGGTTAAAGATATGATAACATACTTAGAAACATTTCTGGGTGAATCAGTAAAAGTTTTATGGGAAGAATGGGTAGAAAATTACCCTAATTTATATGGAGAATTAAAAAGAGCTGAAAATAATCCTAATAATTTTGCAAATATGATATCAAATATTATAATAGCAGAAAATCCAGAAATTGGTCATACTACGCTACAAAATGAAAGGCTAAGAGAATTAGAAAAACTCTCTTTAGCAAGATGGAAAGGCATAAATGAATTTTCTCAACATTTTCTATATAATGCCTCCACAGCAAAATAAGGATATAATAGAGCTATAGTTGAGAAATTTTTTAATAAATTACCTAATCCTTTAGGAACCATGATATTTGAAGAATATAAGAAAACTCTTATAGGGCATATTGCAAATATTTCCCAAGCCATAAACATTGTGTTTAGACAACTAAGAAAAATATGTACAAATATACAAACCCAAAGATCTATGAAGGCAAAAATAATTTTGTTGACGAAACGATGGCGCCTAACGCCTCGCCTCCTGACCCCTCTCCCTCCCCCGCCGTCTCGCCTCCCTCCACTAGCCTCCTGCCGGAGTTCACCCCGAGCCCGGTGGCCAACCCCTCGGCGCCCGCGCCTCTTGCCCACTCGAAGACAGTGTTCTCCTTCCCCGATCCTTCCCAGGCGGTGCCGTACGTCTCTTGTGGTCGCTCGAAGTTGGAGCGTTGGTGTGAAGGTAGCCCGAGCTCTCCCAGTTCGTGCAGAACCCCGCCTTCCTTCCGCGACGTGGTGGCTTCGTTTGCGGCGGTGGTTGGAGACCGGAATATGGAGACGGCCGCTGGTCCTCTATCACCGGGCGGGGGTTCCTCCCGTTTGGTGGCTCCGGCGGCGGCCTTTGCTGCGGGCGTAGCGGCTCCTGCGTTGGGGGCTGCCCCTCTGCCGGCGTCCTCCTGGGCCCCCAGGATTACACTCCTTCGGTGGGACCCTTTTGGGCGGAGGGGCACCGTGTTCTTGTCCGGCGGCGCCTGACCTGTGCCGGTTGGATGGCAGATGGCAGAATCTCGCAACACGCGTCGTAGGCGTCGGCGTGCCTCCCGCCCTATGCGCCGCCCAATCCCTTCGGACCTCATCGGCAAGTGTTTCAACTGCTTCTTGCCATCTCACATTGCTGCTCGCTGTCATCAGAAGACTCGTTGTTTTCGCTGCCGGTCCCACGGTCACCATTCCCGCGTGTGTCCGCTGGTGACCAGCAGTGCGAACATTCGACCTCGTCCGGCTCCTCAACGCGTCTCCGTGTGGCGACGGATTTCTCCGGCCCACGAGGCTACCTGTGTCGCCCCCTGCAACGGTCCTCTCCGGTGGGTGTGGCTGGTGACGCTGGTGCTACGTGGTCCCTAAACCATCTTGCTCCTCCCCGCGTCTCTGTGTGGCGACGGATTTCTTCGGCCCAAGGGACTATTAGTGCTGTTTCCCGCTACGGTCTTCTCCGGCGGGGACCGCTGGTGGCACTGGGATGGTGCAGGGCACTATGGAGGTTTCTGGTGCTGGACAGCTGCATCGTCGTCAACGTCCGCGGTTTCGACAGCGATCTGGGCAGGTGCAGCCTGATCACTCTCTGGTTCCTGATGTTCCTAGACCGGATGTCGGCTCCTCGGAGGTTTCTAGTGAAGCTCTGCAGCCTCTACCATGCATCATTGATTGGAGCGATCAAGTCATGAGGGCTGAGCAGGACCTTGCGACAGCAGTGTTGGTAACGGTGATCAGTGATGATGTTTTGGCTGCTGTGGATGAGGTGGCAGCAGTGATCGTAGCTAGAATTGATGTTGCTGCTGGTTCTCTTGTGCTACGTCGGGCGTCCTCTTCCTCCTACCTGCTCATTCTTCCTGACGCGGGCCTGGTGGACCGTCTGGTTGGTCTGCCTCAGCCGATTCGTTTGTCTGAATTCAACTTTGGCCTCTTATGCAAGCATTGGAGCCGCCTGACTGGTGCAGTGGGTCATGTTTTGCCGTTTCTAATAGATGTTGAACTTCACGGCATACTGCCTCATGTTTGGGAAACTTCCACTGTGGATCGCTTCTTGAGCCCTCATGCTTGGGTTCAGCAGGTCCATCCGGATACCCTTGGGCTTGTGGATCTTTCTTGCTTCCGGTGTCTGGCTTGGAGTAGGGATCCGTCTGCTCTTCCCTCCTCAAAGGAACTCTGGGTGGCGGACGGCTGTTGTGGAGAATCCTCCAGTGAAAAGGGTTCTGGCATATCCGGTTGAACTGCGTTATTCCATTGCTCTCCAGCCAGATGCTCCGAACCCTCCTCCCCCTGATGGTGGGGATGATGATGATGATGTTCGGGATAATGACAGTGATTTTGATAGGTGTCGGCGACGTTTTCGGTCTCCTTCGCCACCGCCAAGTTCAGGCCCGCTAGGGGATGATGCTTCTGGCCATGTTGGTTCTTGAAGGGTGATGGTTAAGGCTCTTGGAAATCATGTGTGGCCCAACCCCTGGCAGTCAGCTCACTACTTTTGGCCATGGGTTCCAAGGAGTCCGTCTCGACACCCAATGTGGAGGTGGCAGCAAATGCAGTGATCTTGGGGTCTGTTGTGGTTGATGGCAATATTGGAGAGTTCACCGCCCTCTCGTTGGCCTCCCCATCTTTAGTGCGGTTCGTGGTGGACTCTGGTCTTGGTTTAGATCTGTTGGGCCCTCGATTGAATGATACTACTACTGGACTCGGCTGCGACTCTCTGGGGGTTGCCTTTGGCACTGGCGAGGCTACGGCCCAAAGCTCCCCGGCCTGCTGAGGGGGTCGTGCTCTTCCTTGAGCCCCCATAGGTATGGCAACGGATGGAGCCTCTGCTCCGGCCTCGCCGCTTCGCTCCTCTGCGGCCGCCTTCGTGGAGTCCAATCTGATGGTGCCTCTGGCAGCAAACTTTCCTCCAGTGGAATGTTGCTTGCCTGAGGATCTGAGTCCATTGGTGCCTGCCTCGCCCGAGCTCCCTGCTCAACCCCTAGCTCCTCGGTTGGGGGAGGGTTTGCTGCGGGGTGGAGGTCTCGCCACGCCTCCCCTGCGGGTCTACTCCAGACAGAGGCGCCGTGCTAAGAATCTTGCGCCGGCCACCACGGATGGCTCCCCGTCCCGGGTACTTGACCAAGTTTGCAAGCCTGTGGATAAGTTGCTTCCTCAGCCTGTATTGCATAAGCGGCGGAAGAAGGCCCCCCCACTGGGTCTCTACCACGGCGAAGCCGGCGGGTTGCTGGAGCCGCTCCCTGTTCTCCTGGACCGGTGCTCTTGGAGGCCCAGAAGTCGGTTATGCGGCACCTTGGGTTCGGGGAAAGGGAGTTTATTCAGCCAGATGCCCAAGATAAATACAGTAAGCTTTTCATGCCACTGCTCTTCGAGTCCCATGTCTGTGCTTTGGCTTCTATTTTTGGCTGGAAAGTGGGAGATGGTGAGGAGGTGCGTGCAGCTGATGTTCTTAATTGATGTAAGGTTTGGTCCTGTTGTTGGGTCATTTATTTCTCGGGTCAATGAATCCTTCTATAATTCTAGTTTGGAATGTGCGAGGCCTAAATCGTAGGGATCGCCAGAATTCTGTCAAAGATGTTATCCTGTCCAGCAATGCGGACATTGTTTGTTTACAAGAAACTAAGGTCACGAATATTTCCCAACATTTGCTTCTCTCTGTCTTTGGCTCTGCTTATGACAATTTCACTGCACTCCCTGCCAATGGGACTAGAGGAGGTGTTCTAATTGCTTAGAAGGGATGTTCTTGCCAGGCAGAGGCGTCCAGGGTCGACACATACTCAGTTTCTTTTTTGTTTTCGGAACAAGATGGTCGCAATTGGTGGTTCACTGGCGTTTATGGGCGACAAGGTGATGATGAGAAGGTACTATTTCTGCAGGAACTGAGGGATCTTAGGGCACTGTGTAATGGACCCTGGCTACTAGGTGGAGATTTTAACTTGATTTATCAGGCTGCAGACAAAAACAACACAAATTTGGATAGAGCCATGATGGGTAGATTCAGGTATTTCCTTGATGACAATGAGCTGAAGGAGATTCCACTCCTGGGTCGTAAATTCACTTGGTCTAATGAGAGGAGATCGCCTACTCTAGTCAGGCTAGATCGGGCTTTTTGTTGTGGTAATTGGGATAATATTTTCCCGGATGCTGTCTTACAAAGCATTGCAGCTAGGGTCTCGGATCACTGTCCACTCATTCTTGGGCTAAAAGTGAGCACTAGTGGCAAGCGATGATTCCATTTTGAGAGCTTCTAGACCAAGATGCCTGGCTTCCTTGATGCTGTAAAACTTAATTGGGAAGCTCCGGTGCAATCTAACTATGCCGTTGGGGCTATCTTCCTCAAATTGCAGCGGCTCCGTAAAGGGTTGCAAAAATGGGGGCAGCGGAAGGTGGGAAATATCAAGGCGCAATTGGTCTTGGCCAGGGAGATTCTTCACCGTTTGGAAATTGAGAGAAATTCTAGAGCACTCTCTGAGCACGAGAAATGGCTGAGGAAGAAATTGAAAAGCCATTGTCTTGGTTTGGCCTCTCTTGAGCGAACCATCTCTCAATTGCGGTTTAGGATACTTTATCTTCAGGAAGGTGATGCAAATATGACCTTTTTTCACCAGCAGGCCAGATTCAGAAAAAAGAAGAATTTTATCCCCAAACTGCAAGTTGGTAATCAGGTGGTTGTTTTGCAAGAAGAGAAGCAGAAGGCAGTAGATGATTTCTATGAGGACATCCTGGGCAAAGCTGAAGAAAGGGATTTTACTCTTGATTTAGATGAATTGGCCATCCATGAGCATGATCTATCCGAGCTGGATACTCCCTTCAATGAGGAAGAAGTGTGGGCTATGTTAAAGGATATGCCTTTGGACAAGGCCCTGGGATCGGATGGTTTCACTGGGCGGTTCTACAAATCTTGTTGGAGCATTATCAAGGATGACTGTACTGTTGGCTCTAGGTACCATCCAATATGGCCATAATTATAAATTCCGGCTCCTGAACACGGCTTTCATTACCCTGCTGCCTAAAAAAGTGGATGCGGTTGAAGTTAAGGATTTTCGGCCTATAAGCCTGATTCATAGCTTCGCCACATTGGTGACTAAACTTTTGGCTAACCGGCTGGCCCTTCTCCTGCCTTCCTTGATCTCTGTTAATCAGAGTGCTTTTGTACGGGGAAGGAAGATACATGATAACTTTATGTTAGTTCAGCAAATGGTCAAATGCTTTCACAAGAAGAAAGAGGCACATATCCTTCTTAAGCTGGACATTTCCAAGTCATTTGATTCAGTTTCCTGGTCCTTTCTTTTTGAGGTCATGCGCAAGGTGGGCTTTGGTCAGCAGTGGAGGGATCTTGTCTGTCTAATTTTATCCACCTCTTCGACACAATTCTTGGTTAATGGCGAGCCTGGGGATATTATTTTTCACCACCGTGGCCTCAGACAGGGTGACCCCCTGTCACCAATGTTGTTTATTCTAGTTATGGATGTTCTAAATTCCTTGATTAATTTTGCCACCTCAAAGGGATTATTGCAGCCTTTAGCCATTCAACAAGCGTGACATCGAGTCTCCTTTTATGCTGATGATGCGGTTATATTTCTGAGACCACACAACATGGACTTGGTCACTATTAAATAGCTTCTGGACTTGTTTGGTCACGCCTCCGGTCTTAGGACCAATCTGTCCAAGAGTTTGGTTTCCCCAATACAGTGTACTGAGGAGGAACTGGCACTCACTGCAGAAATCCTCTCATGTTCCATTAAGACTTTTCCTTGTACGTATCTTGGTCTTCCACTCACTATTGAGAAACCAACTAAGGAGGTGTTGCTACCCATAGTTGATAAGGTTGCAGAGTATCTCCCTGGTTGGAAGGATTCTCTAATGAACAAGGCTGGTCGGCTAATTATGGTAAAGGTTGTTCTGACTGCTGCCCCGATATAATTTAATTGCCATGGATCTTCCAAAATGGGTGCTTAAAGCTATTGATAAAAAACGGCGGGGTTTCTTGTGGAAGGGCCACCAACAAGCCAATGGTGGAAGTTGCTTGGTAGCTTAGGAGAAGGTTCAGAGACCACTAGAGTTTGGAGGACTTGGGATCCATAATCTTGAACTTTTGGGATGGGCACTTAGGATTAGGTGGCTCTGGGCGCAAAAGACCGATGCTGAGCGGCCTTGGGCCGGCCTTCCAATCACTATCCCTCATCAGGCCCCAACCCTTTTCAATGTTGCAGTTGACGCTATTGTTGGCAATGGTGAAGAAATATTGTTTTGGACTGATAGGTGGCTTGATGGGCGTACCGTCGCTGAATTGGCACCAAATCTGTTCAATGCAGTCCAAAAATGAACAACCAAAAGAAGGACAGTGGCCCAAGCTTTGCGTAATAGAAGTTGGGTTCTAGACATTAAGGGAGCTCTTACAGTTGAGGTCTTGCTTGACTACCTCCTCATTTGGGATTTGGTGGATGGAATCATTCTACAACCGGAGATTCCAGATCGCTATAGTTGGAAGTTAACGCAAGATGGTTCTTATAGCAGTAAATCTGCTTATGCGGCCTTCTTTGTGGGGTCTATCAAGTTTGAGCCTTGGAGGAGCATTTGGAAAACCTGGGCTCCCCGCGCTGTAAGTTCTTTATATGGTTGGTGTTCCACAATCGGGTTTGGACTGCAGATCGATTGGCAAAGCGGAACCTGCCCCACCCCGAGTCTTGTCCCCTATGTGATCAAGAGGCTGAAACAATAAACCATTTGCTAGTGGGGTGTGTTTTTTCTCGGCAAGTTTGGTCGCTGGTATTTCAACAGATAGGATTGCTTCGGTTGGCTCCACAACCTAGCGTGACCCGTTTCTCGGGTTGGTGGAAGAACGTCGCGGTTGCTGTCCCTAAGGAGATGCGGAAAGGCATCAATTCCCTGGTTAATTTGATAGCTTGGGAAATTTGAAAGCATCTCAACTCTTGTGTCTTTGATAGCAAGAGACCAAGCATTCAGGATATACTAAGGGATATTAGTTCTGGGGGGGGCTTTGGTGCTCGGCAGGAGCAGCAAAACTTCAGGATCTTGTGCTCAGGTTGTCTGCTGGGGTTTAGAGCTTGGAGACTTCTGGTCGCTTTCTTCGCTTGAGTGGCGAGTATGTGTTTAGTTTTCAGAGAGAGAGTGTAAGGTCCTGGACCTTTGTTCCATCCTTTCTTCTTAATGAAATGACGCGCAGTTCAAGAAAAAAAAGATCTATGAAAAGATCGGAATATGGTTTCTGTAATAAGATTATTCAAATACCTATGTCATATTGAGAAGGAAAATGTGCTAGTAGAAAAATATTATAGGCCATATAAATGGGATAATAGAAACTTTAGAATCAAGAAAAGATTCTTCTTAAGAAGATCAGACAATAGAGCCCCATTCTTACACAAAAGAAATGCAAGAAGATATAACCCAAGAAAAACATATGATAAAACATGTGGGTGCTTTATATGTAATTCACTTGACCATCTAAGTAAAACTTGCCCTAATAAAGATCGAAAGAGGTACTCTAGCAAATATGAAGAACAAGAGAGAGTATTGATTATAGATAGTGTCAATGAAAATATATTAGTATGTGATGATGAAATAAAAGATGATGAATCAATCTACTCTGTCATAGAAACAGAAGAAATAGAAAATGAATCTACTGATGATGAAATAGAATTCATAGAAAACTTGTCTGGTTTAAAAATAGAAATGATGGAGTGTTGACAGTAGTTATTGTATGATTTTGCCCATCAAACAATCATGAAAAAGGATATAAATGAGAGCCAACACCTAGAATAGGGTTTAAACTGATAGAATTTCATGAGTTTTGGTAAATCTGTGTTTTCCAGGGACTATACAGGAAAAGAACCAAAGAGGACCCACACCGTAGAGAAAAATGCTGAACTACGCTGCGGTAGGAGATTAAGAATATTTTAGAGAACACCAGAGACACGCCTGCCGAAGCAGGTCCCGCAAGTCAGAGAGGGAGGGTCGGCCGACCTGTCAGAGAGGCCGTCTCGCCTCCGCTTCGACGTGGACCCACATCCCGCAATTTCACGCAATCTACACCTTCCGTCAAAGTCGGTTTGATCTAAGGGCCACGGTTCATCCCACCGGCCTATATAAGGACCCCTAGACCTCCCAGGGTTTCATATGATCCGGAGAAAAATCAATCCAGGGTTTCAGAATTCCACCGACATATCTATAGTAGAGTAGAAACCCAAGATAGGATCTAGAGCCAAGCATCAAGTAGAAGATTAGCCTTGTAGTCTCTCCAGATTAGGGCTATTCTTGTTCTAGAAGTGGTGTAGTAGTAGAGCTGGAGATAGTTGGAGGAGTTGCCGGCCTGTCGGTGACTGCTCTACAACTTGTACTCGCGGATTCAAGTCCTTCTTTGGGGCTTGTTTCTGAAGATTTCTTTGGAGTTCAACTTCTAATCCAATTGAGTAACGTTGCTATTATTGTTCTTGAGGTTTATGATTCATTTGAGTGCTTTAGTCTTGGTAGCTCCTTGATTGAAGTAGTTATTTATAGTTTAAGTGTGGTGCTTAGATTATATTTACTCGTAAATGCCCTATACTGTCCGGATCGGTGGTAGATCGCGAGGGTGACCTAGCCTTGTTGAGTCTTACACATTCCACCTCCCGTCAGTAGGACCATAGGTTTCCATTACTAAGGAACTTACCCTTTGTTGGTGTATTCCTATAGTAATACCCCTTTCAGAACAATCATATCATATCTTGTGAGGATTAGAACTAGAAACCTTAGCAATCTCCTATATCACCTATTTTCTCAGTCCTTGATAGCAACTCAGGGGTTAAGTCTAGATTCTAGTCATTGTTGACGGTAATTATAGTATGATTTTACCCGTCAACCAAACATGAAATAAGGGTATAAAGGCAAACACCACCATAGAATAGGGCTTTAACTGACAGAATTCCATAGTTTTAGTGAATCAGTATTTTGTGTAACACCCCAGGTGTTAGTCACGAGCTAACCAGCGAGTGTGGACCTAATCAAGTTATTTCAATCAATGATCCTAATCGCTATTTTATATTCATATCATCTACCATGATCATTGGAAATGGTTCATAAAGATCCGAATTGAGAATTCACATGGAATGACAAGTTATTCACTTAATTGGATTTATGGATTAAGTGAAGATGAGCATGCAAAGCCAACCAAACCTTGCAACCTTGCCCAAACAACTCTATTTGAACTCTACAACAAAAGTCAAGAAGGACTCATGTTGAGGAAATGTCAAGAAAATACCTCAACTGGCCTAAATATCCAAATTGAGCTCTCTAATTACATTAGTTTGACCAAAGTAGAAATATTATCTTGGAGCAAGAAATGAAGTTTGACCCAAAATAAGTTACAGATATTTTGGAGTAGAACAAATGTTATTTATGGACCAAGTCATGATTCAACTCCTAAGTGCCTCAAATAGTGGATACAATATCGAGGAAAAGCTGATTTCATGACTTGATTATTTTTCTAAGTCTGAAATCTGCCCCTATTGCAATGACGTGTTGCTTTCTCCAAATTTTGTTGAGCAACTTGAGTTGGACCAAAAATAAAAGTTGTCACAAACTCTTTGGAGCACAACATATCAAAATTTGGCATCAATCCGACCTTGTTTGACAAGGGTTGCTACTCGGTCTTCGATCGTAATTAGTATGTCGACAACATCAAGTTGATAGCTAATTATCTCCTAATATCTTTTCAAATGGCCGAGCTACCTTAATAAAAGTTGTAGAGTACTCTGAGGTAAGCAAATTTCATAATTGGCCCTTTGCCTAATTCGGCCCAAAAGCTGCCCAAACCGGCGTCTCAAACCTGCACCGACAACACCCGCCACGTGCTCGTCAAAATGCTGCAATAGAGAACACGTGCTCGCCGAGCTCTGGGCGCCACCTACCTACGCCAACCTCGCTGTGCCACCTCGCCTGCGCCCCTGCCGCTCCTCCCCGGCAAAAGGCGAGCACTAGAGCACTCCACTTCTCCCTCTCGCTCATTTGCTCACTCTATCGCTTGCTCTCGCCTGCGCAGCTGCTGTTCGCGGCTCCGTCCGCCATGGATGCGAGCAGAGCTCGAGCGCCGGCGTGGACCTCCTTCTCGGGCCTCCAATGCGCAAAACCTCCACCATCCCGCGCTCCAGCTCCAAAATGGGAACGCCAGATCCATTCCTCGCTTCCACTCTCTCTGCCCTCTTCCCCCTCGCCGGCGTGAGCGCGCGACCGCCATGGATGCCACCGAGCTCGTGGCCCTTGTCGTTCATCCACTTCCGGCTGTCCTTCGGCCAAATCGGCAGCGCCATCGCCTTCTCCAGGTCATGACGCATCTGAGGGACTCTTTCTCCGAGCACCTCGTTGCCGGGCTGCAGCTCGCCTCGGGCCGCCGCCGCGGCGTGCCGCCGGCGTGCGTGGCTGGGCCGCTGCAGGCCACCTCTCGCCATGCCGAGGGCACCGGCGGGTGCGCTGGCTGCTGGGCCAGCCCTGGCCCTATTTCACCGCCGTCAGCCGCTCCTCGGCCAGCCGGAGCCCAAGCCGGCCGTCGCCCTCCTCTTCTCTGCTCGAGTGAGCCAGAGGAAGAAGAAGGAGATTCCCTGTGTGCGCTTTGCTCTGTGTATGACAGGTGGGGTCAAGTGGTCAGCGGGTCCCGCGTGTCAGCTCCACTGGAGAGCTTGCTGGGTGCATGGACCGTGTGGATCTAGCGAGATCAGGGGTTAAATGTGTATTTGGTTTTCATTTCAGATTTCGTGCTATTAATTGTAAAATCAATATCTAGCGTTTGGGAGCTCCAAAAACGATGAGGCTTGTTTTGTTGGATTCGTGGTAACATTTTCTGCATGTTAGTGTAGTTGGTTGTGCCATGCATGTTTATTGTTATGCTGTATAAAATAGTTTTTGAAAAGTGGTTTATATAATGTATTAACTTGCTTTTGGCCATATTCTGAGAAATAGAAGTCCAACATATGTGATTCTAATTTTGTTAGGCTTCTAATGACATGCACTAGCTCATAAAAATATAAAACGTATATGTTGTTTACTGTTTTCAAGGTGTTTCATATTAATCTTTTTAAATAGGAAATAAATGGTCGAATTGCTTGTTATTTTTGTATCTGAAGTTATATTGCTCCAAATGGCATGAAAATTTATTTGTGGACTCTTGGTATGTTGTGTGATGTCTGGTTAAATTTTTGGGATTTATGGCACAAGTGTGACTGAGTTATTGATTTATCTTGTTTTATGCCTAATAAGTAGTTTTAAATGTGTAATAATTATTATATAGGTGTAAAAATGGAAAATGGTGCTCCTCTACCTTTGTGTGATATTTTAGTAACCTGAGAAACAATAATATGGCCATGTGTTTGAATAAAATGTTGAGTTTCACATTTATCTTACTCTCCAATGAATTGTTGCATTATAAACTTGTTTATTTTGTAATAATTAAATTATGGAACCTGAGCATGTAAGATTTGAACCTTGGTCATGTTTTGTAATTATCTAGCTCTCATAAAAATATTGGCTCCATTTGAGATGTTTATCACATTACTTAAAAAATTAAATAAATGACTTTTATGTAATATTTAGAAGGAGATTGGAGGTAAATAGACACATGCATATTGTTTATGACTTCTTACCATGTCTTAATCTGATATGAGTGTTATTGATCATGCTATGATGGTTGGAGCTATGTCCATAGTTCATAAGTATAGGTATGCTTTGATAGAAATCAAATTAATGTTGTTTTGCTTATGTACTGAAATGGCTGAAGGTGTAGTCTCTGTTGTTGGGATGTTTTCCCCATCAAGATGATGTTGCATGTAAATGTGTTCTATATAAAAGTTGTAGCCAACTTCTATATCTAGCTTGTCCTAAAATTTCTTGTTCATAGGCCTAATAGTTTAGGAGTTATGGCTTTTGGATGACTGCTGTCAGGTTTTGCCAATTTTCTGTCTAGATCTGATTGATTGCATTATTTGACTGAGTTATGCTTTGAATCACTTCTTGGTGATAATAGATCAGTTGTAGCATATTTCTATGTCTTTCCAAATTGTCTATGATCATCCCTTTTGGTGGTCTAAATCTCTAGTTATGATTGTTTGAGTTGGGAGAACAGAATCTGTCCAAGTCTGGACAGAGCTGTCTTCTTTGTGTTGTTTGACCTTTATATGTATTAAATCATCTGAAGAGGATAATACCAAAGTTGTAGACAATTTCAATAGCTTTCCAGAAAAGCTTAGATCACCCTGGTTGGATGTATATAGCTTCAGTTATGGTTAAATATTGTGCTTGCTGTCCTGCTGTCCTTAAAATGCATATGTGAGATTATGATTGCTTCCATGTTGCTTTGCTTGGTGTGTTTGTTATCTCATGGTTCAGTGATGGTAGATTAACATGTCTTGTATTACTTTCTCTTATTCATACATGTGTATTGTGCATCTCATTTAGGTACGATAGATGATGAACACGTGGAGTGAAGGACATGATGATGGAACTAACCACAAGACGGTGTGGTGGACTAATCACGAAGGTGGAAGGACTAACCGAGTGCTTGGATGGGAAATGCTCGTCGAACAAGTGTCATCTAACAAACACTAACTTAGTGTTGAACCCCAGGCAAGCCCCGGAGCATCCCTAAGCCTCCACCTATCTCTTTTTATAAATGCACCGGTCTTTATTAAATCGTATGTTTGTGCATTTAAGTATAGGAGTTGGTTTGAAACCGTTACTGCATATCTACCTTGTCTACTATATATGTGAACCTGATACTATTACTAAACAGGTGACCGATCTTATGCTTAGCCCTGCTTAGACCGGTAGAAGTCGGGTGATTTCCTGTCATCCACGAGAAAGTCGGGTGATTTCCTGTCATCCGCGAGTGTAGGTGGTGACTGACGAGATCCACATGGTTGGCTATATGTGTCACCATACCACAATGAAATAATGAGAGAATCAAGGCTAGGTACCGGGGAGCTGCATGACATGGGTCATGTTGACTTCGGTGCTGCTTGCGGCCGACTAGGACTGAGGCCACCAGACATCAGTTGAGATTGAAGGACGTCGTCACATAGCTGGCCAGATAAGTCGTTCTGACCACGAAGCCGAGTATTTCTTTCTGAGCCGAGCTTTGGTGCGACTAGGCAGACATATTCTGGAGGTAGGAAGTATGTGCGAAGACACCATTTTACCAAGGTCAGGTCAGGGACCTGATGCATCCTGGAAGTGGGTTGGTCTCTGAGAATATGGTCCCCGCAAAACTCGCGACATATTGCGTCTCAGAAGGATTTAACGGTGACCCAAGAAGCCAGTGGCTCGGCTGACAGGGTTTGTGATTGGCATATTTGCCAGCTGGTACAATCGATTCGAATCGCCATCTCTCCTGGTTAGTGAGTAACTGAACTGATCTTCTGGTGAGGTAGAGGTTAACAACTTGAACGTGATTAATGGTGAGATGAGGTTGATATCTATGGATATCAGAAATTATATGGTTTATTGATTGCTATAATATCAAGTGATTGCTTAGTATAGCTGCAAACCTTAGCTATAATAGTTGAACTGAAATCGAAGCTGAACAATATCTAAAATTGATAAGTTGAGGGATTGGTGTAGTAATGCTTTTTCTGCAAAAATGATGCTATCTCCTGAACTCCACCAAATAAGCCTTGCATATCCTTGAGAGTCTTTTTACTTACTTCCTGTCAGGTAAGTCTAGCTAAGTACAATTGAGTACTCAGGGTTTTATTCCCAATGTTGCAGGAGGAATGCTTGGTTGACTAAAGAGTTACTTCTATCCTTCGGGAGAGGAAGACTAGACCTCGTGTTATCTGTCTCATCTATGTTGCTGTGACTGGTCGGTACTTGGCACTGTATTATGAAATTAAGCTTATGTAAAATGATTTCGTATCCGCTATTGAACTTTTATGTAAAAGTTTATCTTGTACTCTGATGTATTTGAAATATGTGCGAATCTATGTATCATGTGTATGTGTACTGCTGAGCTTCTGTGATCCTTGGGGTATGTACTGTGTAAAAGTTTGAAATCCTTTGAGATTTCACGGACTACCGGGTTTATATTGGCTCAAGTGTGGCTTGATAGCTGGGAAAACAGCTGTCGCTGTACTTGTGCTCGTATAAATTGGTCGGTTCTGTTACAGTTGGTACCAGAGCAAAAATTCAGCATGTACCGTCACATGAGTATTTAAAAATAAAAAGTTTTGAGTTTGCAAAACTAATTACCAACTTATAGCTATATATAGGTGTTTTAAACAAATGGTTTGAACAAACTAAGTGTGCCAGGGACCAAGTCTTATAGCCCATATTAGGATTATTAGGTGGCTTATGTAAGTACTAACTGGGGAATTGCATCATGTTTCCATTTGCGGTTCATTTGGTTTTATTGCGCGGATATATGTGACATTGCGGCTTCTTATTGCTTCTTGGGTTGACGATTTATACCGGCCACTTCAGATGAGGTAAGGTGAGATGTGAGTGTACGATCGAACAACCGTCGATCTATGGGGAGTGCTTATGGTTACTGAAGTGAGTACATGTGGTTCATATGTGTACTTATGGAAGTATTGTGGTGTAATTACTTTCTGGGGTCGCAAGTGCTCATGGGAGCAGTTCCAGCAAAAAGTGCTTCTTGTTGCCATGCATACATGTGGGGTTGGGATGAAATGAATCTTCTGTAGGTATGCTAACCTCGAATGCGTATATGGTAGTTAACGACTAGCTATATACCGAGAGAGTACGTAGGTTATGCCACCGACTTAGAACGTATTTGCCATGTTATATAGGCAACTAAGTGAGAACGAATAGGACGAGCATGCATCATGATTGTTGCATCATGTGATTGTTGCTTGTTGCATAAGTATGCTTCTTCTCACCTTGTTCTACGTTGTCTGAATAGTCTTATTAAGTTTACAACTTGTGTTGCCTCTCTTCCTTGCTTGTTTTGAAATCATAAGAGTTGCTAAACCTTTAAGTAGCCTCTATAAGTATTTCTCAACCATAAATCTTGGCAGAAGCTAAACCAATTCTGCCTGTAGGCTTCTCATTTGGCACAACAGACCCACCTGAGTTTTCTCTTAATGCTAGCCTATGGTTGTCATATGTTCTTGTTCAAGATCTATGAAACCAGGCCTGCATTTTCTTTCATCTAAAGCCTTATCCAAATCCTATCTGGAGTGTCTCCTCTAGTCCTTCTAGATGTCATGATGATAGCTTGATCTCTGTTAAATTAGATCTTATAATCTTTTCTTTGGAAATCAGGTTATGCAAAATCGATCACCCCTACAAATGATTTTATCCAATCTGTTCCTTGTTTCCAGCAGACATCTCCACATCTAGAGAATGTTCAGATTTCAGTCAACAAAGCTTGCCTACATCATGTTCATTGGAGTTTTTGCCCAAATCCTTGATTTGAACCTCTTCTCAGCTTACCCAGAAGTTTCCTTGTAATCTTTTCATTATGGATCATGTTATGGTTTTATCAATTCAATCTCACAAATCATGCATTGAATCTGTCCCAGGCCTAGCAATGTTGATCATTAAGAGTCTCCTAGTACTAATTAATGGTACACAAGCTCACGCCATTGGATGGTCTGAAGGTTTCTTGATAGATGCGAGATGCATGTGGAATTATAAAATCTCATGTTAGTTATTCTTGGTAGCTAACCTATAATTCTCTTATGCCATGTTTCTATCTAGACCCTTTCCTTGTTACTCACTTGAAGGAAACCATCTTGTGTGAGTTAAATCTCTCCTTCCCCATTTTCCTTGTATTCTTTCTGTATGAATCATGATGTTTGTCAACTCAACCTATGATTGTTGTATATAGTTGGTTCATGAGACATCTGGTTGTCTATGGTTATCTTCTTCTCAAGATGCTTGTCAATCTTTGTCTCATGATTTTCCCTCCTTCTATCTAATCTCTTGTAAATCATGGGTCGGGTAATCTCCATACTAGACACATGGAAACCGCGTGGGACTGAAGCAAAGCCTCATGTACTGCTATTTTGGCAACTAATCTGTCTTCTAACTCATGTTTTCATTGCAAAATCATGCTCTTGTTGTCTATTAACCCTATGATTGATTGTAGTAGCTTACGTTTCCTCTGCGAAATGTCATCCTTGCACAAATCTATACTTGCCACGCATGATTTTCTCATTGGTTGTATGTTCATTTATGTTGTTATGATCCGTGATCGATGATACTGCGATGAAACCGAGGACATCCTGTGGATCGCAACCACTAGGCTGTGTTGCTCGGCACGTGCGAATATCGAGATCTCTGATCATGATACATTGCAGAACTACACCGATGCGTAATATCTCGTATCTCCCAATCTATCCATGTTTCTTAAGATTTCTTGTTGGTCATGTTTGATAGTGGTGTTATGATTATTGACTGATGGTGTCGTGACGAAACCGAGAACCTCTTTGTGGGGACGCCCAATAAAGTAGTGCTTCTCGGCACACGTTGGTATCACGGCCTCTAATCGTAATCCATTATGAAGTAATACCAATGTGTTGTCTTCCATGGATTTTTCCTAAATCTATCTTTGAAGGTGCCTCTAATTCAAATTGATTTATCCCTATGTTTCTTGATCTATCTTGCAAAGTCTTTACCGACTCGATCCTTCAATGTTCTATCAGAAGGTACAGATGTTTGTCAAGTATATAGCTTCCTTTAGAAGTCACAAAGAGAATGATCTTTGAAGAGCAAGTCACTGACATCAACATTGACATACTACAAGATGTGGTAAACAAAGAATCTGACATGATCTACTAGGGCATATCAACCAGCACCTGCCATTATTGTGGGATCAAAAGAGCACACGAACTTTAAAGTTATCTGCAAAGTATCAGTCAGGCAATAGTTAGCAGGATGTGATATGTTTTCTGATAGGTTATTTGCAAGTCCACTAGCTTCTGTCCAAGTTCAATACCTATTTGCATGAAGATCATACAGTCAAAATAAATCTTCTCATGTGTTGCTTCATGTCTGCTGACCGTGATGGTGACCTTGTGCATGTATATCATCTGCAACCATTTGCTACAGAAGCTGAAGATGTAGAGCCTTTTTCGGGACAACTAACTAGTTACCCCAGTGTGAAGAATAGTCTGCAGCTAAGCAATAAAGTGTATTTGGTTCTTGTATCAAGAAGGAACAAGACCGGCCGTTATTAGTTTCTGCTCGATGAGATGATTGCCTCTGCTGATGAAATGCAGAAGTTTGTTCATTCGCTCTCTCATGTGAGCAATGTATTGCCCAATTGGATTAGTCTGTTTGACATAAAGAAATGGATGCATGAAATAGCCAAATAGATCACTATCAAGAAGTGTTGTTCCATGCTAACAAGTATGTTCCGGGGATATAAAGAAGTGTTTGACCATGTTTTTGAAGGCCATGTCTCATAGAACAATGCTATACCAGAAAACCTATAAGCCAATTGGTACTGTTTGTGGTACCCTCACTTCCAAGACCTTGCTATAATGAAGCCAATTCCATCTTTGTCAATCACTCAGATAGTGCAAACTATGGTTTCAGCCTAGTGAAGAGCTACAAAAGACACCCCAACAGATGAAGTCAATACCATAGTACATCTTGGTGCAATCAGGTGCCCTGTTTGATACTCTATGGTATGAACAACAAAAAGGACATTAAAAAAAAATAATTAGTTCCTTATTCTTGATCGGTCAAGGTGTTCTACCCATTCAACTCCTGAGAGTGTGAAGTGAAGATAAGTTGAATTATGTCAAACAACATATTTCAGATTTCTATTTGGAAACCCTCTGATCTCGGATTGCTGATGCAAAAATAAGAAGGTTTACCCAATGTCAAAAGTAGTTCAACAAGTTGGTTTTGTTAATTCATGGTTGTATCATGAAGAAAGTTGTACTCAAGTTGTTGGTAGAGGACTGCTTCTCAAAACTTTGTGAGTAAACATTCTACACAACCAACCTCATTAAACCTGCCAATCCGCTTCAATCTTGTTTATTCTCGGCTGCAAACGAGAATACATAAGTTTGGGACTGCTCATCGGTTTTCCTCGTGTACAAAAAGGTTTTTGATTCTATGCAGGAATTTGTGATTGTCTCATCAACCTGCACAATTCATGTCTGTCTAGACTAACCATCGTGCAAATGGGTATGCCAAGTTGCATATTGCACAAACTTTTGCTACTGCATGGTGCACCCCAAACCATTGCCTCGGATCATGAACTATAGTTTTCAGCTCATTTTGGAAGCATTTACAAGAATCACCTTACTCGAGTAAATGCCTGCCAGAATATTGTGCCTTGGAAGAGAATGGAGTGTAACCATATGCATCTGTATGCCTACACTTGTCACTTGATGTCCTCTGTGCCTTTTATCACGGAGTGACAGAAAACTTTGTGTACATAATGAAACTAATCCAGAGTTCATCCTATCTTCAGCATAGCATACCTCAGGCCAATCAGGAAGAATTGATCAAATCTTGAAATAGATATTGAGAGCATATGTGTTTTGTTTTTAAGGATCTTTTTAGAAATGGCGACTGCTATCATTGTTTTTCTTACAACAACAGTTATAAAGAGGTTACCTCAGGCTCTACCCAAATGACTGTTGCTACATAGACACGAGGGTTCCCTTATTGATGGACATCAAAAGCACTGAGCCGACAGAGTCAGCTATCGCATTCATCGTTCACTCAACAAACTCAAATAATTTTGTGTTGCCATCAGAGAAAAGAAAACTGCACACATGGAACCTTGTGTAGCTTTCCATCAGTCTGCATTTTAGTAATTTGGCCTCTACAATACACATAAATCTTGGATGTTGGTTAGCCGATTTCCTCTGCTCAGCAAATATCTACCTCGTCTATGATCTCATCCCATATGAGAATGGTGGTATATGCTATATCCACTAGAGAAACAGATGTTCTAAAACTACTCTTGGACACTCCAATTCACACCCTCATACTAAGAGTGCTAATTGGGATATTTTGTTTTGGGTTCCTCCCAAATTAGCTGTGTTGTCCTGGATTCCTCCCAAAGTAACAATGCTTTATAGAAATCAATGAAGGAACATTCTTCAAATAAGAGTCAACTACTAAGAATTCTTGAATGATCAAAAAGTTATCCTATCCTTAACGATCTCTCTTGCATTTGCATCAAGGTAAATGGAAGTACATGATATCTTGGAGTAATGACTCAAAAAACCTTTGTCGTCCGTACATTTTCATGAGCCATGAGGCGATCACCCCTGCCTATGAACGCTATAGAATTTTTAAGTAGCTTCATACTAGCACCGCCTTGGAAAAGGGGCTGACATGCTTCTTTACCCTTGAAAGCGCTTACGTTCCGAATGTCGGGACGAGATTCCTTTAAGGGGGGAAGGCTGTAACACCCCAGGTGTTAGTCACGAGCTAACCAGCGAGTGTGGACCTAATCAAGTTATTTCAATCAATGATCCTAATAGCTATTTCATATTCATATCATCTACCATGATCATTGGAAATGGTTCATAAAGATCCGAATTGAGAATTCACATGGAATGACAAGTTATTCACTTAATTGGATTTATGGATTAAGTGAAATTGAGCAAGCAAAGCCAACCAAACCTTGCATCCTTGCCCAAACAACTCTATTTGAACTCTACAACAAAAGTCATGAAGGACTCATGTTGAGGAAATGTCAAGAAAATACCTCAACTGGCCTAAATATCCAAATTGAGCTCTCTAATTACATTAGTTTGACCAAAGTAGAAATATTATTTTGGAGCAAGAAATGAAGTTTGACCCAAAATAAGTTACAGATATTTTGGAGTAGAACAAATGTTATTTATGGACCAAGTCATGATTCAACTCCTAAGTGCCTCAAATAGTGGATACAATATCGAGGAAAAGTTGATTTCATGACTTGATTATTTTTCTAAGTCTGAAATCTGCCCTTATTGCAATGACATGTTGCTTTCTCCAAATTTTGTTGAGCAACTTAAGTTGGACCAAAAATAAAAGTTGTCACAAACTCTTTGGAGCACAACATATCAAAATTTGGCATCAATCCGACCTTGTTTGACAAGGGTTGCTACTCGGTCTTCGATCGTAATTAGTATGTCGACAACATCAAGTTCATAGCTAATTATCTCCTAATATCTTTTTCAAATGGCCGAGCTACCTTAATAAAAGTTGTAGAGTACTCTGAGGTAAGCAAATTTCATAATTGGTCCTTTGCCTAATTCGGCCCAAAAGCAGCCCAAACCGGCGTCTCAAACCTGCACCGACAACACCCGCCACGTGCTCGTCAAAATGCTGCAATAGAGAACACGTGCTCGCCGAGCTCTGGGTGCCGCCCACCTACGCCAACCTCGCTGTGCCACCTCGCCTGCGCCCCTGCCGCTCCTCCCCGGCAAAAGGCGAGCACCAGAGCACTCCACTTCTCCCTCTCGCTCTTTTGCTCACTCTAGCGCTTGCTCTCGCCTGCGCAGCTGCTGTTCGCGGCTCCGTCCGCCATGGATGCGAGCAGAGCTCGAGCGCCGGCGCGGACCTCCTTCTCGGGCCTCTAATGCGCAAAACCTCCACCATCCCGCGCTCCAGCTCCAAAATGGGAACGCCAGATCCATTCCTCGCTTCCACTCTCTCTGCCCTCTTCCCCCTCGCCGGCACGAGCGCGCGACCGCCATGGATGCCACCGAGCTCCGTGGCCCTTGTTGTTCATCCACTTCCGGTTGTCCTTCGGCCAAATCGGCAGCGCCATCGCCTTCTCCAGGTCATGACGCATCTGAGGGACTCTTTCTCCGAGCACCTTGTTGCCGGGCTGCAGCTCGCCTCGGGCCGCCGCCGCGGCGTGCCGCCGGCGTGCGTGGCTGGGCCGCTGCAGGCCACCTCTCGCCATGCCGAGGGCACCGGCGGGTGCGCTAGCTGCTGGGCCAGCCCTGGCCCTATTTCGCCGCCGTCAGCCGCTCCTCGGCCAGCCGGAGCCCAAGCCGGCCGTCGCCCTCCTCTTCTCTGCTCGAGTGAGCCAGAGGAAGAAGAAGGAGATTCCCTGTGTGCGCTTTGCTCAGTGTATGACAGGTGGGGTCAAGTGGTCAGCGGGTCCCGCGTGTCCGCTCCACTGGAGAGCTTGCTGGGTGCATGGACCGTGTGGATCTAGCGAGATCAGGGGTTAAATGTGTATTTGGTTTTCATTTCAGATTTCGTGCTATTAATTGTAAAATCAATATCTAGTGTTTGGGAGCTCCAAAAATGATGAGGCTTATTTTGTTGGATTCGTGGTAAAGTTTTCTGCATGTTAGTGTAGTTGGTTGTGCCATGCATGTTTATTGTTATGCTGTATAAAATAGTTTTTGAAAAGTGGTTTATATAATGTATTAACATGCTTTTGGCCATATTCTGAGAAATAGAAGTCCAACATATGTGATTCCAATTTTGTTAGGCTTCTAATGACATGAACTAGCTCATAAAAATATAAAACGTATATGTTGTTTACTGTTTTCAAGGTTTTTCATATTAATCTTTTTAAATAGAAAATAAATGGTCAAATTTCTTGTTATTTTTGTATCTGAAGTTATATTGATCCAAATGGCATGAAAATTTATTTGTAGACTCTTGGTATGTTGTGTGATGTCTGGTTAAAGTTTTGGGATTTATGGCACAAGTATGACTGAGTTATTGATTTATCTTTTTTTATGCCTAATAAGTAGTTTTAAATGTGTAATAATTATTATATAGGTGTAAAAATGGAAAATGGTGCTCCTCTACCTTTGTGTGATATTTTAGTAGCCTGAGAAACAATAATATGGTCATGTGTTTGAATAAAATGTTGAGTTTCACATTTATCTTACTCTCCAATGAATTGTTGCATTATAAATTTGTTTATTTTGTAATAATTAAATTATGGAACCTGAGCATGTAAGATTTGAACCTTGGTCATGCTTTGTAATTATCTAGCTCTCATAAAAATATTGGCTCCATTTGAGATGTTTATCACATGACTTAAATAATTAAATAAATGACTTTTATGTAATATTTAGAAGGAGATTGGAGGTAAATAGACACATGCATGTTGTTTATGACTTCTTACCATGTCTTAATCTGATATGAGTGTTATTGATCATGCTATGATGGTTGGAGCTATGTCCATAGTTCATAAGTATAGGTATGCTTTGATAGAAATCAAATTAATGTTGTTTTGCTTATGTGCTGAAATGGCTGCAGGTGTAGTCTCTGTTGTTGGGATGTTTTCCCCATCAAGATGATGTTGCATGTAAATGTGTTCTATATAAAAGTTGTAGCCAACTTCTATATCTAGCTTGTTCTAAAATTGCTTGTTCATAGGCCTAATAGTTTAGGAGTTATGGCTTTTGGATGACTGCTGTCAGGTTTTGCCAATTTTCTAGTCTAGATCTGATTGATTGCATTATTTGACTGAGTGATGCTTTGAATGACTTCTTGGTGATAATAGATCAGTTGTAGTATATTTCTATGTCTTTCCAAATTGTCTATGATCATCCATTTTGGTGGTCTAAATCTCTAGTTATGATTGCTTGAGTTGGGAGAACAGAATCTGTCCAAGTCTGGACAGAGCTGTCTTCTTTGTATTGTTTGACCTTTATATGAATTAAATCATCTGAAGAGGATAATACCAAAGTTGTAGACAATTTCAATATATTTCCAGAAAAGCTTAGATCACCCTGATTGGATGTATATAGCTTCAGTTATGGTTAAATCTTGTGCTTGCTGTCCTGCTGTCCTTAAAATGCATATGTGAGATTATGATTGCTTCCATGTTGCTTTGCTTGGTGTGTTTGTTATCTCATGGTTCAGTGATGGTAGATTAACATGTCTTGTATTACTTTCTCTTATTCATACATGTGTATTATGCATCTCATTTAGGTACGATAGATGATGAACACGTGGAGTGAAGGACATGATGATGGAACTAACCACAAGACGGTGTGGTGGACTAATCACGAAGGTGGAAGGACTAACCGAGTGCTTGGATGGGAAATGCTCATCGAACAAGTGTCATCTAACAAACACTAACTTAGTGTTGAACCCCAGGCAAGCCCCGGAGCATCCCTAAGCCTCCACCTATCTCTTTTTATAAATGCACCGGTCTTTATTAAATCGTATGTTTGTGCATTTAAGTATAGGAGTTGGTTTGAAACCGTTGCTGCATATCTACCTTGTCTACTATATATGTGAACTTGATACTATTACTAGACAGGTGACTGATCTTATGCTTAGCCCTGCTTAGACCGGTAGAAGTCGGGTGATTTCCTGTCATCCGCGAGAAAGTCGGGTGATTTACTGTCATCCGCGAGTGTAGGTAGTGACTGACGAGATCCACATGGTTGGCTATATGTGTCACCATGCCACAATGAAATAATGAGAGAATCAAGGCTAGGTAGCGGGGAGCTGCATGACATGGGTCATGTTGACTTCGGTGCTGCTTGCGGCCAACTAGGATTGAGGCCACCAGACATCAGTTGAGATTGAAGGACGTCGTCACATAGCTGGCCAGATAAGTCGTTCTGACCGCGAAGCCGAGTATTTCTTTCTGAGCCGAGCTTTGGTGCGACTAGGCAGACATATTCTGGAGGTAGGAAGTATGTGCGGAGACACCATTTTACCAAGGGCAGGTCAGGGACCTGATGCATCCTGGAAGTGGGTTGGTCTCTGAAAATATGGTCCCCGCCAAACTCGTGACATATTGCGTCTCAGAAGGATTTAACGGTGACCCAAGAAGCCAGTGGCTCGGCTGACAGGGTTTGTGATTGGCATATTTGCCAGCTGGTACAATCGATTCGAATCGCAATCTCTCCTGGTTAGTGAGAAACTGAACTGATCTTCTGGTGAGGTAGAGGTTAACAACTTGAACGTGATTAATGGTGAGATGAGGTTGATATCTGTGGATATCAGAAATCATATGGTTTATTGATTGCTATAATATCAAGTGATTGCTTAGTATAGCTGCAAACCTTAGCTATAATAGTTGAACTGAAATCGAAGCTGAACAATATCTAAAATTGATAAGTTGAGGGATTATTGTAGTAATGCTTTTTCTGCAAAAATGATGCTATCTCCTGAACTCCACCAAATAAGCCTTGCATATCCTTGAGAGTCTTTTTATTTACTTCCTGTCGGGTAAGTCTAGCTGAGTACAATTGAGTACTCAGGGTTTTATTCCCAATGTTGCAGGAGGAATGCTTGGTTGACTAAAGAGTTACTTCTATCCTTCGGGAGAGGAAGACTAGACCTTGGGCAAGGTCGGGTTATCTGTCTCATCTATGTTGCTGTGACTGGTCGGTACTTGGCACTGTATTATGAAATTAAGCTTATGTAAAACGATTTCGTTTCCGCTATTGAACTTTTATGTAAAAGTTTATCTTGTACTCTGATGTATTTGAAATATGTGCAAATCTATGTATCATGTGTATGTGTACTGCTGAGTTTCTGTGATCCTTGGGGTATGTACTGTGTAAAAGTTTGAAATCCTTCGAGATTTCACGGACTACCGGGTTTATATTGGCTCAAGTGTGGCTTGATAGTTGGGAAAACAGCTGTCGCTGTACTTGTGCTCGTATAAATTGGTCGGTTCTGTTACATTTTGCAGGGGGTTAATCAGAAAATAATCAAGGGAGACCCACATGTTGGATTAAAATAACGAATTCCGCCGCGAAAGAAGATCAAGAATATTCCAGAGAACACCAGAGACACGCCTGATGAAGCGGGGCCCAGTCGGCAGTGAGAGAGGGTCAGCCGACCCACTGCCAGGGTCGGCCGACCTATCAGAAACCCTAATCCGCGTGCGCTTCGACGTGGACTCACATCCCGAAATTTCATGCAATCTCCATCGCCCGTCGAAGTCGGTTTGATCCAAGGGCTACGGTTCATCCTACCAGCCTATATAAGCCCCCAGACCCCCTAGGGTTTAAGATCATTCAGTCTTCAATTAGTTCATCCCAGTTGTAGAGAGCCAGAAACCCTAGAATCATTAGAGCTTTACCATCTAGAGCTTAGCTACATAGGTTAGAAGTAGAAAGAGGCAAGTTCTACTTGAGTTCCAGATCTATCTGGAGATAGAAGGCTCCCCAAAGCCATTGTAAGCTCTCTCTTGTATCTTAAACCTCTGTTAAGTGCTTGAGATAAAGTAGATTGACGTTGTTCTACTATTGATTATGTTATTAATTATGCTATTCATTGCTTATCTAGATTGTATACTTTGCATAGTTAGGATGCATTCATATTCATACATAGGTTTGTATAGCGCTCATTCATTGATATCATGGGTGGGTGATGAACAGCATGTAAGCATGGTGCTTAGATGTGGTTTGTCTGCAAATGCGCCTTATATTCTGAGTTCTGTGGTAGATCGCGGATGTGACACTCCCGTTGAGTTCTTTGTAGTCCACACTCCGAATATAGGGAGAGTAGGAAGTTATTATTACTTTAGAAGGCTGGCTATGATCTTGATCTTTCTTAGTAATACTACCTTAAGTATGAATATGAAGTATCTTCGCCATGATTGCTAGTATAATTGCACCAATCTAATATGTCTTTGATAGTGTAGTTAGAATGACTTAGGATATGCTTATGGTTCAACCTAATCTATGCTAGTGCCTAGACAGGAAGTGCTCTAAGTGATCATTATTATATATTGATTGATTGATTGATCATTATGCTTATCATATATATCATTATTATTGTGACATAACCCCTATTCTGAGTAAGTAGATCATGCATGGTTATCTCCATATTTGCATATGCATATGACACCTATCTACCTACATCCCATTTATTGCCAATCGTTCCCAGTGGTAAAATATAAATAACAATCCGGAATACTCTTGGGTAAAATACTACAATGGTATAATTATTCTGTGCGCTTGCAAATACTTTGAATTTAATATTTTATATCCTCTTTAGTCACTTGCATTCATAATAACTGCTCAGTTTTACTCTGGGTAGTTTCCATTCATATCTCTTATATTCATGCTAGGGATGACAACTTAGTTATTGTAAGAGATATATGTTTAAAAGAGGTGGCTAAGTAATTTACCAAGTGACACTTAATTAATACCAACAAGCATTTTTGGCGCCGTTGCCGGGGAAGGCATTTGGCATACATAAGATGTAGATAGATCATATGCATAACACCAAATATGTTGAGAAACCATACAAACCTTACTCAAACAGGCTCACCCTGTCCTTGTTTATTTTTTGTGTAGTTTATGCAGGGTGATGTATGAACAGATTTGACGTTCCGCAGAATTTGGTTGAAAATCCAGAAGCTTTGATCAGGAAGACCTGAGCCAAGCTCAGGAAAACTCCAGATCCCCCGCCGGAAGACATCCATACAAGAAGAAGTTTGATACCAGAGTTTGTGGCCATGGCAAACAAGAGCCTTCACGAGTTCTCTGCTCCAACCACTGCTAACATCCGTACGGAACACCCACTGATGTTGGAGACAATGGATTCGAGCTCAAACTTGCGCTTATCAACATGGTGCCAGCTAGTTAGTTGTTGGAAAGGCGCATGAAGATGCGAGTGCCCATCTCCAACGCTTTTTGGAGATATGCAGCACTTTCACCATCAAGGGAGTAACCAGAGATGCAATCCTGCTCCGCCTGTTTCCCTTTTCACTGTTGGGAAGAGGAAAATAGTGGTTCTATGCAAATAAAGACAAGAATACTACATGGGACCTCTATTTCACTGCCTTCCTAGCAAAGTTCTTCCCTGTGGGCAAGATTAATGCTCTCAGAGGGAAGATCACAAGCTTTTAGCAACAGCACCACGAATCAGTCCTGGAAGCATGATAACGCTTTCAAGACTACATCTCAGAATGTCCTCACCATGGGATGGAGAATTGGTTGCTTATGCAAACATTCTACCATGGGTTGACTACCATCACCCGTGAGACGATGGATGATGCTGCTGGAGGAGCTTTTCTGTCACTCACCATTGAGCAAGCTACCACCCTTGTGGAGAAGATGGCATCCAACTAGAGTTGGAATGAAGAACGAGCTCCGACCCGCAAGAGAGGAGGAATGCACTAGCTCAAGGAGACCGACATGATTTCTGCCAAGATGGACCTGCTGATGAAGAAGCTTGATGACCGAGTGAATGATAAGAAAGAGGTCAAGCACATTCATGATGCCTACATGACATGTGAAGAGTGTGGAGGCATATTCACACAACATGAGCATATTTTATCAATAACGAGTTCTACTTGTACTCTTAGCTTGTGATTGCAGGGAACACCAAATCAGTGCAAAAGTGAGCAGTTAGGGGCTAACTACATGCTTTGGCCGAACCATGTTATGTTGCCCCAGGCCACCAACTTTCAACACAGTGCATACAACATCAAATGGAAGAGATCAGAGCCAAGGGTGGGCCCACCCATGGGTTGGCCGAACTGCCCATGGGGCCCACCTGGCTCTGGTGACATGGTAGGATCCGTGTGACACTCCAACCAAGTCATTTCATCCATCGGATCAACTTGTGCTTTCATTCAACGGTGGAGATCAAAGGCACACGGATTGAGGCGTGAAACAAAGCAAATGAGACATAACAAAGACCAGGGGTGTGACAGAACCGACCAATTTATAAGAGCACAAGTACGGCGATAGCCATCGAAACAGCAAAATCAACCACACTTGAGCCCATATAAACCCGGTAGTCCGTGAAATCTCGAAGGATTTCAAACCAAATGGTAACACAACTAAGATCGTACATGGTTCAACAACATCCATTCATATTACATAGATTCACAATACGGAGTTCGCACAAGAGTTCTTACATACAAAATTAAAAACTCAGATTTGCAGAAGCTAAATAGTTTTGCAATTACGTTTACTCACACCTACTATTGCAATATAGTGCCAAGAGCGGATCATCTATAAGCAAGATAGATAGAGTAGAGATAACAGTTGCCCAAGCTTCACTTGATATCCACAGAAAATATGCTTACCTGCAACAATTAGGGATAAACCCTGAGTACACGATTGTACTCCGCAAGATTTACCCGTCTTACCAAATAAAAGACTCTCAAGGATAATGCCAGGCTTGTGAGTGGAGTTGTCTTGACTCACTTTGCATAGAAAACCATTTTTAGTTTAACTCCATGTTTTAATACTAGCAATTGCTTTTAGTAAATATTAAATTCCTTATTTCTACGGTAGCACCTGTACTAAAGCAATCACTTGATTATTTCTAAACAAGCAATAATAATAACCATAGCAGTTTTGGCATTTCATTCTTTCGTAACCATGTTCATGTTTAGATTAATCCATTGCTACCATGAGGGAAGATCAGTCCAGTTTCTCACTATCCAAGAGAGATGGCGATTCGAATCGATTGCAAACCAGCTGGTGACAAATGCCAATCACAAACCCAGACAGACCTGTACGGGGTCCCTTAGGTCACCCTTGGTACTATTCGGGTCACATTTCGTGGGTTTGACCGGAGCCACCACCTCAGGAACCAACCGACTGCCAGGAAGTTCAGACCTGGCCGGTCTGCCCTTGGACTCACTTTTTGTGTTCCCGCACATCCTTCCTTCCTCCAGATGGTGCACTCAGCACGTCAACTCCCGGCCCGAATAGAGCTACTCGGCTTCGCGGTCGGAATGACTTATCCGGCCAGCTAAATGATGGCGTCTTTCAATCTCGACTGATGTCCCACAGGGATCTATTCCTATTTAACTTGGTGAGGATTGGTACACAACCAAGACCTCCTTGTCTTGCTGTGTCCAATACATCATCCCGCCAAATCTCAATTCACCACTCAGCTCACATGGTTATTTCACGATAGCAAATATAGCCAACTGTGCTTTTCACCTTTTATATCGGTGACCGGTAATCACCATATCTACCGGTTCTAAGCATAGCTAAGCAGTATAAATGATCCTGAACTTACTTAGGTGAAGGATATTTAGTGGATCAAGGATATTAGAAATGCATCAACGGCTTCATTTCAACTCCTATACCTAATGCATCAATCACTATACTCAAGATTCATTAATTGTAAAAGCATAGGAAGTGGGAAATGCACCGGGGCTTGCCTTTCAGAAAAGACGTAGATCAAGAGTTAGTACACTCGTCAGGTCAATGCTTCCGTTGGCATTTTGTTCGACCGCTTGAGGCTCCGGTGGAACTTCCTTCTTCACTGGGCTCACTTCCAACCGAGTGACCTTCGCTAGCGATCCTGTATGCATGCAAGTGACATGAATGAATTGGGTACATGAAAGATCACATCTTGCAGGATGCAATAACATGATGCGTAGGTATGCATGCTTTCAGGAAATGGACAATGCATTTGAAATCAAATTAACTCCCTAAGGAATAGCAATAAACCTTAATACACCATCCTATAACTTGATACCCTAAGGAATCATCCATCAGGTCATGACCATGTATTCCAGCACACAACATCTCTACTGATTACTCAAAATATGACTATGGTTAATCATAGTTAACTCATATGAACCCTTAATCACATAGCTATTGGGTTAGCTCATAACTAGACCCACAACTTCCTGTTCACATAAAATTCTGGTAAAATTCCAGTAGGCTAAACAAGTTTACCTCCGGTCACTGTTCAAATTTCATAGCATTTCGATACCTACAGCTGCCTATGCAAAAATAACCAATAAATAGGCTGAAATTAGGTGGAAACTACTTTCTACAGTGAAATGTATCAAATAATAGATTTACCATTTTTTCGATACTGTTTGCCACATAACAATATCATAGAAAAATATTCATGCCCATATCCTAATTATATTTCTTTTAGTGAATTTATCAAAATTCTAGCCCCAACTAGGGCTTGAATAACAAACCCTATTAATAATAGAGAAAAACACTAACCAATATTTTTCCTAGGTTCTACATGCCAAACCAAAGTTAACAAAAGTGGAATCATGATTTTATCACATTACAAGAATTACTTATGCATTTTCAAAGTTCACAACCTAAATAGAAATTAATTAATAAAGCACAGAAATATCATATAAGTGCTAGGGTTTAATATTTTTTCTTGATATTACTCATTAACAGAAAGCTAACAAACTTTGTTTCACCTCGATTGGACAAGTATATATCCAGATATGATTTTCACAAGCACTAGACAGAATTTAAAAACAGAAAATCAAATGTATTTCGGAATTAAACTGGACCTTAAATGCTAGATCCACCCAGCAGTACACTCAAACCTACAGCCAAGGTGCCGACAGCTGGGCCCTACAGGTCAACAGACCCCACCTGTCATCTGCAGAGACAGCATGCCGATGATTGACCGGCAAAAAGCTCGACGGCGACGAGGTCCCTGCGGCAACCGACTACATCTACGAGTTCCTGACATCGAGGAGCACCCAGAGACCTAGCTAGTGGGGACATTTGCTTGCTGGAGCGAGTTCGACGGCGGCAATGGCGGGCGGCGGCGCTGAGCGGCGCTGCACAGGCCAACCTGTACTTCTATGATTCAAACCGACTTCACCGTAAGCTTTAGGGTCTCCTATTGGTGCTAGGGTTACGAGGAACCGATCAGAGGAAGCTCGGAGCTCGGTTAGTCACAATCATGGTGGCTTGGCGGCGGAGCGCGCGGCGGTGATGTCGCGTTCCGACGTGCACAAGCAGCGAAACCCAGGACCATGTTCTTTTTAATGAAATTAAACCCTAAGAAAGCTGGAAACACGAGAAATACGAAGAAAATTGAGACCTTAACGGCCTGGCCGCGGTGAACTGCACGGCGGCGGCGCTCCGACGTGCGCTGATGGCGGCGAGACGGCACAAGTGCTAACCAAATGGCTCAGGTGATTCGGCAAATAGGTCAAGGAGGTGGAGGAAGGGATGGAGAAGCTAAGGATGGGACGGTTTGGTTGATGACTAGCCGGGCGACGAGATCCTCACCGGCGGCGCCATGGTTTCTCGACGGTGTTCTCAGTTTCACAAAGAGGTCGACAGAGGAGGAGGAAACGAGGACGAAGACGGCAAGAATGGAACGGGATAAGGCTCAGGCTTCATCCTTCGTCGATTATGGAGACTGGAGGGTGGTGGAGTGCGTCGTTCGTTGCCACGGAGGCTCAGCCGGTGGCGTCATGGCTAGCTGCTCGACAAATTGCTCAAATGAAGTTCAGTACGTATTCATGTGATTGAACCCGAAAGTTTAGCACTGATTAACTCTTAATCCAAGAGGTTTTAGAGGAAACTTCATTAATAAGGAATGTTAAGCTACATGAGTACTCCAATTGTTATTAACACACCCTAAACTAGTTTGGCTTAGTTTGAGAGATAAAAGATAGCAAAGCAGGGTACATTGAAACTGCTTAACCCTGACTTAACCAAATTTTTAGAATTAGAGTTCCTAATCCTAATCTGCATTGTGACCCAAAATTGAGCATGTAAAAATCATTTTCATAACTTGGACCCAAAATAACTTTTGTCACAAATGAAATTTCCCACAAACTTTATTTAGGGCTCTAGGTCATTTAAATATTTTAAATTGGACTTTTAGTTTGAATTAGCAAAAGTACTCTAAATAGACCTAAGTCAAATTCTAGGTCAAATCCTATTTAGAGACCAAATCAAATGATGGTTTTAACATGAAAAATGTTTGATTAGGCACTCTAAACAAGATTATCAACTTTGATTCTATGAACAATCATTTTTACTTGGGATCCACTTTTAAGCATATGTAAGCATATAAACATACCTATATATGTATATATATGGCATGACTCACTTCAAGCTATCATCACATGTACTCTAAAAATGTAATGATGAAATGATGCACATGCCCATGAAATGAGATGACATGCATCCTTAACACCAGGGTGTTACAAGGGGAGTCTCTATGACAGGTGGGGACCACGGTGGTGGGCCCAACCCACCAGGGGTGGGTCGGCTGAACCACCATTGGTGGGCCCAGGCCACCTACACCATCACTGACTGGTGGGAACTCCTTCTAGAAGCTCCTGGCTGGGCCCACCAGTCATGGGGGGTCGGCCGACCCCCCCTGGTGCCCAGCCAGGTCGGTTGGCCTCCACCGACTCCAAGCATGTTTTCCATGTGCTCAAATCACCAAAGCCGTCCATCTTGAGGCATGGAGCACGCGGATCGCTTGACGTGGCACCCGCTCATTCTCCACTATAAATAGAGGCTGCCCACTCTTCTTCAAGACACACCATACAACACAAGAAGCATGCTAGAGTGAAGTTCTACTCTTTAGTAGTAGTATTAGTCTAGTGTGGGAGTTAGAGTCGAGTCGAGCTACGCTCGGAGTCTCCGGAGTTATCTACTGGAGAGTCTGGTATAGCTCTTGTACCGTTCCTTCTGTAAGACTTTATCCTTTTCAATATATTATCTTTACTTTACTTCACTAAGTTCTTAGTTAGTCTTTACTATTCTTTATAGTATTGTTGTGTCTTGTCTTCTTCTATAGTTGTTTTATACTTGATAGTGATCTTGTCCCAACTCAACGTGTGTTAGTTCATCTCCTGTCATAGGGTGTTCTAGTTGTTGGTACGCAGCTAGAATAGTGAGACTTAGTGTAAGCGTGGTGCTTAGACTAGATCTTGCTTTTGATTACCGCTTGTCGCATGGATTGTTTGTGGGTGCTAGCAGGTGGTGACAGCCCTGTCTAGTCTTAGTATCCCTCCACGTGTTTTAGGCAAGTTCTTAAAAGGTAGGCTCCTATAAGAGTGTAGGCGCTTCGGGTAGAGGTTTTGTCCTCTATTGTCTCGCACTACCCCCTGCACACCGGGAGTAAGGTAACTATCTTAGTATAAGTCATCTATTTGATAGGGTAAGTCACAAGAGTAAAGTAAGTGTCATAGGAGTCTTATACTCACTCGTTGTCCTCCCACTTAGCTATACTCTACTAGTTATCTTTTAGTTATCTTAATACTTGTTGTGTGTTGGTGTCATTACCTTTTCCTCTACCTATCGATTTACCCCCTACCACTAGCGGGTACTAAGTTAGTATAGACTCAAGGATCTCTCTTTCTTTTTATTAATTATTCCGAGCAACCGCTTTCCCTTGGGATAAAAATGAATAACGATACTTTGGAATACTCCCGGGTGAAGAGCTACAGTGGTATATTCTGTGCGCTAAGAAATACCCTCAGGCACTTCTGGCGCCGTTATCAGAGATAGCCTAACACCCTATCTCTGGTGGTTGCGCTAAGAAGTGTCAACAGGGGTGAATAGCCTATTTAAAAATCTACAAACAACACTTGACCAAAGGATTAGTAATAACAACGGCGAAGCAAATTTTGCGCTAGCTACTCAAGATGCAAGCCTTCCTAACCGTTCTAGCTAAGTCTCTAGAAGCACACACAAGCTATCCTAGGTTGAGTTAAACTACTCCTATGTGGACAAGCAAACTAAGCACTACTACTACTACACAAGTAAATACACGAAAATAAGGGAGAGAATGTGAAGAGTGAATATACCGCCGAGTAGAGTAGTTCACCAATCACCGGGAAGAATACCAATACAAATGAAGGTGATGGTCCAAGATCAACACAAAAAGAACACCAATTTATCCTGGGGTTCACGTGCTTGCCGGCACGCTACGTCCCCGTTGTGTCGACCACTACTCGGTGGTTTGGTGGCTAATTGACAACCAATGTCAACCTCAACCAAAGAGCGCCACTAGAACCTACCACGAGCAAGGTAACTCAATAACACGAGCAATGTACTAGGCTACCTTGCGGCTCTCCACCGGAGAAGGTGCAAACCCCTCACAAAGACCTCCGGGAGTGGCCGGAGACAATCTCCAACAACGCCAACTCCTCCGCTGCTCTAAGACCGTCTAGGTGACGACAATCACCAAGAGAATAGATGAAAATCCGCAGCAACAACGATCAACAAGTGCCCAAAGATGATCTAGATGAACACAATGCACTTGGATCACTCCCTAGCTCACTATGGATGAGAATCAAGCTCTAGAGTGAGTGGGAGAGGTTTGGGAGGCTCAAGAGATGCTTAGCAATGAGTGAAATGTGCAAGAGAGACTCCCAAAACCGGTTGATCGGCTACTTATAGGTGAGGGTGAAAAACTAGCCGTTTTACAGTTTCTACGTGCACACCAGACGCTGGTTAAGTGAGCACCGGACACGTCCGGTGGTTGTCCGGTGTACCGCCCGCTGACACGTGTACTAGCCGTTTCAAACTTCTCGCAGCGCGCCAACTCACCGGACGTGGAGATGTCACACTGGACGCCCGACGCCCGTGTTCGATGCGCGAACAGAGGGCATCCAGAGAGCTCAAAGTCGCACCGGACGCATCCGCTGTTAGGTCACCAAACGCTGGCAGCGTCCGGTGCTTTCACTCAGTCAGAAAGCACGAAGTCTCACCGGACGCATGAAAAACATCACCGGACGTGTTGAAGTTACTGTTCCATCGTCCGGTGCTTACTCAGAGAGGTTCCAGAGAGGCTCAGTGTCCAGTGCTTTCACTCAGTCAGAACGCACAAAGTCTCACCGGATGCACGAAAAACATCACCGGACGCGCTGGAGTTACTGTTCCAGCATCCGGTGCTTACTCGAAGAGGTTCTAGAGAGGCTCTGACTATACCGGACGCGTCCTATGCGCACCCACCGGACACGCCCAGCGTCCGATGCACCTCTGAGAGTTGTTTTTGCCCTCTCTTCAACATCCTTGCTTCTAGGTGCTAACAACCAAGTGTATAAGCACATAGGCACGAGTGTTAGCTTGTTTTTAAGTTCATTTGCAAGGTTTTAGGTTAGTGCTCTAGATCTAAATGCATATGCTCAACTATGTCAACTAGAGGCACTTGATGACCGAGGTTGTTAACGAAATTTCATCCCCTTAATAGAATGGTCATCTAACCTAAATGTGATCACACTCTCTATAGTGTCTTGATCACTAAAATGGAAAGAGCCCTATGAGTTTCACCTTTGCCTTGAGCTCCATCCATTACACTAAGTGTTGAAGCATTTGATCTTCATGTTGATGGGCTTACTCCAAAGACTTGGATGCCATCATAGCTCCACACTTGATCTTCTAACTATACTTGTAATCACAAAGCTTAAACACAATGGTTAGATACTAGGTGTCATCAATTAGCCAAAACCAAACATAGAGCTTTCAATGTCCCCCTTTTTGGTAATTGGTGACAACCTCTACAAAGGTATTGAATGAATTCAATTTGGTAATATTAGCTCCCCCTACAATGCATTTAATTAGAAATGTGGGAGAGGTATTACTACCAATTTGATGCTAAGGTTTGTAGAATTGGACCTTTGAAGCGCGATGCCATCGGAGTACATATATAAATCATCCTTAGCGCCATGATAGCTAGATTCCATTTGAAAGAATTCTTGCAACCAAAGACACTAGGATACCTCATGAGATCAACATTATAAACAAGATTCTAGTACCAATTGGAAAGACCGGGAATTAGCTACCACTTCCTATGCATGCTAGTACTTCAATTCACCACACAAGTTTAAGTCGAGCATACACCAAGCAAGCAAGTATATTAAATTTAAGTACAAATGTAATGCAATAATCATATAAAAATACACAATCAAATGCTTGCAAACATGCTTGTGAGCTTGCTCCCCCTAAGTGTGAGATCCAAATTTTAAAAGTTTGTGAATCCTCTCACTTGGCCTATAGCTCTCCCATCATCGGCCTAATGATGGTTCATCGCTCAACTTCCATATCTTTGTACCTTTCTCTCCCCCTTTGTCATCAAAGACCACCAAAGGGTAGCATGGGTAGGATAGGATTTGAAATCAATGGAGGAGAACCACTTGTTAATTTCGTAAATTGTTTCCATTATCTTCCTTCTTTTAAGTATTTAGCTAGATTACTTGCACAAGTATATAACCGGTTTGTCCTTTGGTGAGCTTCGTCACGCCACTAGGTGTTATCTTGACAAAGTTGAATTATATACCATAATGCTCATATTCTAGTCAAATACTAGGTTTACAAGCCCATAAACTAGTCATATGTCACCACTAGATCAAACAAGACATAGAAGCAATAGTAGTGGCATATGATCTCAAAACATTTAGTTTTTTATGAATGAGCCTATTTAAGAAAAAATATGTCTACATGCTCTACACAAGTCCTAGCAACATAAGAATGCCATGTCAAATAATGATACCTTTGCTTTGTCGGAGTAGAGGCAAGTCATATAGTGGGGGTGCTAGCTCAACTCATGTTAGATAAATCAAGGATGTTCAATTCATTCTTCAATTTGTAGAATCTTGCTTCATCAAGTGGCTTGGTGAGAATGTCAGCTAGTTGATCATCGGTGCCCACACTCTCAACTTGAATGTCACCTTTGGCTTAATGGTCTCCAATGAAGTGATGCCTCACATAAATATGCTTTGTTCTTGAGTGTTGAACCGGATTGGTGGCAATCTTCACGACACTTTCATTATCACATAGCAATGGCACATTCTTGAATTTGATTCCATAATCACTCAATGAGGCCTTCATGCATAGTAATTGTGCACAATAACTCCCCGCACTAACATACTCGGCTTCGGCGGTAGAGAGTGTTTTGCTTCTTGGATGACCATAATACTAGTGATCTTCCCAACAATTGGCATATACCGGAAGTGCTCTTTCTATTGATCTTGCATCCCGCATAATCGGAGTCCGAATAACCAATTAACTCAAAGTTTGACCCCTTAGAATACCATAGTCCAACATTGGGTGTGTGCTTAAGATATCTCAAGATCCTCTTGGTTGCCTTCAAATGACTCTCTCTAGGTGAAGCTTGATACCTTGCACACATGCAAACACTAATCATCACATCCGGTCTAGAAGCGGTCACATAGAGTAAGCTTCCAATCATAGACCGACACTTCTTTTGATCAACCATATTTCCACTCTTGTCTTCATCAAGGTGATCATTTGTGCCCATTGGTGTGCTAATAGATTTTGCATCTTGCATCCCAAACTTCTTCAACATGTCCCAAATGTAATTGCCTTGGCTTATGAAAGTACCATTCTTTATTTACTTGATTTGAAGACCAAGGAAATAACTCAATTCTCCAATCATGGACATCTCAAACTCATCTGCCATCATCTTTCCAAACTCCTCACAAAAATCTTGATTGGTTTACCCAAAGATAATGTCATCAACATAGATTTGCAACACAAACAAGTCTTTGCCAATATTTTTTGGTGAAGAGAGTTGTGTCAACTTTCCTGTAACAGAACCGCCTAAATCACATGGCCCACAGGCACCTGTCATTGTCACTAATGACCTCTGATAGCCAGGCCCGTGTCCCAAATGATCTAGAAGGTCCTGCCGGGCTACATCAGCGCCCATTTTTCTTCGACAGGATCCCATTGCGAAGCCATTACAGAATTACAACATTTCATATCAAATTATATCAGAGTAAAAGCGTGGAAAGATTATAAAGTACTTAGATTACAAACCATTCATCCAAATAAAATTTAAGTGCAGTTATTACAGACCATAATTAAAAGTAGGTAGCAGTGGAACGACGATACAACATATTTAAATACTTAATAAAAAGAACCCTGCCTACGGGTCCAACCTTACTCCTCCTCACTTCCCTCCTGGACGATTGTCACACAGCAGGAGGTGAGGCAAACCTCCGACTGCTGTATCCCTGCAACATGGGGTTAACAAACCCTGAGTACTGGGATACTCCGCAAGACTTACCCGACTAAAGAAAAAGGAGTGAGACTCAGGAATGCAGGCTGAGGGGAGTCAAGATAAGGCTTGAGCAAGAGTCAAAGAGTTTTGTAGAAAAGCATTACTATCCTATTTCAATATTTTACCTCAAATCTTAATTTTAAGCATAGTACATAATTGCAAATTCATTATCATATTTCATCATACTTTTCAATTCCTAAATCATTCTCAAAACACCTAGTTATGAACCACTTTTCGATTGTAGGTCAAAGGATCAAGTCTCCATATCTGAGGAGCAACGATGATTCGAATCGATTAGAACCCAGTTAGGGATCCATATCCACACTGCATATGTAGCACCAAAGCTTTCATATGCCAACCCCAGCTACCATAGATTTTCCAAAACCTGAACCGGTCCTGCGCCACCCGAAAATACAGTACTCCTCTCCTCTCCTCTCCAGGCACGCCGGCCACGAGGGTACACGCTGCTCTCGCCATCTCTCCACTCCCAGTGCGTGGTTGTCGGTTCAAGTAGTAGAGCCATCGGAGTCAGAGCTTCCCGTAGTATGTGGCTAGTTGCAAAGTCTCGATCACAGCAGGCCTACAATGAACGGTCCCTAATTCTTTTTCCGCCGACGACATTGCATTGGGACTCTAACCCAAGTACAAGTGTCCAACGGTTTTCAAATCCCTTTCCTGCCGATGGTCAAGCATTGGGACTCTAACCCAAATTCATAACCAACGAACGAAAATCTCTTTCCATTGGTGACGACGCATTGGGGCTGCTACCCAAGTGCACAATTCCCGAACGGACTCATATCCCTTTCCTTTCTCATGATTCATTAACATCATATCCCCATAAGTCAAAAATAGCCTTTTTATGCAAATCTAAATTGATTAAGCAGGGCTAAGCATTTTTCGAACATTTTCATTTATACCAGTTTCAAGGGTAATATATATCAAGGCAGGTAATGCAATAAGATAGGTGACAATCAACTCCTAGCAATCTAATGCAATAATTAACTCAAGTTATAAATATTTTATAAAACACAAGGCGGGGCTGAATGTACCGGGGCTTGCCTTGGATTGCGTAAAGCATCGGATTGGGCTCGGTCCCGCAAATGTCGAATCCCTGGACGACCTCGGGAGTCACCTCCTCAGCAGTGGCCTCAACCTTGATTTCCTCGGTGACGGGCACTACACGTATGCAATGATGCATGCTTAACATGGTGTGAATAATAATGAATACAATACCTAATAGTAAACAATATTAATCCTTGAGTACAACTTTCCTTCACGGTAAAGTTGTAAAACATTTTTCATAAAGTAAAGTGGTGTTTCCGTATTTCATTTTTATTGACCATTTTAACAGTCATAGAAAGCCGCTGCACAGCTTTACTATAACTACCTAGTGACAACATTACTTTTGTCAAGGATCACCATGGTGAAAGATCCTTGAACCCAATCAATCCAAAAATCACACAAAACTACAAGGATTATTTGTTTATATTAATTTTAATATCCAATTAATCCAACATTTAATTAACAGATGTTCAAATAGCTTCCATTTGAGCCCAAACTTAACCAACAAACTGGTCTTACCCTACAACAGTGCCATATAAATTTTCATGATTTTTGGATTAACCTAGAATTTGTTAAAATTGCCCAAAGTTGCATTTATTAATTAATTTACTGATTTTTAGTTTCTATAGAAAGTATTCAAAACACACATCTGATATTTTTGTAAAATACTATACATCACAGAGAACATCCACAAAATTTTTCATGCCTCTACGTGCCATAAAAATATTACTACAAAAAGGTGAAAACTGAGCACTATTCATTACAAATCAAAATGGATAACCCTTTTAAATCCCCCGGGAAAATAGAAAATGAATTCAACCCGAGGCGGCCCAGCTACTCCCAGGCCGGCCCACGCGGCCGCAGGCGCGTGACCGCGCGCTGCTCTCCCTCTCTCGGGGCCGCTGTCATGGGACCCCCTGTCAGCACCTCCTCTCTTCTGCAGCCGTGCGCTCGCGCATGCACGCGGCTGCCCGCCGGGAGCCTCGCCGCCGGCGATCCCCGTAGCGAAACCAAGCGCCATAACATAGAGCCTAGAGCCCAACGGACTCCCTCTCCTACCTAGCTCCTACCCTCTTCGCCTCCGACGAGCTCCAGCTCGCCCATGGCGGACGTAGCGGCACGGTAGCCCTGTTCCGGCCACTAGGGTGCGGTAGAGCTAAAAGAAAAGGGCCGGTAGGGACCAGGAGCTCACCATGGTCCTAGACCAGTAGACGGTTGGAGTAGAGGTGGCGCGGAACGACGAGCTTGACACCGAGCAGTCCCACGGCGGCGTTCATCGACTGCACCCTCCCCGTTTCCGGCGGACCTAGGGCATGAGACAGCAAACAACCGCATGCATGAGCATCACGGAAAACCAGAGAGTCTAAAACGCCATAGCACTAGAGGAGAAGCTCACCGAGACAAGCTATACATGGCGAGATGACCTGCGGCGGTGCTCCGACCGGACCCGAAGACGACGGCAGACGTTCCCGGACCAGCGGGGCACGAGCCTTTGCACAAGTTGAGGCACTGGGTGCGCAAGGAAGTGAGAAGGTCAGCTGCTTGGGCAATTTGGAGATGGTGGAAAGATGCTTGCCAATTTGGCCGAGGCAGTGGAGGCGGTCGCCGGCGTGCCGAGGGAAGAAGGAGAGGCAGGAAGGTGACCGAAGGCTTATAAGATGGGTTTGGGAGGGGGCAGAAGCGATTCGGGGCGGCGCGGAGTACCCCACACGCGTGGCTACACCGGGGAGCACGATCCCGGCCGGCACGGACGGCGCCGCGCGCGGGAAGCACGGCGGGCGGCCGTGCCTGTGCACGAACAGGAAGGGAGGGGCAGAGCACTGTAGCTACTAAATGCCTCTCAACTCGGTTTTTGATCAAATCTTCCAATTTTTGTGCATCAACTCGAAAAAGTGTAAATATAAAAGTTGTAGGATTCCAAATTCTGAACAACATTGGTTTGGGGACCAAATTCAAATTTTGAATAATTTTGAAGATATTCGAAAGGGGGTAAAACTACGATTTGAATTCTATTTCTAATCCAATTAAATTCTCCAATTTATTCTCAACAACATGAAAATCTTCAAAAATAAAAGTTGTCCTATTTGTTGAGCTTGACAACTTTCATTATGGAAGTTTGGTCAGGTTCTTAATAGTTTTTGAAATTAGTATTTCAAATTTGAATTTCAAAGTAGTACTTAGGGTTCAATTTAAATTTCTATTAAAGAACTTTAAAATTACCCAAGATAAAAGTTGTTCCATTTTAAAAGATCTACAACTTTTATTAAGACACCATCACCAGATTCTAAGTAGTTTTTGATTTAGGGTTTTGGGGTCCGATTAGGGCTTAATTTAGATTTTTGTCTTTTGATTTTATTTTTGATCACCAATTAGGGTTTCAATTGCACAATCAACATCATTCATAATCAAGTCACTCTAAGGTCCCTAAGCACAATCATATGGAGGTACTTAAAATAAACATGATGACATGGCATTTTTAACTAACCGTAATACCCGGGGTATTACGGCCCTTCCCCCTTAAAGAAATCTCGTCCCGAGATTCGATACACGACTAAATCTTAGGGCTAAGTAATTGAAAAGAAAATGTCTCAAGTAGACCTAGTCCAAACTCGACCATAAAATAACCAGGAGAGTTCATACACTACACAACCGGAAGTTTTACATTTACAAGGTAGCAAAGAATTCAGGGAAATTCTCTGCGAGGTAGTCTTCGAATTCCAAAGTGGCTTCATCCTCTGAATGTTCGCTCCATTGAATCTTGTACCATCTCGTGGTGATTCTTCGAGTGACGTGATCTTTTCGATCCAGGACTTGAATTGGATACTCAGAGTATGTCAGATCAGGTTGGAGTTCTATCCCTTCAATATCAATGACTTGATCAGGCACTCGAAGACACTTTTTGAGTTGCGATACATGGAATACGTAGTGCACAGCTGAGAGATGATCTGGCAATCTCAACTTATAGGCTACTTTTCCATGGCGTGACACGATTTGATATGGCCCGATGTATCGAGGGGCTAACTTTCCTTTGACTCCGAATCGACTATTCCCTTCATGGGTGAGACTTTGAGATAGACATAATCTCCTGTCTTGAATACCAAGGGACGACGTCTTTGATCGGCGTAACTTTTCTGTTGTGACTGCGCAACCTTTAGATTATTTTGTATTTGCCGAACCTTTTCTTCAGTTTCTTCTACCAAGTCAACTCCAAAGGACCATCTTTCCCTAGGCTCAGACCAATTTAGGGGCGTCCGACACCTACGACCATACACAACCTCGAACGGTGCCATCTTGATGCTCTCTTGATAACTGTTATTATACGAGAATTCCACTAGCGCCAAACATTCATCCCATGTATCTATGTAATTGAGTGCACATGCCCTCAACATGTCCTCCAACACTTGGTGGACTCTCTCAGTCTATCCGTCGGTCTGTGGATGATATGCAGTACTATGCAAAAGTTTTGTTCCTAGTGACTTATGGAAAGCCCTCCAAAAATTTGAAATGAATTGAGAACCTCGATCTGAGACAATGGTCTTAGGCACACCATGAAGTTTCATCAGATTTTGTTTATACAGCTTTGCATAGTTTGCTGCAGTGTAAATAGTCTTGACGGGGATGAAATGAGCTTGCTTAGTGAGGCGATCGACAACAACCCAGATTGAGTCAAAGCCCCTTGATGTTTTTGGCAAACCTACGATGAAATCCATGCTAATATCTTCCCATTTCCACGCAGGAACAGGCAATGGTTGCGGTTCTTCTCCAGGCTTCATGTGGACAGCTTTTACTTTCTGACAAGTGTCACATCTTGCTACATATCGAGCAATTTCTATTTTCATCTTAGTCCACCAGAATTTTTGCTTCAAATCCTGGTACATTTTGTTGCTTCCTGGGTGAATGGGGAACCTTGTCAAATGTGCTTCATCGAGGATCTTTTGACGCAACTCAGGTACCTTTGGAACTACTAGACGATCCTTGAACCATACGACACCTTCGTCATCAATCCTGAAACAATCTGCCGTGCCGGCTTGGACTTTTTCCTTGATATGCTTGATGCCCTTGCTTCCTTTCTGAGCCACAATGATCTCATCACGGATGGTGGTCTCAATGCTAATATGGTTCAAGATACCATGTTCAACCATTTCTATACCTAACTTCTCTAGCTCATAAAACAAGGAAAGATCTCGGGGTTTCACCGTCAGGTAGTTGCAATGAACCTTCCGACTGAGTGCATCGGCGACCACATTCACCTTGCCAGGGTGATAATGCACTTCGATGTCATAGTCCTTAATCAATTCGAGCCATCTTCGTTGCCTCATATTCAACTCTTCTTGGGTAAAGATATATTTTAGGCTCTTGTGATCGGTGTAAATATTGCAAGTACTACCTAGCAAATAATGACGCCATATCTTCAATGCATGGCCAACAGCGGACAGTTTTAGATCATGAGTAGGATAATTCTCTTCATGGCGCTTAAGTTGTCGTGAAGCATAAGCAATGACTCGGCCCTCCTGCATCAAGACGCAACCTAGACCGGTTCCAGAAGCGTCGCAGTACACATCAAATGGCTTTTCAATGTCAGGTTGGGCTAGGACTGGTGCACTAGTCAACAATTTCTTCAAGGTTTGAAAGGCCTCCTCACACTCAGGTAACCAGACAAACTTGTCCTGATTCTTCAATAGGCTGGTAATGGGCTTGGATATCTTGGAAAAATCTAGAATAAAATGACAGTAGTACACCGCCATTTCCATGAAACTATGGACTTGATGTACGGTGGTTGGTGGCTTCCAATTCAAGATCTCCTCCACCTTTCTTGGATCAACAATACGCCTTCAGCCGATAGGATATGTCCGAGAAACGGAACTCTGTCCAACCAAAACTCACACTTGCTGAACTTGGCATATAGTTGATGTTCCCTTAAACGACTCAGGACAACACGGAGGTGTTGGGCATGTTCTTCAGGGGTTTTGGAATAGACAAGGATGTCGTCGATGGATACGACTACAAATTTGTCAAGCTCAGGCATGAAGACGGAGTTCATGAGGTACATGAAATAGGCAGGGGCATTGGTTAGGCCGAAAGACATAACTAGATATTCGTAGAGGCAAAGGGTCTTCGGGACGGATTTTTATTTGGTGGTATCCAGATCTAAAGTCAATTTTAGAAAATACTTTGGCCCCAGCAAGTTGGTCAAAGAGAAGGTCTATACGAGGCAAAGGGTATTTGTTTTTTATGGTGACCTCATTGAGTGGATGGTAATCGACACAGAGTCTGAGGGAATTGTCCTTTTTAACAAAAATAGCAGGACAACCCCAAGGAGATGAATTAGGCCTGATGAAACCCTTATCCAACAGATCTTGCAACAGAACCTTTAGCTCTGCCAGTTCCTTGGGAGGCATCCTATAGGCTCTACGAGAAATAGGTGTTGTTCCAGGCTTCAACTCAATGGCAAACTCTACATCACGGTCAGGAGGTAAACCAGGCAAATCGTCAGGGAATACATCCGGAAATTCACAGACTATCAGAATGTTTTGCACCTCTTTAACTGCGGTTGCACATACCCTACCAACTGCTCTTTGAGCTATTGGGAGTTGGATGAGGAGTTGGGTTTGACTATTAGGCAAGTTTACCCTGATGGTTCTATTCAGCACATCAATGAGAGCCTTGTGCCGATGCATCCAATTCATGCCTAATATTACATCTATATTCTGGTCTTTCAGCATTATCATTGAGGTCGGTAATGTATGCCCGCCAAGTTCTATGGGCACCCGATGTACTACTTCTTTAGTACTAATGCGCCCCCCTGGGCGACTGTATAAGGAAATTTTTCTCTATTTGCCCAATTGGAATTTCATGCTTGATGACAAATGTACGATTGATGAATGAATGCGATGCACCAGAATCGAAAAGCATGATAGCAGGATGATTTGTGACAGGGAACCTACCCAGCATGACGGGTTCACCCTCAGGAAAGTCACCAACTTGTGTGTAGTAGACCTGATCTGCTTTCCTCACAACTTTTCCCTTCTGGGCCTGCTGCTGGTGGCCATGGTGCTAAGTCTGCTGCTGTTGTCCACCAGGAGCCTTCTGCGCATTCTGATTGTATTGCTTGGGGAATGGGCAGTTGCGGGACCAATGTCTCATCTTACCACAATTGTAGCACGGTTGGTTGTAAGTTGTCTGGGGAGTGGTGACACGAACGACAGGGGCATTCGGTTGGGTGGTGCTTTGTTGGTTGGACGGTGTGGGAGGTAGCAGCAGTTCGAACTACGACCTGCTGACGGGGATACTGTTGACGAGAGTGGTGAGTAGGGTGGTAGATGATTTTCTGGCACTTTGGATTGCCAGAAAACATAGCTGATCCAGACTTCTTCTTTTTCTTCTCTTCTTGATGCTTGCGGTCACTTTCTTCAAAAGCTATCGCAATGTTGACAGCTTCATGATAAGTGCAGTGGAGGTTGTTGGACAAGCTTCTTTGAATCTTGTAGTTCAAGCCTCTAACAAAGCAGTCCTTCTTCTTTTGGTTGGTGTTGGTATGCTCAGGGGCATACTGCGACAGATGGTTGAACTGGCTGACGTACTGCATGACGGTGGATTCTTTCTGCTGTAGAGCAAAAAATTGATCCAACTTCATCTTCATCACACCCGCAGGGGTGTAATGAGCATGGAAAGCCTCACGGAACTCCGCCCAAGTAAGTAGGTGTCCATCAGGCTGGGCGGACTGGAGGTTTGCATACCAAGCACTCACAGGACCTCGGAGCTGCTGCGCTGCAAACAGTGGTTTCTGGATTTCAGTGCAACGAATCAATCCAAACTTCTGCTCTATGGTACGGAGCCAGTCATCTGCTTCCAGCGGCTCATCCTCTTTGGTGAACACCGGCGGACGGGTGTCCGTAAAGTCCACATAAGTTGTTTCCTCTTCATGGTGGTGGCCACGGCGCCCACCACGGTCATCTCGGTTCTGAGCAAGCAGCGCTGCAGCATTGGCTAAGGCTGCGATGGCATCTGCCAGAGTAGGCGAAATCGGCGGTGCCCCCGGAATGGCCCCATCCTCAGAAGTCCCAGCACCAGTCAAGCGGGTGTTAACAGTTATCTGTGCATAAGTAAGCCAAACTCAATTGTTAGATTGCTTAACCAAAACTTAGCACAGTACACACCATAATATTACAATAATTAAGGTACACAACTGACACTTAGCACAGTTCCCAAACCATAGCTAGGGTTTCATGGCAACACCGACATTACAATACCCAAAAGAGTGCGATAAACAGACATTCCTAGGCCTACTACTAGTCTAGTCGTCGTCACCCACGGTCCCGTCAGAGACGACACTATCCTCGTCGACCTCCTTGATGTCCTCCTCAATGTCCTCCTCGGCGTCCTCCTCGACGACCACCTGGAGAGGCTCAACCTCCTTGTCGACGTCCTCCATGTCCTGATCCTCAGGACCAACAACCACTCCATCCTCGGGGTCCTTAACACGTGGCTCCAAGATAGGGTTAAGCTCATTGTTGATCCTATGCACCTCCTCATGCAGTGCATCGTTGTAGTCCTCAATCTGCTCCACGTAGATCTCAAGCTCGTGCAGCCTCGCCCTGGTCACGTTCTCGCATGCCCAGGTCATGTCCCTCTGCTCGATGAGACGTGCCACAGAAGTCCGTAGCCGGTCGATCGTCGCCATGTCCTGGTAGTCCTCTCAATGAGCGGCGGCAAAGTCCTCCACCATCTTCCTCATCTCCTCCCTCATCCTCTCTATCTGCTCCTGCAGCTCAGCGTGATTGCGGCGGGGACCACGACTGCTAGAAGCCTCCCCGTCACGTGGCGCCAGCTGGTGACGCGGCATACCCCTGGGTCCCGTCATCTTGCGCGCAGTCTGCTTGCAGCGTGCCATGCTGGAGAAGATAAGTTTGGATTAGTGAGGATATACTATAGGCTAGCAAGAATAGGTTTAATAGATCCTAACCCATAAACCATTTTAGGGAGGAAGTTAATTAATATGTGAAACAATCATGATGCATGAACCGTACTTACGAATTTTAAATCAATGCAAGATAAATAAATACATAAATAATTTTCACCATAGGGCTAATAATAGTGCTATTCCACTGGCTACCATATCTACATTACAGAATAAGACAAGAGCAAGCAATTTGGACCAAAATAGCAATTTAAAGTTTATGATCCAAAACATTTTGAAGTTTTGCAAAGTAATATCGTAATGATTTAGCAATGGAATGCTCTGATACCAGCTGTAACAGAACCGCCTAAATCACATGGCCCACAGGCACCTGTCATTGTCACTAATTACCTCTGACGGCCAAGCCCGTGTCCCAAGTGATCTAGAAGGTCCTGCCGGGCAATATCAGCGCCCGTTTTTCTCCGACAGGATCCCATTGCGAAGCCATTACAGAATTACAACATTTCATATCAAATTACATCAGAGTAAAAGCATAGAAAGATTATAAAGTACTTAGATTACAAACCATTCATCCAAATAAAATTTAAGTGCAGTTATTACAGACCATAAATAAAAGTAAGTAGCAGTGGAACGACAATACAACATATTTAAATACTTAATAACAAGAACCCTGCCCACGGGTCCAACCTTACTCCTCCCCACTTTCCTCCTGGACGACTGTCACACAGCAAGGGGCGAGGCAAACCTCCGACTGCTATATCCCTGCAACATGGGGTTAACAAACCCTGAGTACTAGGGTACTCCGCAAGACTTACCCGACTAAAGAAAAAGGAGTGAGACTCAGGAATGCAGGATGAGGGGAGTCAAGGTAAGGCTTGAGCAAGAGTCAAAGAGTTTTGCAGAAAAGCATTACTATCCTATTTCAATATTTTACCTCAAATCTTAATTTTAAGCATAGTACATAATTGCATATTCATTATCATATTTCATCATACTTTTCAATTCTTAAATCATTCTCAAAACACCTAGTTCCGAACCACTTTTTGATTGTAGGTCAAAGGATCAAGTCTCCATATCCAAGGAGCAACGACGATTCGAATCGATTAGAACCCAGCTGGGGATCCCTATCCACACTGCATATGTAGCACCAAAGCTTGCATATGCCAACCCCAGCTACCACGGCTTTTCCAAAACCTGAACTGGTCCTGCGCCACCCGAGAACATAGTACTCCTCTCCTCTCCAGGCACGTCGGCCACGAGGGTACACGCTGCTCTCGCCATCTCTCCACTCCCAGTGCATGGTTGTCGGTTCAAGTAGTAGAGCCACCGGAGTCAGGGCTTCCCGTAGTATGTGGCTAGTTGCAAAGTCTCGATCACAGCAGGCCTACAACGAACGGTCCCTAATTCTTTTTCCGCCGGCAACATTGCATTGGGATTCTAACCGAAGTACAAGTGTCCCAACGGTTTTCAAATCCCTTTCCCGTCGATGGTCAAGCATTGGGACTCTAACCCAAATTCACAACCAACGAACAAAAAATCCCTTTCCATTGGTGACGATGCATTGGGGCTGCTACCCAAGTGCATCATATCCCTTTCCTTTCTCATGATTCATTAACATCATATCCCCATAAGTCAAAAGTAGCCTTTTTATGCAAATCTAAATTTATTAAGCAGGGCTAAGCATTTTTCGAACATTTTCCTTTTAAACCGGTTTCAAGGGTAATATATATCAAGGCAGGTAATGCAACAAGATAGGTGACAATAAAATCCTAGCAACCTAATGCAATAATTAACTCATGTTATAAATATTTTATAAAGCACAAGGCGGGGCTGAATGCACCGGGGCTTGCCTTGAATTGCGTAAAGCGTCGGGTCGGGCTCGGTCCCGCAAATGTCGAATCCCTGGACGACCTCGGGAGTCACCTCCTCAGCAGTGGCCTCAACCTTGATTTCCTTGGTGACGGGCACTACACGTATGCAATGATGCATGCTTAACATGGTGTGAATAATAATGAATACAATACCCAATAGTAGACAATATTAATCCTTGAGTACAACTTTCCTTCACGGTAAAGTTGTAAAACATTTTTCATAAAGTAAAGTGGTGTTTCCGTATTTCATTTTTATTGAACATTTTAACAGTCATAGAAAGCCGCTGCACCCTCCCAGTGGAGGCGGTTGGTGTAGAGGCGGCGTGGAACGACGAGCTTGACAGTGAGCAGTCCCACGGCGGCGTTCACCGACGGCACCCTCCCCGTTCTGGCGGACCTAGGGCATGAGACAGCAAACCACCGCATGCATGAGCATCACGGCAAACCAGAGAGTCTAAAACACCATAGCACTAGAGGAGAAGCTCACCGAGACAAGCTAGACACGGTGAGACGACCTGTGGTGGCGCTCCGACCGGACCCGAAGACGACGGCAGACGTTCCCGGACCAGCTTGGCACGAGCCTTTGCACAAGTTGAGGCACTGGGTGCGCAAGGGAGTGAGAAGGTCAGCTGCTTGGGCAATTTGGAGATGGTGGACAGGTGCTTGCCAATTCGGCCGAGGCAGTGGTGGCGGTCGCCGGCGTGCCGAGGGAAGAAGGAGAGGCAGGGAGGCGACCGGAGGCTTATAAGATGGGTTTGGGAGGGGGCAGAAGCGATTCCGGGCGGCGCGGAGTCCCCCACATGCCTGGCTATGCCGGGGAGCATGATCCCGGCCGGCACGAGCGGCGCCGCGCGCAGGCGGCACGGTGGGCGGCCGTGCCTGTGCATGAACAGGAAGGGAGGGGCAGAGCACTGTAGCTACTAAATGCCTCTCAACTCGGTTTTTGATCAAATGCTCCCAACTTCTTTGCATCAACTCAAAAAGTGTAAATACCAAAGTTGTAGGATTTCAAATTCTGAACAACATTAGTTTTGGGACCAAATTCAAATTTTGAATAATTTTGAAGATATTCGAAAGGGGGTAAAACTACGATTTGAATTCTATTTCTAATCCAATTAAATTCTCCAATTTATTCTCAACAACATGAAAATCTTCAAAAATAAAAGTTGTCCTATTTGTTGAGCTTGACAACTTTCATTAGGAAGTTTGGTTAGATTCTTAATAGTTTTTGAAATTAGTATTTCAAATTTGAATTTCAAAGTAGTACATAGGGTGCAATTTAAATTTCTATTAAAAAACTTTAAAATTACCCAAAATAAAAGTTGTTCCATTTTAAAATATCTACAACTTTTATTAAGACACCATCACCAGATTCTAAGTAGTTTTTGATTTAGGGTTTTGGGGTCCGATTAGGGCTTAATTTAAATTTTTCTTTTGATTTTATTTTTGATCACCAATTAGGGATTCAATTGCACAATCAACATCATTCATAATCAAGTCACTCTAAGGTCCCTAAGCACAATCATATGCAGTTACTTAAAATAAACATGATGACATGGCATTTTGAATTAACCGTAATACCTAGGGTATTACATTTTCCCATTTTGAAACCCTTAGATAGCAAGAAATTTCTCAATTTTTTATACCATGCCCTTGGAGCTTGTTTCAAACCATACAATGCCTTTCTCAATTTGTAGACATGATTGGACTTCTTCTAATCTTCAAAACCCGGGGGTTGCTCAACATATACTAGCTCATTTATGTATCCATTCAAGAAAGCACTTTTGACATCCATTTGATAGAGCTTGATATCATGTGCACATGCATAATCTAGAAGGATCCTAATTGCTTCCAATCTTGCAACTGGAGCATAAGTCTCACCAAAATCCAATCCTTCCACTTGAGTGTATCCTTGTGCAACTAACCTTACCTTGTTTCTTACCACAATGCCATCTTGATCTTGCTTGTTCTTGAACACCCATTTGGTACCAATGACATTGTAGTTCTTGGGCCTCTCAACTAGCTCCCAAACTTGATTTCTCTCGAAGTTGTTGAGCTCTTCATGCATAGTATTTACCCAATCACTATCATTTAAGGCTTTCTCAATAGTTGTTGGCTCTTCAAATGATACAAATGAGAAGTGCTCACAAAAATTTGCTAACTTTGATCTTGTTTGGACACTACTTCTAATATCCCCAACTATTTGATCCAATGGATGATCTCTTGCAAATATGAACCGGTTGGAGAACTTGATTGCTTGAGCTTGGTTGACCCACTTGAGATGGACTAGCATGTTGATCTTCATCATGTTGCACTTGAGTTTGATCATGAGAACCACTAGAGCTTGCTTCATTTGGATTTGCTTGCACACTAGGTTGTGTTTGCACTTGATCTTTGTCATCTTCATCTTCTACATCAACCACTTGTCTTGGCCGAATATCACCAATGTCCATGTTCTTCATTACATTTACCAACTGAGTTCCTCTCACATCATCAAGATTTTCTTCCTCATCTTGAGAACCCTTTGTTTCATCAAATTTGACATCATGAAGTTCTTCAATGAGCTTGGTGGAGTGATTCCATACTCTATATGCTTTGCTTGTGGTGGAGTAACCAACTAGGAAACCTTCATCACATTTCTTCTCAAATTTTCCCAATCTTGCACCCTTTTTCAAGATATAACATTTGTAACTAAACACTCTAAAGTATGGAATGTTTGGCTTTCTTCCATTCAATAGCTCATATGGTGTCTTCTTCAAGAACCAGTGACAATAGAGCCGGTTGCTACAATAGTTAGACGTGTTGATTGCTTCGGCCCAAAAATCTAAACTCACATTGTATTCCTTGAGCATAGACCTTGCCATATCAATAAGTGTTCTATTCTTCCTCTCAACAAGGCCATTTGATTGAGGAGTGTACTTGGCCGAGAATTGATGCTTGATTCCAAACTCATCACAAAGCTCATCAACTGTTGCATTTCTAAACTCACTTCCATTATCACTTCTCACACTCTTGATTGTCACTTCAAATTTATTTTGGCTTCTCTTTATGAACATCTTGAATATGCCAAACACTTCACTCTTGTCAACTAGAAAGAAGACCCATGTGTATCTTGTATAGTCATCCACTATTACAAAACCATATTTATTTCCACCGAGACTAGCATAAGTGGTTGGGCCAAATAGATCTATGTGCAATAACTCAAATGCTCTAGATGTACTCATTATGCTCTTGTTAGGATGTGTGTTTCTAACTTGCTTTCCCATTTGACAAGCACTACACAACTTATCTTTCTCAAATTGTACATTTTTCAATCCTCTCACCATGTCATGCTTGACCAATCTATTGAGTTGCTTCATTCCAACATGACCAAGCCTCCAATGCCATAACCAACCCATACTTGATTTGGTGAACAAGCATGTTGACAATTGAGCTTCACTAGCATTGAAGTCCACCAAATAGAGATTGCAATATCGAAATCCCTTGAATATCAAGTTGCTTCCATCAACACTAACAATCTTCACATCATCAACACCAAAGATGCATTTGAATCCCAAGTCACACAATTGAGCCACGGACAACAAGTTGAAGTTCAAGCTCTCAACTAGCAAGACATTGGAGATAGACATATCATTTGAAATTGCAATCTTTCCAAGACCAATAACATTGCCCTTCTTGTTGTCACTAAATGTAATACTATCAAGATTCCCATCTTCATTTGGCTTGATTGAATTGAACATGGTTGATTCTCCGGTCATGTGTTGAGTGCACCCACTATCAAGCACCCAATGCCTCCCTCCGGACTTGTAGTTCACCTACAAAGAAATCAATTAGATTTTGGTACCCAAGTTTGTTTGGGTCCTTGAAGGTTAGTGACCAAGCTCTTGGGCACCCAAATAGCCTTCTTCTTTGGGCTCTCCTTAGGTGCACCAATATACTTGACTCTCACTCCCTTTGCACTCTTTGTAAGCTTGTAACAAGAATCAAGTGTAATGGATGAAATATTAGGCTTGTTTTTCTTCATCATCCTCTTTTTGCAATATTGCTCCTTGTGCCTCACTTGCTTGCAACTATAGAAAACCACACCATTGCCCTTCACAAAGGTAGTTTTGTGAGGGACAAAGGTGGCTTTGCCCTTCTTGGGTGTATAGCCAAGACCCTCCTTGTTAATGGAGAACCTTTGACTAACCAAGCACTTAGGCAAGCGGGCATCTCCACCATAGGCATTGCCCAATGTTAGAGTGAGCTCATGCACCTCCTTCTTGAGGTTCTTGTTCTCAACCAAGATTGTGGCATCACAAGTGACACCAACATCCATAGATGAGGTAGAGGTGGATGTGCTACAAGAAGTGTTAGTGGAGGCAACAACAGAAGGTGTATCAAGAATATCACAAGTAACACCTACGTCACATGTTGTGGGCACATCCTCTATCTTAGCCAACTCTGAAAGTGAAGAGTGAGCCTTCTCAAGCTTGGGGTGAGCTTCTTTAAGGTTCTCATGGTCTTCCTTTAGACACTCATGAGAAGCACTTAGCTGATCAAAGGATTGCTCAAGAATTTTATTTTTCATGTTCAATTCTTTGCACTCTTTTAGTTTCTTCTTAAGATAAGAGTGTGTGTCACGCAACATGTCAAGGAGCTCCTCCTTAGAGAAGTCCTCCTCCTTACTCTCACTACCGCTCTCATCAGATTCGGATTGTACCTTAGATGGCTTAGCCATGAGACAAGTCGGTTAAGAGTCAAATAGTGATGGCTTGCTAGGAATAGCAAGACTAGTAATGACCTTCTTCTTGGTGATCTTGTGATCATCATCACTATCATCATCATCATCGGAAGAAAAAGCATTATTATCCTATGTGACACAATAAGAATGTCCTTTCTTCTTCTTGAATTGCATCTTCTTGTCTTTCTTGTCCTTCTTGCTCTTCTTCTTCTTCTTCTTCTTCTTCTTCTTCTTCTTCTTCTTGTCATCCTCATCATCACTATCATTCTTGTGAGGACAATCGGCTATCAAGTGGTCCTTGCTCTTGCACTCATAGCATCTCATGGTTGGACCCTTGCCTTTGGTGAAGTCCCTTCTCTTCCTTGCACCACAGCCCTTCTTTCTCATGAATCTTCCAAATCTTCTCACAAGAAGTGCTATCTCCTCCTCCTCATCATCATCACTTGAGCTATCTTCATCATCACTTGAGATTTGCTTCTTAGCTTTGCCTTTGTGCCTTGATGAGGTTGCCTTGAAAGCAATGCTCTTCTTCTCATTCTTGTCTTTCTTCTCATCCTCCTTTTCTTTCTTGACTCCTTTATCCTTCTCTACTCAGTATGCCTCATGTGTCACATCACCAAGCAATTGTGTTGGAGTCACCTTTGAGAGATCCTCTCTCATAAGAATAAGAACCAAGGTCTCAAACGGTGGAGGTAGAGATCTCAAGAAGCGATGTGAGAAGTCCTTGTCACTAATTGTCTCACCGAGAGCCTTGAGATCACTAATGATGACACTCAATCGGTGAAACATCTCTGGTATGCTCTCATCATCCGTCATCTTGAAGCTTGCATATCTATCCTTGAGAATGTATAACTTGGCACTTTTCACGGCGGTGGTGCCCTCATATGTGTCCTCCAGTCTCTTCCACACCTCATATGCATACTTCAAGTCCTTGATTTGTTCAAAAGACCTTCTCATCAAGAGCACTATAGATTGCATTGAGTGCAATGTCATTGAATTGAAGCTTCTCTTCTTCTCTTGGAGTGGGATCATTTATGTCAATCACAACAAAATCCTTCTCCACAATCTTCCACATCCTTCTATTCATTGATTTCAAGTGAGCTTTCATTTGCTTCTTCCAATAGCCATAGCTTGTGCCATCAAACCGAGGTGGCTTGCCCATATGGTTGATCAAGTTGTTGTGAGCCATTTTTGACACCGAAGGATGTTAAGCCTTGCAACAACGGTGACCGCGGCTCCGATACCAATTGCTAGGTCCAAAGAGGCTAGAGAGGGGGTGAATAGCCTATTTAAAAATCTATAAACAACACTTGACCAAAGGATTAGTAATAACAACGGCAAAGCGAATTTTGTGCTAGCCTACTCAAGATGCAAGCCTTCCTAACCGTTCTAGCTAAGTCTCTAGAAGCACACACAAGCTAGCCTAGGTTGAGTTACACTACTCCTAGGTGGACAAGCAAACTAAGCACTACTACTACTACACAAGTAAATACACAAAAATAAGGGAGAGAATGTGTAGAGTGAATATACCGTAGAGTAGAGTAGTTCACCAATCACCGGGAAGAATACCAATACACACAAAGGTGATGGTCTAAGATCAACACAAAAAGAACACCAATTTATCCCGGGGTTCACGTGCTTCCCGGCACGCTACGTCCCCGTTGTGTCGACCACTACTCGGTGGTTCGGTGGCTAATTGACAGCCAATGTCAACCTCAACCAATGAGCGCCACTAGAACCTACCACAAGCAAAGTAACTCAATGACACGAGCAATGTATTAGGCTACCTTGCGGCTCTCCGCCGGGGATGGTGCAAACCCCTCACAGTGACCTCCGGGAGTGGCCGGAGACAATCTCCAACTCCGCCAACTCCTCCGCTGCTGCAAGACCATCTAGGTGATGGCAATCACCAAGAGAATAGATGAAAATCCGTAGCAACAACGATCAACAAGTGCCCAAAGATGATCCAGATGAACACAATGCACTTGGATCACTCCCTAGCTCACTATGGATGAGAATCAAACTATAGAGTGAGTGGGAGAGGTCTGGGAGGCTCAAGAGATGCTTAGCAAAGAGTGAAATGTGCAAGAGAGACTCCCAAAATCGGTTGATCGGCTATTTATAGGTGAGGGTGAAAACTAGCCGTTTTACAGTTTCTGCGTGCACACCGGACGCTGGTTAAGTGAGCACCGGACGCGTCCGGTGGTTGTCCGGTGTACCATCCGCTGACACGTGTACTAGCCGTTTCAAACTTCTCGCAGCGCGCCAACTCACCGGACGCAGAGACGTCGCACCGGACGCTCCGACGCCCGTGTCCGGTGCGCGAACAGAGAGCATCCAGAGAGCTCAAAGTCGCACCAGACACGTCCGCTGTTAGGTCACCGGATGCTGCCGGTGCTTTCACTCAGTCAGAAAGTACGAAGTCTCACTGGATGCGTGAAAAACATCACTGGACGCGCTAGAGTTACTGTTCCAGCATCCGGTGCTTACTCAGAGAGGCTCTGGTTGTACCGGACGCATCCGGTATACAGCCACCGGACACGCCCAGCGTCCGGTGCACCTCTGAGAGTTGTTTTTGCCTTCTCTTCGATAACCTTGCTTCTAGGTGCTAACAACCAAGTGTATAAGCACTTAGGCACGAGTGTTAGCTTATTTTTAAGTTCATTTGCAAGGTTTTAGGTTAGTGCTCTAGATCTAAATGCATATGTTCAACTATGTCAACTAGAGGCACTTGATGACCGAGGTTGTTAATGAAATTTCATCCTCCTTAATAGTACGGACATCTGATCTAAATGTGATCGCACTCTCTATAGTGTCTTGATCACCAAAATGAAAAGAACCCTATGAGTTTCACCTTTGCCTTGAGCTCCATCCATTGCACTAAGTGATGAAGCATTTGATCTCTATGTTGATGGGCTTACTCCAAAGACTTGGATGCCGTCATAACTCCACACTTGATCTTCTAACCATACTTATAATCACAATGCTTAAACACAATGGTTAGATACTGTTGAGACTTCTTAACGCAACCACCAGAGACAGAGTGTTAGGCTATCTCTGATAACGGCGCCAGAAGTGCCTGAGGGTATTTCTTATGTCTATTGGATAATTCTGCAAGCGTACAGAATATACCGATGTAGCACTTCACCCAGGAGTATTCCAAGGTATCGTTATTTATTTTATCCCAAGGGAAAGCGGTTGCTAGAAATATTAATAGAAGGAGATCCTTAAATCTATCTCAACTTACTAGCAACTAGCGTAGAAGGTGTAATCGAAGTATGAAAGGAAGGTGATGATTCAAAGATAAACAAAGAAGATGATAAAGGATAACTTAGTTGTAACACCCTAGTGTTAGTTACTATTTTCACACTTGCATTTGCATGTCGTCAAGCATAGATCATGTCATTTCATGCATCATTATCATTGCATTTTATTTGATTCCCTTTTATTGCTATATGTTTGTTTATATGTCCATAACATGCTAAATGTGTTGACATGCAAATGTGATGCTTGTTTACTGTTCTAAATGCTTTAAAATGTTTGGGATAACATTTGGAACAATGTTCATGTTGGTGAAATCCCCAAAATACCCCTCATAGCTCATAGTTGACTAGAGAGCCCTTTAAAAGCTATTCTGTTTGACCAAACAAGAAGGGCATTTTAGAGATTCTGCATGTCAGTGCACCCTTAACCAAAGTTGTGTAGAATTTTATAAGCAACAAACTTTATTTTTGGGACAACTCATGAAAATGGGTGGAAGGAGGTCAAAAAGTTGAATTAGTGCAGATTTGGAGCTGTTTTGAAGTTTTCAAAATTTTCCTAAGTCTAAACTGGTTTTCAGTTTCGGTGTGCCCCTGTTCATCGACCTGTATCTCTCAATCCAGGCCGAACTAGAGTAAAGTGCCTTAATATGAAATGATCTACTCATGTAGCTCTTCAATCCATATTAGTGAACTTTTCGCTAAAACGCCCTGGATCGCGAGTTATAGATCGATCAAAATCGAGTTTCAGTCGGGTCCGCGGAGACTGAATCAGAGCCGATTCAGTTCGGCCGTCGGTCGTCGCCGCGTGACCGCGTCAGGCATCGGCCGCCAGGTGGCGCCGTACGCCGTCGTTGCTGCCGCGCCGGTCGGCTTTACAAAAGGGGAACACTCCATCCTGTCTCCCGCACGCTCGCCTTCACTCTCACTCGCTCGCCCTCGCCTCTCTGCTCTCCGCTTTCCTCTCCGCCGTCGCCATTTCCGTCGCGCTGCCGCCGCGGTGAAATCCGCCGCCACCGAGCCGTCTCCGGCCGCTCCATCTTCGGCGTAGCTTTGGCTTGCTCTGCTCTTCGTCCCCGACCCGTTGCCGACCTCAGCCGACCTAAGGTATAGCTCCAGCGAGCTTCTCGCCATCCGCCACTGCCGGAGCGTCGCCGAGCTCTCGGGTCGCCGCGACGAGGGTGATGCCGGGGTCGGCTCCTCTCTACAATGCTCGCTAGGAGTCTCCGTTAGCCGTAGATCCATTCTAGGCCGTCGGATAGGTCTATCTCGCCATAGTTTCGCCGGAACCCGAGCTCGCCGTGAACCCGCTCGCCACCGTGCCGCCATGCGAGCGCGGTCAGTGAGCTCCCGTGCGCAATAGTTCGATTCGTCGCACGCATAGGTCTGCTAGGGTTCCAGGGACACGGAACGAAGCTTAGCCGCGCGAGCAACGGCCGGAATCGGCCGGCGCAAGCTCGCCAGACCACCGCCGTCCGCCATTGCCGCCGTCGAGCTCGCTCCGGTGGGGTACGACCCTCGGCAGTTGGTCCATCGGGTTCGTCTCATTGCCACGAGTCGGTAGGTAGCCTCGGCGTCGCCGGAGACCTCGCCGTCGGCGAGCTCTCGCCGGTCAGCGCCGGCGGCTCTGCCCCTCTCTCTGACGCGTGGGGTCGGGTCGACCTCGGGGCCCGCGAGTCAGCCGTTCGGGTGCGCCTCTGGTGCACTGAGCCGGGTGCACGTAGCAGTTCTATCGGGTTTGGGTTTTATGATTTATAAAATAAATTTCCAGAAAATGTGTAAAATCTTCCAAAATTCATATCTGGAGCTAGGAATATCCATTTGGGGTGAACCAAATTTTGTTGTGTTTGTATTTCTGAGCTCTATCAAGGAAAAATATAAAATGTACTTTGTGAATACTTTTTATGTGCAGTTATAATTAAATTGTTAATTGCTTGCAAACTTGATAAATGCATAAGTAATTGTAGGAATGTGCTAAAAATGTGATTCCACTTGCATTAATCTTGTTTAGGGAAGTAGAATCTAAGAAAAATATGTTTGCTGGTGTTGCATTGTTATTTATATGATATCTGGTATAATGTGCTTTTTAGGCTTTAATCTTGCAAAAATCACTTTGCTTAATGTGTTAAGGATATGGACATGAATATTTTTCCTGGACTATGTTATGTTGGAAAGAAGCTAAGAAAATTAGGAAATCTGTTGTTTGATACTTTTCACTGTGTTAAGTATTTTCCATTGTTTAAAAGGCTGGTTGCTTGTTATTTTTGTGTAGACTGTTATACTTGTCCAAATGACTTGAAATTTTGTCAGTAGGCTAGTATGGATGTGTAATAGCAACTGTAATTTTTATGGATTTTTCTGGTCACAGCAAACAGTAGGTCCAGTTATAGGCTAGGACTTATTTAATTGTTTTTAAGCAAATATCTTTTGGGTGGGGAATATTTTTATGCATTTCTGTGATGCTCGGCATTCCCACCTGTGTTAAACAGTAGAGCTAATTCTACTTTGAGATTAGGGCAGCAAGGTTAATATTTTGTTTATATGATGTTGCTCGCGCTTGTTAATTATAAGTTGGTTGTGGTAGGTTAGTTGATGCATGTTAATTATTAAGTGCAGGTTGTAGACCTCTCACCCGGGACGAGAAATTGTTCTATGCTTTGCTTAAGAAGGGTGAGTATGAGTTGGGTGTCTAGGGAAGAAATATGCACGTACTCAGTAAATGAGTGTGGATTGTTAAACTGATTGCATATCATGGGTTAATTTGTGCATCTCTATCTTGCATTACTTGTGCATTCTCAGTTCTCATATATGCATATCATGCATACAGGATCGCCGGGAGGCATGACGCTGTTGCAGTTTGATCCACCGGAGGAGGGAGTTCCGCCGGAGATTGAAGTGCCAGAGGTTCCCGAAGGTCAGGAAGAAGAAGCTAAACTTTCAGAGTGCCCTGATCACCAACCTACTAACTTTGTGAAAGGCAAGCCCCGGAGCATTCCTAAGTCTCCACCTACTCTTTTTACAAATACACTGGTCTTTATTAAATCGTATGATTGTGCACTTAAGTATAGGAGTTGATATGATACCGTTGCTGCATTTATACCTTGTCCACTTATACTTGATCCTGAAGTTATTACTAGACAAGGGGATGGGTTCGATCCTATGCTTAGCCATGCTTAGACCGGTAGAAGTCGAGGGATTTCCTGTCCTTCGCGAGCATAGGTGGTTACTAATGATGATGGGGTTGGATTCCACATGATGGACTATATGTGCCACCATGCCACAGTATCTAATGAGAGAATCAAGGCTAGGCAGCGGGGAGCCGCATGACATGGTTGAGGTCATGCCGTCTTCGGTGCTGCTTGCGGCCGACTAGGACTGAGGCCACCAGACATCAGTTGAGATTGAAAGACGTCGTCACATAGCTGGCCAGATAAGTCGTTCTGACCGCGAAGCCGAGTATTTCTTTCTGAGCCGGGAATTGGGCGTGATAAGGCAGACATATTCTGGAGGTAGGAAGGATGTGCGGAGACACCATCTTACCAAGGGCAGGTCAGGGACCTGATGCATCCTGGAAGTGGGTTTGCCTCTGAGAATATGGACCCCTCCAAGCCCGCGATACATATTATGTCTCAGAAAGATTTAACGGTGGCCCAAGAAGCCAGTGGCTCGGCTAACAGGGTTTGTGATTGGAATATTTGCCAGCTGGTACAATCGATTCGAATCGCCATCTCTCCTGGTTAGTGAGAAACTGAACTGATCTTCTGGTGAGGTAGAGGCTAATAACTTGAACATAATGATTATGGTGAGATGAGGTTGATATCTGTGGATATCGGAAATCATATGGTTTTATTGATTGCTACAATATTCAGTGAATGCTTAGTATAGTGGCTAATCTTAGTAAATAGCTTAACTGAAATCGAAGCTTATCACAATTAAAATGAATAAGTTAAGGTTCTACTGTAGTGATGCTTTTGATGCAAAAATGATGCTACCCTCTGAGCTCCACCAAATAAGCCTTGCATATCCTTGAGAGTCTTTTTATTTACTCCCTGTCGGGTAAGTCTAGCTGAGTACAATTGAGTACTCAGGGTTTTATTCCCATTGTTGCGGATGGTATAGTCTACTACGCGTATTGCAGGAATTGCTTCACCCCTGCGGGCGAAGAAGACTAGACCCGAGGGTAGGGTCATTATCTATCCTTAGATGTTGTAAGGATGCTGTGACAAGGTCATGTGATGGTACTCGTATTCGAACTCTGTGGTGTAAAACTATGTTGACTTCCGCTACTACTATATTTGTGTAAAAGACTATGTTGTACTTTGATATTTAAATTCGGTTGCGAACTTATGTGTCATGTGATCGGGTATTGCTGAATGAATGATCCTTGGGGTATGAAATGTTTGAAATCCTTCGAGATTTCCGGACTACCGGGTTTATATTGGCTCAAGTGCGACTGGATTGCAATTAAAAATGCGATCGTTGTACTTGTGCTCGTATAAATTGGTCGGTTCTGTGACAGCTGGTACCAGAGCATAATTCAGCATATACTGTCACTTGACTATTTAAAAATTAAAAGAGTTTTGAGTTTTACAAACTAATTGCCAACTGATAGTGTGTATAGGTGATTTAAACCAAGTGTTTGCGAAACTTATGAGTACCAATGACCAAGTCCTATAGCCCTATATATATGTGGTAATTAGGTGGCTTATGTAAGTACTGACTTGGGGGGAATTGCATCATGTTTCTATTTGTGGTTCATTTAGTTTTATCGTGTGGATAATCATGAACTGTTGGTTTCTTATTGCTTCTTATGGGTCAATGTACCACGTCGCCTAAGGTAAGGTGAGATGTGAGTGTAAGATCGAACAACCATCGATCGATGGTGAGTGTATGGTTACTGAAGTGAGTATATGTGATCCATATGTGTACTTATGGAAGTAAGGTGGAGTAATTACTTTTGGGGTCGCAAATGTTCATGGGAACATTTCCGGCAAAAAGTGCTTCTTGTTGCCCTGCATACATTGGGAGTTGGGCTGAAATGAATCTTCTGCAGGTACACTAACCACGCAAAACGTATAGCACGGTTAGTTACGTATATGAGAGCACGTGGTATGCCACCGACTATAACATTAGTTAAAATATATTATGTGTGAGGTCGTTGGCACGTGCATGCATCATGATCATGAAATTAATTTAAGCTATTTGTACTATTTCCTTCCCTATGGTAAAATTTGTGCTGTCCTATCTTATTCTAAATGCTGAAAGATGTTGTAATGTACCAGATGGCAGCTGAAGGTGAGCCGCAGAGTGGTCAGTTTTTGGAGCAGTTTGGCACACCCACGGTGCTATGGAGGTTGTTGAAGTCTGTGGGATATGCAGAGCCACCACTGTATTTCTGGAAGCCAGCGAAAACCATGGTGCAGCCTTGGTTTGATGTTTGGGTGACTATCCCTGTGCTTGAAAGGGGTTGGTCGTTTCCAGGAATAAAGGTGGAAGTTGACATGAGGACGCCATGGGATGGTGCGCAGCTTGCAGCTTTCGAGGTGTTGACGGATATTTGCAGCCGATTCAACAAGAGAGCTGATTTGGGGCCAGCAAATGTTTTTCCCAGGGTGGATGCTTCTCAGGGTGAGTGGGCTCAGTCTAGCCAAGCTTCTTTGGAATGAGGCAGGGACGAGCGTGCTCATAGCGCGGGTGCTTCTATGAGTGCTATGTTTGCTGTCCTGAGGATGCACTATTCCACTAGGGATGGTTGGATGAAGTGCGTTGAAACCCTGCATGATGCTGTGGAGAAGAAGTTAGAAGCTGAAGAGTGGGCACGTATGGCTCGTCGTAGCTCAGATGACTTGGTGGTAGCTCTCACTGCCTGTCGCAATGAGTTGTTACGATGCACTGGCGCCTTGTTGGCGGCTGATCGCCGTGTCGAGGTGCTTGAGAGGGAGAATGCAGATCTTCGCCGCCAGCTTGACAATCGCAAGATGAGCTTGACACGTCAGCGCAATGAGTTTCTGCAGGAGTTGCGTGCTAGTCAGCAGCAGGTTTGGGAGTTGCAGCAGGATGTTCATCGTCTGAACAACCGTGCTGATCCGTTTCATCCTCCGGGTGCAGTGGAGTTTGCTCCTGAGATCTTCATTGCAGCTGATGATGGTGAAGCAATTGAGGAAGAAGAGGAAGAAGACCCCGAGGAGATCGTGCCTATTGACAAGAGTGATGACCATGGTGGGAACGTGTCCGGCATGGACAGTGACCACGATGACTAGGCTCTTTCTAGTGATCTTGCCATGATCGGCACCCTTTTTGTATTGGGAAAACCTTTAATGTCATGTAATGGGTAGAACCTGAATTGTAATGAGAGAACCCTGTGTGTTCAGGGCTGGAACCATCAAACTTTTAATTAAGTAATGGTAACTTATGCAGTTTGGAAACCCTTTTTGGTTGCGCCTTGTTATTGTGCGGTTGTGTGATGATTATTGAATTATTGTGCCGTTTGTTGGTTATCAAAATGATCATTGATATCTTTTAGGCATAATCTTTCGGTTATCTTTGGCATAACTGACACTTAACAATGGTTGTTGTGTGTTGCTATAGATGGCACCTCATACCCGTCGTCATGGGTCAACCAGTGGTGGTGGGAACGAACATAAAGATGAGGAGTTGCCGCCTCCTCCACCGCGTACCCAGGAGCAGATGTTTGCTCAGTTCTTGGACACCCAGCAAGCGATTTTGCAGCAGATGGTTGCTAGTAACAACCACAATCGCAATCGAGGTGGACGCCGCGGAAACGATGAGGACCAATACAGTAACTATAAGGACTTCATGGACACTAAGCCTCCGGTATTCAAGCAGGCCGTAGAACCGCTGGAAGCTGATGAGTGGTTAAACACTATTGAGCAGTCATTCTCTGTGTTGCGATTGACTGAAACCATGAAGGCTAGCTTTGCTGCTATGTTACTGCAAGGCCAAGCTGGAATATGGTGGGCCAATCGCAAGACCGCCTACCCTGTGGTCGCTGATATCACCTGGGAGCAGTTCACCAGGGATTTCAGGGGACATTTCATTCCAGCAGGTTTGATCAAGATGAAGGTCAATGAATTCATGCAGCTTACTCAGGGTACCAAGACCCTCACTCAGTATCATCATGCCTTTAACAATCTGCGAGGTATGCCCCGTGGATGGTAGATACAGATGAAAAGAAGATTGAAACCTTCAAGAGAGGTCTTAGTACCAAGCTTATGAAGACTCTGGCGAACAACGCTCGTACAACTTTTAACGAGTTCATCAGTGAAGCTTATATCCAAGAGAAATAGAACAACTTGCACACTGCTTCCAAGGGAGGCAAGAGGCCATTCGAAGGAAGCTCTTCTCAGTCAAGGACTCCAGCAGCTAGTCGTGCGGTGGCAAATCGCCCTGCTTACCGTCCGGCTATTCCTGGAGCAAAATTCAGACCCCCTCCAAAGAAGCAGCCCGCGCCACAACGCTACAAGAAAGGCTTCACAGTGCCTTTGAATAAGAACAATGCTCCTCCAAACAACACCGTTCAAGTGAGGGCCAACCAAGGTCTGGGGCCATGCTTTAACTGTGGTCAACAGGGGCATCTTGCTCGCTATTGCCCTCATCCAAAGCAGGCTCGAGTGCATCACACCACTATTGAAGAAATTCCAGAAGGTGAACCAGTCACTGCGGGTATGTTTTCAGTTAACCAGCACCCTGCCATTGTTTTGTTCGACTCTGGATCATCGCATTCTTTCATAAGTCAAGCATTTGCAAAAAAGCATGCCTTTCAGATCGTTGATTTGGGCTGTAATTTCCGGATAACCTCAGCTGGGGCTGAAATATGCACACGTGAGGGTATCAAGCAGGCGAGTATTGAGATTAATGATAGGAGTTTTATCAGTCATCTCATTGTGTTGCCTGGGCTAGGTCTGGATGTAATTCTAGGGGTTAGCTGGATGAACAAATGGGGTGCGGTATTGGACGTTGCTAACCGAACTTTGACGTTGAAGGCGCCCCAGGATGGGGGTACCTTTCAAGTTTCCTTACCTCGAAGAGGGGATCTTTTTAATCTCTCTTTCGCAGTTGAGGGCAAGACCGTCCAAGGTATTCCGGTAGTGTGTAAGTTTCCTGATGTCTTTCCTGATGATCTACCTGGACTTCCTCCTGATCGAGATGTGGAGTTTGCAATAGAACTTGTTCCCGGTACGGCACCTATTTCTCGAAGGCCATATAGAATGCCTCCTCATGAATTAGCTGAACTCAAGAAACAACTCCAGGAGTTATTGGACAAAGGGTTTATTCGCCCTAGTTCTTCTCCGTGGGGCTGTCCTGCAATCTTTGTTAAGAAGAAGGACGAAACTTTGCGTATGTGTGTGGACTATAGGCCACTAAATGCTGTGACAATTAAGAACAAGTATCCTCTACCTCGTACTGATATCTTGTTTGATCAATTGTCCAAGGCCAAGGTTTTCTCCAAAATTGATCTGAGATCTGGGTATCATCAAATTAAGATCAGACCACAAGATATTCCCAACACGGCTTTCTCCACTCGGTATGGATTGTATGAGTATTTGGTAATGTCTTTTGGATTAACCAATGCTCCTGCACATTTCATGTATCTAATGAATTCGGTATTCATGCCTGAGTTGGATAAGTTCGTGGTAGTCTTTATTGACTATATTCTGGTGTACTCTGAAAGCATAGAGGATCATGCTGAACACTTGAGGATAGTCTTAACTAGACTCAGGGAGCATAAGCTGTATGCAAAGTTCAGCAAGTGTGAGTTTTGGTTGACTAAGGTACCTTTTCTGGGCCATATCTTATCTGCTGAAGGTATTTCTGTAGATCCATCAAAAGTTCAGCAGGTGTTGGATTGGCAGCCACCAACAAATGTGTCTGAGGTTCGTAGCTTTCTGGGATTAGCTGGCTATTATCGTCACTTTATTCAGGATTTCTCTAAAATAGCTAAACCTATGACCAAGTTATTGCACAAAGATACCAAGTTTGTGTGGAGTGAGGAGTGTGAAACAGCTTTTCGCACCTTGCAAACGTTGTTGACCACTGCTCCAGTTCTCGCACAACCTGATATTGAAAGGCCTTTTGATGTGTACTGTGATGCTTGTGGCACTGGGTTAGGATGTGTTCTCATGCAAGAAGGCCGAGTCATTGCTTATGCCTCGCGTCAATTGAGAAAACATGAGCAAAACTACCCTACTCATGATTTGGAACTTGCCGCTGTAGTTCATGCATTGAAGATTTGGCGCCACTATTTGATGGGTCACAAATGTCATATCTATTCCGGTCACAAGAGTCTCAAGTACATTTTCACTCAGCCTGAGTTGAACATGAGGCAAAGAAGGTGGTTGGAGTTGATCAAAGACTATGATCTAGAAGTACACTATCATCTGGGCAAGGCCAATGTCGTAGCCGATGCTTTGAGCCGAAAGTCTCATTGCAATGTATTGCAGCCTTTGCTAGCAGACGGATTCAATCTTGTGCATCCAGTGGTGTTGAATAATATTACTCTCAGTTGTACTTTGGAAAGCAAGATTATTGAAGGTCAGAAAACAGATCCCGGCATATATCATATCAAAAGGAAGATGAAAGAACAAGAAATGCTTCATTTCCGAGTAGATGAAAAAGGTATATTGTGGTTCAAGGATCGATTGGTAGTACCGAAAGACCGTGAGTTGAGGAATCAGATTATGGACGAGGCTCATTTGTCCAAGTTGTCTATCCATCCTGATAGTAGTAAGATGTATCAAGACTTAAAACCCAGGTTCTGGTGGACCAAAATGAAGAAGGAAATTGCAGCCTATGTGGCCAGGTGTGATACCTGTTGTCGCGTGAAGGCTATTCATCTTAAGCCAGCAGGCCTATTGCAACCTTTACCAGTTCCAGGTTGGAAATGGGATGAGATAACCATGGATTTCATATCTGGGTTACCTCTAACGCAAAAAGGCCATGATTCTATTTGGGTGATTGTGGATCGATTGACTAAGATTGCACATTTCTTACCAGTTCGAACTACAGATCGTCCTCATCAGTTGGCACAGCTCTACTTTACTCAGATACTTCGGTTACATGGTGTGCCGAGGACGATAGTTTCCGACAGAGGCCCGCAATTTATTGCACGCTTCTGGGAGCATCTACACAAGTGTTTGGGAACCAATTTGGTTCGCAGCTCAGCTTATCATCCTCAAACTTCTGGTCAGACTGAAAGTGTAAACCAAATCCTCGAAGACATGTTGAGAGCTTGTGTTCTATCGTCTAAGGGTTCGTGGGAAGAATGGTTACCTTTGGCCGAGTTCTCATACAACAATAGCTATCAAGAGAGTATTCAAATGGCTCCTTTTGAAGCTTTGTATGGGCGCAAATGTAGAACTCCTCTCAATTGGGTTGAATCAGGCGAAAGGAGAAATTACGGGATTGACTTTGTGAAAGAGGCCGAAGAGAGAGTGCATACCATTCAGACACATCTCAAAGCCGCTCAGACTCGTCAAAAGAGCTATGCGGACAAGCGAAGAAGGCCATTGGAATTTGAAGTGGGTGACTATGTATACTTGAAGGTGTCACCTATGAAAGGCGTGCAACGCTTCGGAGTGAAACGAAAATTAGCTCCAAGGTTTGTAGGTCCTTTTCAAATTCTGGAAAGAAGTGGGAAAGTAGCATACAAGTTACGATTGCCACCACACATGTCCACTGTCTTCAATGTGTTTCATGTATCCCACCTCAAGAAATGTTTACGAGTACCGGAAGAACAAGTGGATTTTGGTGATATCAAGTTGAAATCAGATTTGACCTATGAAGAAAAGCCTATTGAAGTAATAGATTACAAAGAAAAAATCACCCGTAGCCGAGTGATCAAGTTCTATAAGGTGGTATGGAACAACCAAAGTTATTGGGATGCAACTTGGGAGCGAGAAGATTACCTCAAGGAAGTCTATCCTTCTTTCTTTAAACAATGGTAATTAACTCTAATCTCGGGGACGAGATTCTTTTAAGGGGGAGGGCTGTAACACCCTAGTGTTAGTTACTATTTTCACACTTGCATTTGCATGTCGTCAAGCATAGATCATGTCATTTCATGCATCATTATCATTGCATTTTATTTGATTCCCTTTTATTGCTATATGTTTGTTTATGTGTCCATAACATGCTAAATGTGTTGACATGCAAATGTGATGCTTGTTTACTGTTCTAAATGCTTTAAACATGTTTGGGATAACATTTGGAACAATGTTCATGTTGGTGAAATCCCCAAAATACCCCTCTAGCTCATAGTTGACTAGAGAGCCCTTTAAAGGCTATTCTGTTTGACCAAACAAGAAGGGCATTTTAGAGATTCTACATGTCAGTGCACCCTTAACCAATGTTGTGTAGAATTTTATAAGCAACAAACTTTATTTTTGGGACAACTCATGAAAATGGGTGGAAGGAGGTCAAAAAGTTGAATTAGTGCAGATTTGGAGCTGTTTTGAAGTTTTCAAAATTTTCCTAAGTCTAAACTGGTTTTCAGTTTCGGTGTGCCCCTGTTCATCGACCTGTATCTCTCAATCCAGGCTGAACTAGAGTAAAGTGCCTTAATATGAAATGATCTACTCATGTAGCTCTTCAATCCATATTAGTGAACTTTTCGCTGAAACGCCCTGGATCGCGAGTTATAGATCGATCAAAATCGAGTTTCAGTCGGGTCCGCGGAGACTGAATCGGAGCCGATTCAGTTCGGCCGTCAGTCGTCGCCGCGCGACCGCATCAGGCATCGGCCGCCAGGTGGCGCCGTACGCCGTCGTTGCTGCCGCGCCGGTCGGCTTTACAAAAGGGGAACACTCCATCCTGTCTCCCGCACGCTCGCCTTCACTCTCACTTGCTCGCCCTCGCCTCTCTGCTCTCCGCTTTCCTCTCCGCCGTCGCCATTTCCGCCGCGCCGCCGCCGCGGTGAAATCCGCCGCCACCGAGCCGTCTCCGGCCGCTCCATCTTCGGCGTAGCTTCGGCTTGCTCTGCTCTTCGTCCCCGACCCGTTGCCGACCTCAGCCAACCTAAGGTATAGCTCCAGCGAGCTTCTCGCCGTCCGCCACTGCCGGAGCGCCGCCGAGCTCTCGGGTCGCCGCGACGAGGGCGATGCCGGGGTCGGCTCCTCTCTACAAGTGCTCGTCTAGGAGTCTCCGTTAGCCATAGATCCGTTCTAGGCCGTCGGATAGGTCTATCTCGCCGTAGTTTCGCCGGAACCCGAGCTCGCCGTGAACCCGCTCGCCACCGTGCCGCCATGCGAGCGCGGTCAGTGAGCTCCCGTGCGCAATAGTTTGATTCGTCGCACGCATAGGTCCGCTAGGGTTCCAGGGACACGGAACGAAGCTTAGCCGCGCGAGCAACGGCCGGAATCGGCCGGCGCAAGCTCGCCGGACCACCGCCGTCCGCCATTGCCGCCGTCGAGCTCGCTCCGGTGGGGTACGACCCTCGGCAGTTGGTCCATTGGCTTCGTCTCGTTGCCACGAGTCGGTAGGTAGCCTCGGCGTCGCCGGAGACCCGGCGGCTCTGCCCCTCTCTCTGACGCGTGGGGTCGGGTCGACCCCGGGGCCCGCAAGTCAGCCGTTCGGGTGCGCCTCTGGTTCACTGAGCCGGGTGCACGTAGCAGTTCTATCGGGTTTGGGTTTTATGATTTATAAAATGAATTTCCGGAAAATATGTAAAATCTTTCAAAATTCATATCTGGAGCAAGGAATGTCCATTTGGGGTGAACCAAATTTTGTTGTGTTTGTATTTCTGAGCTCTATCAAGGAAAAATATAAAATATACTTTTTGAATACTTTTTATGTGCAGTTATAATTAAATTGTTAATTGCTTGCAAACTTGATAAATGCATAAGTAATTGTAGGAATGTGCTAAAAATGTGATTCCACTTGCATTAATCTTTTTTAGGGAAGTAGAATCTAAGAAAAATATGTTTGCATGTGTTGCATTGTTATTTATATGATATCTAGTATAATGTGCTTTTTAGGCTTTAATCTTGCAAAAATCACTATGCTTAATGTGTTAAGGATATGGACATGAATATTTTTCCTGGACTATGTTATGTTGGAAAGAAGCTAAGAAAATTAGGAAATCTGTTGTTTGATACTTTTCACTGTGTTAAGTATTTTCCATTGTTTAAAAGGCTGGTTGCTTGTTATTTTTGTGTAGACTGTTATACTTGTCCAAATGACTTGAAATTTTGTCAGTAGGCTAGTCTGGATGTGTAATAGCTACTGTAATTTTTACGGATTTTTCTGGTCACAGCAAACAGTAGGTCCAGTTATAGGCTAGGGCTTATTTAATTGTTTCTAAGCAAATATCTTTTGGGTGGGGAATGTTTTTATGCATTTCTGTGATGCTCGGCATTCCCACCTGTGTTAAACAGTAGAGCTAATTCTACTTTGAGCTTAGGGCAGCAAGGTTAATATTTTGTTTATATGATGTTGCTCGCGCTTGTTAATTATAAGTTGGTTGTGGTAGGTTAGTTGATGCATGTTAATTATTAAGTGCAGGTTGTAGACCTCTCACCCGGGATGAGAAATTGTTCTATGCTTTGCTTAAGAAGGGTGAGTATGAGTTGGGTGTCTAGGGAAGAAATATGCACGTACTCAGTAAATGAGTGTGGATTGTTAAACTGATTGCATATCATGGGTTAATTTGTGCATCTCTATCTTGCATTACATGTGCATTCTCAGTTCTCATATATGCATATCATGCATATAGGATCGCCGGGAGGCGTGACGCTGTTGCAGTTTGATCCACCGGAGGAGGGAGTTCCGCCGGAGATTGAAGTGCCAGAGGTTCCCGAAGGTCAGGAAGAAGAAGCTGAACTTCCAGAGTGCCCTGATCACCAACCTACTAACTTTGTGAAAGGCAAGCCCCGGAGCATTCCTAAGTCTCCACCTACTCTTTTTACAAATACACTGGTCTTTATTAAATCGTATGATTGTGCACTTAAGTATAGGAGTTGATATGATACCGTTGCTGCATTTATACCTTGTCCACTTATACTTGATCCTGAAGTTATTACTAGACAAGGGGATGGGTTCGATCCTATGCTTAGCCATGCTTAGACCGGTAGAAGTCGAGGGATTTCCTGTCCTTCGCGAGCATAGGTGGTTACTAATGATGATGGGGTTGGATTCCACATGATGGACTATATGTGCCACCATGCCACAGTATCTAATGAGAGAATCAAGGCTAGGTAGCGGGGAGCCGCATGACATGGTTGAGGTCATGCCGTCTTTGGTGCTGCTTGCGGCCGACTAGGACTGAGGCCACCAGACATCAGTTGAGATTGAAAGACGTCGTCACGTAGCTGGCCAGATAAGTCGTTCTGACCGCGAAGCCGAGTATTTCTTTCTGAGCCGGGAATTGGGCGTGATAAGGCAGACATATTCTGGAGGTAGGAAGGATGTGCGGAGACACCATCTTACCAAGGGCAGGTCAGGGACCTGATGCATCCTGGAAGTGGGTTTGTCTCTGAGAATATGGACCCCTCCAAGCCCGCGATACATATTATGTCTCAGAAAGATTTAACGGTGGCCCAAGAAGCCAGTGGCTCGGCTGACAGGGTTTGTGATTGGTATATTTGCCAGCTGGTACAATCGATTCGAATCGCCATCTCTCCTGGTTAGTGAGAAACTGAACTGATCTTCTGGTGAGGTAGAGGCTAATAACTTGAACATAATGATTATGGTGAGATGAGGTTGATATCTGTGGATATCGGAAATCATATGGTTTTATTGATTGCTACAATATTCAGTGAATGCTTAGTATAGTGGCTAATCTTAGTAAATAGCTTAACTGAAATCGAAGCTTATCACAATTAAAATGAATAAGTTAAGGTTCTACTGTAGTGATGCTTTTGATGCAAAAATGATGCTACCCTCTGAGCTCCACCAAATAAGCCTTGCATATCCTTGAGAGTCTTTTTATTTACTCCCTGTCGGGTAAGTCTAGCTGAGTACAATTGAGTACTCAGGGTTTTATTCCCATTGTTGCAGATGGTATAGTCTACTACGCGTATTGCAGGAATTGCTTCACCCCTGCGGGCGAAGAAGACTAGACCCGAGGGCAGGGTCATTATCTATCCTTAGATGTTGTAAGGATGCTGTGACAAGGTCATGTGATGGTACTCGTATTCGAACTCTGTGGTGTAAAACTATGTTGACTTCCGCTACTACTATATTTGTGTAAAAGACTATGTTGTACTCTGATGTTTAAATTCGGTTGTGAACTTATGTGTCATGTGATCGGGTATTGCTGAATGAATGATCCTTGGGGTATGAAATGTTTGAAATCCTTCGAGATTTCCGGACTACCGGGTTTATATTGGCTCAAGTGCGACTGGATTGCGATTAAAAATGCGATCGTTGTACTTGTGCTCGTATAAATTGGTCGGTTCTGTGACATTAGTATAGCTAGCTGGGAGGACAACGAGTGAGAAAGGTTCCTATGATTCAAACTCTACTCCTGTGATCTATCCTATTAAATGGATGAGATACACTAAGACTGCTACCTTACTTCCGATGTGTAGAGGATAGTGCGAAACAATAGAGGATATAACCTCTACCCGGAGCGCCTATGTTCTTATGGGAGCCTACCTTTTAAGAACTTGCCTAAAACACGTGGAGGGATACTAAGACTAGACAGGGTTGTCACCACCTACTAGCACCCACAAACAATCCGTGCGACAAGCAGCATTCAAAGGTAAGATCTAGTCTAAGCACCATGCTTACACTAATTCTCACTACTCTAGCTATGGCCAAGGCAACTAGAGCACCGTATGACAGCCAATGAACTACACACGTGAGTTGGTTACAGGATCACAATCTAATGAATGCCGACCAAGTAATATGATAACTCACAACAATACTATTGTAAAAATAATATTGCACTAAGTAACGACTCAGTAAAGTAAAGCAGGAATATTATATTAAAGTAAATAAGTCTTACATAAAGAGAAAGATAAAAGAGCTATACCAGACTCTCTAGCAGACGACTCTGGAGACCCCGAGTGCAGCTCGACTCAACTCTAACTCTCACACTCGACTACACTACTACTAGCGGTGGAACTACATTGATCTTCACTTGTATCTTGATTGAATCATGTCTTGAGAGGGTGGAGGCAGCCTCTATATATAGGGGGAAGTGGAGAGGTGCCACTTCAGCGATCTGCGTGCTCCTTCATTCTCCTCCCTTGGATTAACAGTCATTGAAACCGCCTTAGATGGACGGTAGTGGCAAAACCATCACGTGGGAAGCATCCTGGAAGTCGGTGGAGCATGGCGGTGGCCTGAGCCCACCACTGTGGTCCACACTGGTCATAGAGTGTGTCTATGTACTGGTTTCACCTTGGTCTTGTCGGTTCACGTCTTGATCCATGTGCTTTAATCTTCCAGCGTTGATTGGAAACACAACTTTGATCCAATGGTGGAATTGAGCTGAGTGGAGTGTCACACAGATCATGCCATGTCAGGAGAGCCCTGGTGGGCCCCACATGAGGGTTGGCTGACCTGCATGTGGGCCCTCTAGGTGCTCCACTCTCTTCTATGTGCCTCCTTGAGTCATTTGTTGAAGTGTGACAGCTTGGTGCCCAAGTAGGTTGTCACAGAACCGACCAATTTATACGAGCACAAGTACAACGATCGCATTTTCGCTGCAATCCAGTCGCACTTGAGCCAATATAAACCCGGTAGTCCAGAAATCTCGAAGGATTTCAAACATTTCATACCCCAAGGATCATTCATTCAGCAATACCCGATCACATGACACATAAGTTCGCAACCGAATTTAAACATCAGAGTACAACATAGTCTTTTACACAAATAGGGTAGTAGCGGAAGTCAACATAGTTTTACACCACAGAGTTCGAATACGAGTACCATCACATGACCCCGTCACAGCATTCTTACAACAACTAAAGATAGATAATGACCCTGCCCTCGGGTCTAGTCTTCTTCGCCCGCGGGGGTGAAGCAGTTCCTGCAATACGCGTAGAAAACTACACCATCTGCAACAATGGGAATAAAACCCTGAGTACTCAATTGTACTCAGCTAGACTTACCCGACAGGGAGTAAATAAAAAGACTCTCAAGGATATGCAAGGCTTGTTTGGTGGAGCTCATCATTTTGCATCAAAAGCATTACTACAGTAGAACCTCAACTTATTCATTTTAATTGTGATAAGCTTCGATTTCAGTTAAACTATTTACTAGGATTAGCCACTATACTAAGCATTCACTGAATATTGTAGCAATCAATAAAACCATATGATTTCCGATATCCACAGATATCAACCTCATCTCACCATAATCATTATGTTCAAGTTATTAGCCTCTACCTCACCAGAAGATCAGTTCAGTTTCTCACTAACCAGGAGAGATGGCGAATTCGAATCGATTGTACCAGCTGGCAAATATGCCAATCACAAACCCTGTCAGCCGAGCCACTGGCTTCTTGGGCCACCGTTAAATCTTTCTGAGACATAATATGTATCGCGGGCTTGGAGGGGTCCATATTCTCAGAGACAAACCCACTTCCAGGATGCATCAGGTCCCTGACCTGCCCTTGGTAAGATGGTGTCTCCGCACATCCTTCCTACCTCCAGAATATGTCTGCCTTATCACGCCCAATTCCCGGCTCAGAAAGAAATACTCGGCTTCGCGGTCAGAACGACTTATCTGGCCAGCTATGTGACGACGTCTTTCATTCTCAACTGATGTCTGGTGGCCTCAGTCCTAGTCGGCCGCAAGCAGCACCGAAGACGGCATGACCTCAACCATGTCATGCGGCTCCCCGCTACCTAGCCTTGATTCTCTCATTAGACACTGTGGCATGGTGGCACATATAGTCCATCATGTGGAATCCAACCCCATCATCATTAGTAACCACCTATGCTCGCGAAGGACAGGAAATCCCTCGACTTCTACCGGTCTAAGCATAGCTAAGCATAAGATCGAACCCATCCCCTTGTCTAGTAATAACTTCAGGATCAAGTATAAGTGGACAAGGAATAAATGCAGCAACGGTATCATATCAACTCCTATACTTAAGTGCACAATCATACGATTTAATAAAGACCAGTGTATTTGTAAAAAGAGTAGGTGGAGACTTAGAAATGCTCCGGGGCTTGCCTTTCACAAAGTTAGCGGGTTGGTGATCAGGGCACTCCGGAAGTTCAGCCTCTTCTTCTTGTCCTTCGGAAACCTCGGGCACTTCAATCTCCTGCGGAACTCCCTCCTCCGGTGGATCGAATTGTAACAGTGTCACTCCTTCCGGCGATCCTGTATGCATGATATGCATATATGAGAACTGAGAATGCACATGAAATGCAAGATAGAGATGCACGAATTAACCCATGATATGCAATCAGTTTAACAATCCACACTCATTTATTTCTTTCCTAGACAACCAACTCATACTCACCCTTCTTAAGCAAAGCATAGAACAATTTCTCGTCCCGGGTGAGAGGTCTACAACCTGCACTTAATAATTAACATGCATCAACTAACCTACCACAACCAAAAGATATTTGCTTAGAAACAATTAAATAAACCCTAGCCTATAACTGGACCTACTGCTTACTGTGACCAGAAAAATCCATAGAAATTACAGTAGCTATTACACATCCAGATTAGCCTACTGACAGAATTTCAAGTCATTTGGACAAGTATAACAGTCTACACAAAAATAACAAGCAACCAGCCTTTTAAGCAAATGGAAAATACTTAACACAGTGAAAAGTATCAAACAACAGATTTCCTAATTTTCTTAGCTTCTTTCCAACATAACATAGCCCAGGAAAAATATTCATGTCCATAACCTTAACACATTAAGCATGGTGATTTTTGCAAGATTAAAACATAAAAGGCACATTATACTAGACATCATATAAATAACAGTGAAACACCAGCAAACATATTTTTAATAGATTCTACTTCGCTAAACAAGATGAATGCAAGTGGAATCACATTTTTAGCACATTCCTACAATTACTTATGCATTTATCAAGTTTACAAGCAATTAACAATTTAATTATAACTGCACATAAAAAGTATTCAAAAAGTACATTTTATATTTTTCCTTGATAGAGCTCAGAAATACAAACACAACAAAATTTGGTTCACCCCCATTGGACATTCCTAGCTCCAGATATGAATTTTGGAAGGTTTTACACATTTTCTGGAAATTCATTTTATAAATCAAAAACCTAAACCCGATAGAACTGCTACGTGCACCCGGCTCAGTGAACCAGAGGCGCACCCGAACGGCTGACTCGCGGGCCCCGGGGTCGACCCGACCCCACGCGTCAGAGAGAGGAAACAGAGCCGCCGGCGCTGACCGGCGAGAGCTCGCCGGCGAGGTCTCCGGCGACGCCGAGGCTACCTACCGACTCGCTGCAACGAGACGAACCCGATGGACCAACTGCCGAGGGTCGTACTCCACCGGAGCAAGCTCGACGGCGGCAATGGCGGACGGCGGTGGTCCGGCGAACTTGCGCCGGCCGATTCCAGCCGTTGCTCGCGCGGCTCGGCCTCGTTCCGTGTTCCTGCAAACCTAGCGGACCTGTGCGCGCGACTAATCGAACTATTGTGCACGGAAACTCACTGACCGCGCTCGCATGGCGGCACGGTGGCGAGCGGTTTCACGGCGAACTCGGGTTCCGGCGAAACCACGGCGAGATAGACCTAACCGACGGTGTGGAAAGGATCTACGGCTAACGGAGACTCTTAGACGAGCAAAAGAGAGGGAAGCCGACCCCGGCATCGCCCTCGTCGCGGCGACCCGAGAGCTCGGCGGCGCTCCGGCAATGGCGGACGGCGGGAAGCTTGCTGGAGCTGTACCTTAGGTCGGCTGAGGTCGGCAACGGGTCGGAAACGAAGAGCAGAGCAAGCCGCAGCTGCGCCGAGGGTGGCGCGGTCGGAGACGGCTCGGTGGCGGCGGATTTCACCGCGGCGGTCGCGGCAGAAATGGCGACGGCGGAAATGGCGACGGCGGAGGGAAAGAGGAGAGCAGCGAGCGAACAGAGGGCGAGAGAGCAGGGAGAGTGAGGGCGAGCGTGCGGGAGACAGCATTGCGTGTTCCCCTTTGTAAGCCGACCGCGCGGCAGCAACGACGGCGTACGGCGCCATCTGGCGGCCGAGGCCTGACGCGGTCGCGCGATTCGCCCGCGATTCGCCCGAGGGTCGAACTGAATCGGCTCCGATTCAGTTTCCGCGGACCCGACTGAAACTCGATTTTTATCGATCTATAACTCGCGATCCAGAGCGTTTCAGCGAAAACTTCACTAATATAGATTGAAGAGCTATACGAGTAGATCATTTCTTATTAAGACACTTTACTCTAGTTCGGCCTGGATTGAGAGATACAAGTCGATGAACAGGGGTACACCGAAACTGAAAACCGGTTTAGACTTAGAAAAATTTGAAAACTTCCAAAACAGCTCCAAATCTGCACTAATTCAACTTTTTTGACCTTCTTCCACTCATTTTCATGAGTTGACCCAAAAATAAAGTTTGTTGCTTATAAAATTCTACACAACTTTGATTAAGGGTGCACTGACATGCAGAATCTCTAAAATGCCCTTCTTCTTTGGTCAAACAGAATAGCTTTTAAAGGGCTCTCTAGTCAACTATGAGCTAGAGGGGTATTTTGGGGATTTCACCAACATGAACATTGTTCCAAATGTTATCCTAAACATGTACAAAGCATTTAGAACCGTAAACAAGCATCACATTTGCATGACAACACATTTTGCATAATATGGACATATAAATAAACATATAGCAATAAAAGGGAATCAAATCAAATGCAATGATAATAATGCATGAAATGACATGATCTATGCTTGATGACATGCAAATGCAAGTGTGAAAATAGTAACTAACACTAGGGTGTTACATAGGTGGTTCGGCTGACCCAACATATTGTGCTCCAAGTGCTCATTTCTGCTCTGTTTGATCTTCCCTGCATTCACAAGCTAAGATTACAAGTGGAACTAATTATTGGATAAAATATATTCATGTTATGTTGATCTTCCATCAGAAACCGAGTCTGTTGACGGTGTTATAGTGTGGAATTTTATTGCTTATCCACCGTCAACAAGATCCCCCAAGCTTAACCTTTGCTCGTCCCAAGCAAATAGTTAAACTTAGTCTCGGTGGATCAGGAGTTGTTACAATGTTCATATTTCAATAGTACCATGTGTATAACAAAATACTTCTATTTTGAATGGAAAAATTGGTTCTAAAAATTCGTCCATATTACCTTAGTTCTTTATGGGGCTTATGGCCTTTCCTTTGCCTTAGGTGGTTGAGAGACAGAACAGTTTAACTTGGGCACTAATTTTCTCATTCTTTGCAAGTTTCATACTGGAGGTTTTAGCAATGTTTTTCATAAGAAAACTTAATGTTCCTTAGATGGTTCTCTCATGTCGCTTCAATGGTGTATGATTCCTTACTAAGGCACAAAGTAAATGTTGCCTTCTCTTTGTGATCCTACTTCTAAAAATGGCTTATGTGGAGCTTAAGGTAGGAATGAAAGAGTATAGCATATACTTACTTTGCATGTATTGCAGAGTCAAAGCTTGGATCCAAAGAGAGAAGTGTCATGCCCTTAGATCAAGATGTACAAGTGTGTGGAAAATAGTGGACTATAATGCTCCTCAATTTGAGATGATCTCTCTCTACTTTATTCATGAACCTAGACTTGCTCATATTTTCTTTTTCTTTTCTATGGATTTTCTTGTGTCCATCTTTCTTTCTTTTTCTTTTATTTTGCATAGCCTTTTGTCTCTTCTATCAAGTTAACTAAGAGAGATATTCTATGACTTAACACATGGAGCATTTATTTGGTGGAAATGAAAGGCATGTTGTTACGTACTTTCAGTGTGGAAGCAACATATTTATGAGGAGTGTACGTGATCTTAATCTTGGGAGCATGATAAGTCTCTCAATATGGGTCAACAGGACTTGACAAAACTCAATACACAGCAAATAGCTTATTTGGAGGGTTTAAGACATGTGTAGCATATTTGGCTATGGTAGGAATTTGTCACCATTGAGGAACAATAAGGTTTTGATTGTTTTAAGAAATTAATCTCCAGTAATCATGCATGCTTAGAACAATATTATAGCAGCTCTTGTCACTATATCATGTCTCACAATAATTTAGACTTAGTTCTAGCACTTGCAACCCACAAAGTTTTTAGGTTCATGATTATTTTAAATGATCCAAATGATCTATACTCAAGAAATACTAAGTTGTAAACTAGGCATTAAAGAAACATTAACAGAGCAACTATTCATCATTTCCATGAGGAAGATAAACATTCATGAAACATATGAGACAAAGAAAAAAATATATTTTTTGTTTTTAGTTTCATTAAATGCATAAAATCAAATATGAAATGCTAGAGATAGAATACTTACCTTAGTGGAAGAGAGAATCTCCCCCAAGCTTGTCCTTTTGTAGATGTCTCATTGAGGTGGACGTGGCGGATATGGTGGTGGATAGTGAGGAGGATACCGTGGTGGATATGCTGGTGGATATGGTTGCGGGAACTGTTGGGACTCCTGTGGGGTTTGAACTGTGACATTATGAATGTCCTCATGGCCGGCCCGCAGCACACCAAACTGCCTGACTTCTCCCTCCAGAACTGGAGGTTTGCATGGCATTTGAACTTCCTGCATAGGTGCTGTCATCTTCTTCGGAGTGTTCTCCAAACTATGCAGCTCGTGCACGTCCCTGAGTAACAGGTTTTGTAAAACTCCAGCGGCCACGTACTCCTGCAATGTTAGGTACTAAAGGGTGGCCCCCATACAGTTTTAATTCTGCACATGGCAGCGTGAGTCTTGCAGCGGTATTATTCAATTGTTCCTTGGGGACCACCAGCAATGATATGTGCCTTTATAAAATGGTCTGCATCTAGGATGGTTCTAGGGCTGATTAGGTACCGGTTGTACCCCTTTAAGCATCTCAAGGTAGCTACAAAATTCTGTGATGATAGATGTGAAATCAAATGAGCCAATTCTAGATGGTGCAGAAATCCAATGTTCTACCATAGCTTTTACAGGTGATACTCGAATTTTATGTACCATGGCATACATTATTATTAAATTATCTTAACAATTCTAACATCATCCCTGGGGAAAAGAGTGATTCCCAACCATCTATGCAGAAAGTGAAGCATATGGTTGCAAATATGACTAGTGCGCAGTTTGCCCATTTTATTTTCCCCTGTTATTTCATGCCAGAATTTAAGTTTATTGAACCTACGGGTGGCAGCTTCTAAATTTGTGGTGTAGTTTATAAAACCTAGACAAGCACTAAATTGCTCCCATCAAAATCATAATCTTGATTAAACACGAAACCGTGCACATGAATTCTAAAGTGAGAAGCTTGCTACCAGGGAAGTTAGAGAAATCCCAAAGTTTACCCCAACCTATTGCAACAAAAACATTAAAGAACTCCTCATACATACCTGTGCGTTGGAGGAGTCCTAAATCAATTACCTGGGTGTGTTCGAAGTTGCGGTTGCAGATCAAGTTGAGGATGAGCAGTTCTTGTGGAGACCCAAATGCCTGTTTCTGGGTCTTGTGTTCTGACAGGTTGCTCTTCTTCTTTGGATTCCTCAATAACCTCTTCATGATCGTGAGATGGTTGTTCAATGTTCTCCATGTTGTCGCTCCGCATAGGCAAAGGTTCTCCAGAAGTTTGTTCATCTTGTGACCCCAAGAGTCATATCTCGGTGTCATGGGAGGATTGTCTCTCCTGTGATGAACGTCATGAACTCCCGCGCAATGTTGTGTGCACCTTCCTTGATGCGGCTTTGAATGGATTCTTCATGTTTGCAAGAGAAGAAGACGAACAAAGCTAGCACTAGGGGGTTGGCTTAATTCAATGAACCTTCTTACTGGATGAGTACCTTTCTCGAGTTCTTCGGGACATGAACACTTGATTGGAGAGAGGGTTAAAGGAGCAGAGTTCTTGAGTGTTGAAATTCTCTAGATGAAGGAAGGCTACTCTCCTTCATGTGCTTTTAAAATGAAAGGAAGAGGAGGAGAGTAGTGGGTCGGACGACCCCTCTGCTCATTCAAATTGCACTGGCAATTGGAGGAATCTTGCATGTGTTGAAGTAAGAGAAAGATGGACAAGTGGGGAGCATGTTGGTGGGTCGGCCGACCCACTTCTTCACCCAGCTTTTGCCAACAACAAAGGAATCTTGTTATCTTGGGACAAGGCAAAGTTGGTGTGGTCGGAGGGTGAACTTCAAGGGTCGGCCGACCCCTTCATCACCTCCAAATTTTTCACAAAACTGAAGAAGGGTGTTGGCATGCTAGTGGCTCACTCTTGTGTTTGATTTCCTCTCACTTTGGAAGTTTGCTCAAGTGGGAACCTGTTGGCGCAAAAAGTGGTTCCCTAAGCCCAACACACCAGCGAAGCTGGAAACGACCCTTGAAGGCAGTAGAGCTCTCGCAGATCCAGTTAGCTTCGAACCCGGTCTGAGAGTGTCAGTAACACCCAAGCGTGCCAGTCAATTTGACCTGCAATTGACAAGGAAACAATAGTAATTAGTAATCATAGGGCGGAACTAACCGGTGTGTCCAGGTAGTTCCAATTATGTGGCTCTGAGAGCCGATTCAATCGGAGATCATCTAGGAAAGCCGATTCCGTCATGTTATGAACCGATAGTATAATAATGAAATAAAACGGCTATCATGATACTCATATGAAGATAATAACATGCTAGCCGATCTAATTCAGTTAATGTGTATAAAAGAAAATAGATCATGTATACAGATCTGATCTGTGCATCAAACAAGCAGAGATCGGCTAAAGCTGGTCTAGAAGGCCGGCGGCTTTAGCAAACCCTCTTCGCTAAGTTCACCAAGTCTGCTTTCACCTGGTCTAACGGCCAGCGGGCTTCAACAAATTCAGCAAACAAAGCTAGATCGTTTGATATCCAAATAAGTCTATATACACAATCTATTCGTGAAAGCAAAACTGAATCGGCTCTTTAGCCGATGCAGGGTCCATGAAGCACGAACGAACGCTAGCGTAGCCATAAACAGACTTCGAATTAAACCAAGTCTAATCTAGTAAAAACTTGTTTAGGTTAAACCTGTTCTACCGGATGACGCTCAGTTTAACTTAAACAAGGACACAAAAATAAGGCTTACGATAACCTCAGAACCACTTATATCTCAACTAGCACCGAACGCACAACATGTAACGAACAAGATTGATAGCGAATTAGCCGATGTAAGCATGGAACCGATCATCATGATAAAATAAGCATAAGAAAGCATAAACGACGATCAAATTCAAGTGAATCTAAGGCCAAATCTATCAATCTTGATCGGGCAGAGAGATGTTATATTGATAAATAAACAATAAACAACAAATAACATCTTGGTAACTTAATGAATCTAACTAAATTGCCATATTTAGCTAGAGCCGATAACTAATCCATGCGTGCAAATTATCTCAATCTATAGCCTGTCTACCGGATGACATTAACTAATAGATTAATCAAGCAAACAAACACGAATCGATAACTAATCCGCGCGTGAAAACCGTCTTAATCTGCATCTCGTCCACCGGATGACGGTTAACACAGATTGATTGGGTAAACCAGCGTGAATCATCCTTGACTCACTATGCTTCCCGCGTCCACCGGATGACGCCAAAGAAACAGAGCTTAGCAAGGACCCTGATCCGCCATGCTTCCACGTCCACCGAACGACGCTAAAAAGACATAGTTTAACAGGGGGTTGACGATACTTACAAGCAAGCCTGCGTCCACCGGATGACACCCAGCTTGGATGAAGTGACACGCCGGACTTTACTGACTCTAGGGTTTGTTGGCCGGAGCTAGAAGTTGTGTTGTATTGGTGTTGTTGTATGTTTTACAATGGCTGAGGGCTTATATTTATACCCTGAGCGTAGATAGAGTCCTAATCGAATTACAAATCATCAATAGATAAGGAAACTAACAAACTATCCTATATCTAAGGTAACTTGGAGTCACATCTTCCCTTTCATAATGGACTCCGATCGTGATCGCATCTTGGCGGTGCAGACTCTGGATGACGTCACCAATACCGACGCTGCACACCTTCTGTCACCTTCGCCCGATAACCGATTCTCCGTGCAATCGGCTATTCTCCTTCCTTCTACTGGACGGAATCTGCTCCCGAGATCGGCTATCTTCCTTCGGTATCGGCTATCTTTCTTCGGTATCGGCTATCGGCTCCCAGCCCAAAATTTGGTGTTAACACATGCCCCCCAATTTTGGAATAAACTGGTTTATTCCAAAATTAGCGCTTGAGCCTTCAAATAGCCAAACCGCAGCTTCCCTCTCGACACTTCAAACTTTCACACCAAAACGAAACCCTAAACTGTCGCAACTTCCGCCACGGGCTTCAATCCGCCACCGTTAGCTACGATTCGCCGCCGCCAGCTTCGATTCGTCGCCGTCAAATCACCCCCGAGCTAATGGTGACTCCTTCCGAGGTCCCTGAGGTATCAATTTCATCGATCTGCCCCTTGATTCGTGAATCCCTCTTCAACCTCACCAAGTACGAATTTCAAATCCAGGTGCTGAGGGATGATATTCTGATTCCACTGAAGGACATCCCCGATACCTACTATCTGGGCCCGATGGGTGATCCGATCCCCAAAGACTTCATCATTCAAGAAACCAACCAGTTCCCATTCCGAAGCTCCATGATGGGCGCCTCTTCCTGGGCCAAATCTTTCAGAAACTAGCCAAGCGCACCTGCTGGGTGGAGGAACTGGTTCCGTCGCGTCGCGGCGAAGAAGCGCGCGGACTGGGAGATGCGCCATCTGAGCCAATGTATTGACCTATCATTATCAGAGATGGCAAGGAATGAGCCGCTCCTGATTGCCGCCAGTCATTTTTGGTCCAACTCCTTGAATGCTTTGGTATTCGGAGATGGTCCAAAAACCATCACCCTGGGTGATATCCATATGCTCACCGGGCTCCAGATTACTGGATCATATGACTTCTGGGATCTCTGCTCTAGCGGCAAGAAAGACCCATACTTCCCGAAACTGGACACATACAAAGGGTGGAGTGGCTATATTCAACACCACCAGAAAAACTCCTCTTCTGTCAGCGAGAAAGAACACATCACATTCTTGACCATGTGGCTTGAGAGGTTCATGTTCTGTGGTGCCACTGCTGGGCCAGCATATTCTTATCAGGTCTTAGCAGAGAAACTGGCTCAAGGGCACTCCATCCCCCTGGGCAAACTCTTGTTGGGTGCAGCATACAGGCTTATGAGCCGAGTATTCAGTTCCTTGATTATAGGTGAAGAAGTGCAATGCATAACAGGCCCTTGGTGGCTAGTACAGTTATGGCTCAACCTGTATCTGCATAAGCTGGTAAGAACACAACTCAAAGGCCTCAACTTTCCATCCACCGAGTATTCAGAGGAGGAGGACCCAAAAACCAGAGGCTGTCAAAGTTTTGGTGAAGCTACCTCTGCCATAACCATCTCAACCTCAAAGGGCAATATGCTGGAAACATTATACAGGAGCTTGGGACCAAATGTTACTACCTGGTTCCCCTACGAAGATGAAGATGAATTTCCAGCGCCCTCCAGCTTCAAATTCAACAATGGGTGCTCTGATGACGAGGCTATCAGTATCTTGAACGCAATCATTAAACCCTGTGCCTTGCCAGCAGACTTCAAGCACCTTCGGAGCGCAAGCGGCAAGGCAACTAGCTATTCTTCTTATGAATTCTATCACCCAAACATAGCAGCAAGACAGCTAGGTTTCGGCCAATTGCCCCCTTGGCTCCCCTTTTTGAATACCTTGAAACCCAGGGAAAACATTACAGAGCACCTTCAGGCTGGCAGAATTTTTCAACTCGGAGCAAACCTGCCCACATTCTCGACGAAGCCGTGGAATCAAATCTGGATCGCTCATCAGAGTTTTGACGATTGGTGGCAACAATGGCACGCTCACTTGTTATGCCAAATCGTCCACGACAAATGCAGAGCCCTGGATCCAAACTTCCAATCTCCCCGAGCAGTAAGTGTTCTCAGCCGATTCCAATAAAAACGGCTTTATTCAAACATGTTACTTAACAGATATTTCTCGCAGGACCCATCATCCAATTCACCAGAGCGAGTGGAATATTATCCTCCTTGTCCGACAGCGAGGCTAGGCTCCCGAGCACCGACGCTAAGACAACTAATGCTAGACCCTGCTATACTGACCTCCCCCTCTGCTTCAAAACGACCAGCTGCATCTCAGCTTCAAAAACAAGCTCCCAAGAAACGCCGTTCGATAAGAAAAGTTCAGGTACCCAGTAGCATCTTCCTTTACTGCAGTACGCCCCGACTCTTAAATCGGTTTTCTATCAGGTGAATCCCCAACCAACTCATGGTACCTTGGGAGAGAAACAGGTTGAAGAACCACCAGAATCTACCGGCCATGAGGGATCAGCTGCTCAAGAAGAAGGGATCCAGGAAGAAGGAGCCAAAACTCAGGTACTACTCACTGGGCTTTTCTTTCTTAAATGTCCTAATTGACCAAATCTTTTTTTCAAAAATACAGCCGAACAGCCCTTCTGAAGAAATCTAGGCGAACCTTGAAGAAGAGGAGTTGCCCCCTGAGAGGAATCCAGGTAACTCCTATTCGGCTGTTAGCAATTATCCTTGCTTCCATAGTGCTCTTACTTCTGGTTTGCAGAAACCCAACTACCTGAGGCAGTGATAACCGAGGATCCGCATGCCGCAAAAGACACAACTGCTTTAGTCGAACAAACAGCATCGGCATCAACCCTACAACCTTCAAGCCCCATTCAGGTATCCCATCTCTGCCAGAAAACAATTAATCTATACTGTACCTTTCCTGATGAGAGAATGTATGTACTGTAGGCACCGAAACCTTTGTCTCCTAGCTTTTCATTCGACATAGAAGAGTTCTGTGACAAGGACGAACTGGCCTCCTCCTCCAAGAGACTTTCAGACCCAGATTTCAACAATCGGCTAAGTGCATTGTTACCCCATCTAGAGGGTGATCTAGTCGCTTTGACCTCGAATCCCGATCTGATCGATCAAATAATGGAACTCGTCCAACAGCAACCCAATCTGTCAGCCTTGAAATCCCTGCAAAGACTTGATGATCTCAAAGTTACAGCATCAGGGATTATCACTGCTCACAAGAACCTGGCAGAGCTTGAACAGCTAAGGAGCAACAAATTAATGAACAGACAAGAGGCCACCGGATTAGCCGATCGAGCCAGGTTGCTCAAATCCTCCATCAGCACGGCTGAAACATAACTGGAGACATTGAAAACAAGACGAGACCAGCTGAGAAAAGAATTAGAAGTAGTTGAGTTGGCTATCAGTGAGCGCGAAATCACCATCTCCACCAGCACGATCGAGCTCTCCCAGAAAAAGAAGGAAATCAGCAGCTTGGTCGTTGCAGACAGGAAGACATGCCAACGCCTAAACTTGTTGCAGTTTACTGAAAACCGAGATCAACAACTGCTGCAGGCTGGCCACGCGCTCCGTGCCAAATTAATAGAACTGATTCGGTCCTTATTATCTTTGTAATATGATGGGTGTACTGCTTGGCATGTTCTTTTCTATTTGCAACTCTGTCTTCGCGCTGTTCATCCTGAATTTGACAATTTAGCCTGATCTGCTTTAGATTTCACAACTTAATACCGGCTTTGTCTTGTTTCGCACTGACTTTGTTCAGCCTGATATATTTCTGCATGCGAATCGGCTTTCGAACTGCTTTGTACCTTGAATCAATTACTCAACCTGACCTGTTCTGCATACGAATCGGCTTTCGGGCGTGCCTCTTAGCATCGGTTTTGTAGCATCGGCTTTGTTCTGCTTTCCTCTAGAATTAACCCCTCAGCCTGATTCACTACGAATCGGCTTGTGGGCACTCACAATAGGATCGGCTAAACAGCCTGACCCAAAAAACCGATCGGTGTGCGACCATTGATGGCGGCGCTTCGTTTCCCCGATTTGGCAACTGTTCCGGATTCAAGAAACGTGGATTAACCGCAACCTAAAATCCGCCGCGTCGTCTCGCCTTCCGAGGAGGAACCGTCTCGATGCCCTCATCTTTATAAATACACACTCGGCCTGGACAAGCAACCGCAACATCGAAGCCTTCGCTCACCCAGCCTTCTCTCCTCAGACCAGAGAAAACAAAATCCCCCAAATCCATGGCTAGCGACGGAAACCACGGCAAGCGGCCGGCCTCGAGTTCCGCCGAAGGTGACAACTTCACCCAGAGCCTGCGAGCCGTGGGTGAACGGAGGCATCGCCTGCAGGCCTGGTGAGGGTAAGGCTGCTGCTCACTTCTTGATAGATTGACCTGATCTAATCTGACCATCACCGTCCTACGCAGCGATGCGGGCACTGCCGGCGTCGGAGGTTCGGGAACCGGTGCCAGGTCATCTAAAGCCGTCCCTGCAGCCGCTGGAGCCCCTGGCTCGGATGCCGCTGCTGACCCGTATCACGGCCGTCGTCGCTGGGTGACGCCCCGGCAGTTAGCCATCTACAGCAGGTAAGTCAGTCTGTACCCAAGACATTAGTTTTCTTTCGATTCTGACACATCTGCTTCTTTGTCGAGCTTCAGTCAGGCCCGCGTGATTCCTCTCCCACCGGGAGCACCGATTGGCGTGGACACCCGGCCTCTCAGAACTGTGCCTCCTCAAGAACCCCTTCAAGATCCGGCCCCGAGCGCTGGATCAGAATCTGGGTCTTCTGACGGGTCCTACACCGCCGTCGACGGTCGCCGATTCCATCACCAGATGGTGGAGTATCGTAACCTCTACTCAGAGGCTACGAAGGAGAATGGCCGGCTGCAGGGCGTCACCGAAGCCCAAGCCGCTGCCCTTCAGGCCGCCGAAACCGAAGTGGCCAGGGTGCAAGCCCAACTCGCCGAATCAGACGCCGCAGTGGCTGGTAATAAATTGAATTGTGGCGTGCTAAGGATCACCTTCATGCTGACACTTCTTTCTTTTGTAGCCCTGACCGCGCAGCTTGAAGAGTTGCGTGTGGCTGTCGAGGCCGCCGCCAATGTTGTTAATGCCCATGGCAACACGCAGGCGGAGCGGCTCCTAGATGTTCACCACCGAGTCTCCCAGATGGCCATGGCCGGAGTTCGTCACGGCGCCACTGGGGCTCTCACAGCCGCGCGACTCCGCTCCGGCATTGCTCTAGAAGCCATCGAACCTGAGTTCCCGGAGGGCCAGAACATGGAGGAGGCCAGCGCCCAACTGGCGAACTTCTTCCCTCACGCCGACGAGGTCGTGGCTGTCACTGACGCCCAGGACATCATAGATAAAGCCACGCATGATTAGAATGTGATAGGGCTCCTGTAAATAAAACTTCCTTCAAGAGCATCAATCTGACTTCCATATGTGTCCGGATACATATATATTCCCTTTATTATTTTTCTTCTTCTTTTTTTAGACTAAAGGCGATGCTTATCGCGTCGGCTGTTACACCCCATCGAGGGTATTTCATTTTTGTGCTAAGGGCGACTCATTACTACGATGTCGGCTATTTTTGTCCTGAAGGCGACCCGCTTGCACGGCATCGGCTGTTAGAGTCAGATTCACATGAATCGGCTATTATCCCCCAACTGGGATGCTAGGGTAGTATTTCTTCAGATGCTTCCCGTTGATGGCTCTGGCGAGTCTCAGCCCTTCCAAATCTTCAAGGATGTAAGCATTACCCGGAGCGCATTCCACCACACGATACGGGCCTTCCCAGTTTGGCGACCATTTACCAAATCGGCTATCTTTGGTACCAATAGGCGGAATGACTTTCCATACTAGCTCTGATTTGGTGAAGCTCTTGTTTCTTACCTTAGTGTTGCAATACTTGGCCACCCGTACCTTGTTCTTTTCAGTGTATTCCAAAGCCCTAAGCCGATGACAGTGTAAATCTTCTAAACTGTCCATCATAATGTCTTCGTATTCACCAGCTGTAAGCTTGTTTTGCAACATGACACGCCGTGTCTCAGACTGAATCTCCCATGGCAAGACGGCAGCGTGTCCATAGACTAGCTCATAAGGTGAAGCCTTGATCGATCCATGCTGTGCCATGCGATATGCCCATAGTGCCTCGCTCAAATGTAAATACCATTTTCTGGGGTTCTGCTCAATCTTTTTCTTGATGACCTTGATCAAAATTTTATTGGAGGCTTCTGCTTGTCCGTTGGCTTGGGAATAATACGGCGATGAATTATAAATCTTGATGCCCATGTCGTCAGCAAAGGTCATAAACTCCTCTAAAGTGAACATTGTCCCCTGATCAGTTGTGATCGTCTGAGGTATGCCAAACCTATAAATAATGTGCTCCTTTACAAATTCGATCACGTCAGCTGAAGTGGCGTTCCTCAAAGGAATGGCTTCTACCCACTTGGTGAAGTAATCAGTCGCCACCAAGATCCATTTGTGACCCTTGCTCGATGGTGGGTAGATTTGGCCGATTAGATCAATACCCCATCCTCTAAACGGCCATGGTTTAATTATAGGATTCATAGCAGAGGCTGGAGACTTTTGTATATTTCCAAACTTTTGGCATTCTTGACACCCTTTATAATATTTGAAACAATCTTCCAGCATCGTAGGCCAATAGTAACCAGTCCTCCTGATGATCCACTTCATCTTGTGAGCTGATTGATGTGCACCGCAGACTCCATCGTGTACTTCGCTCATCAGCTTCACTGATTCCTCTGTCCCCAGGCATTTGAGCAGCACTCCTTCAACAATCTTGTAATACAACTGACCATCCAGCAACACATACTTGGTGGCTTTGTACCTTAGCTTTCTGTTGACCCGTTGTGAAGGATTTGCCAGGTAACCTGCTATCTCGCCCCTCCAGTCATCAGCTGATTGCTCGCTGTTACAAATCTCCTGCATCGGCCGATAACCCGACGTGTTCTGCGCCAGCCGATCAGCTTCCTGGTTCTAGGCCCTGGGGATGTGACAGAGAGATACCATCATGAACTTTTTGATGAGGGCCTGACACTGATCATAGTAGCCTCTGAGTATCTCATCTTTACATTCATACAAGCCGAGCAATTGGTTGATGACTAGTTGTGAATCGCCAAATACTTCAACTACATCGGCTTTTGCTTTATGCAGAAGCTGAAAACCTTTCCACGCGGCTTCATATTCAGCCTGATTGTTTGTGACAATCGGCCCGATCTGGAAAGCATACTCAAAATGCACACCCCGCGGTGAGATGTGCACTACTCCGGCGCCACCACCTTGCTTACACGAAGAGCCATCGAAGAACATAGTCCATGGCGCTATATCCGTTACATTAGCCAATCCTCCGTGATGTTGCGTGATGAAATCGGCTATCACCTGGCCTTTAACTGCCTTAGCCGATTCGAACCTCAAGTCAAACTCTGAGAGCGCCAGGATCCATTTGCCAATCCGACCATTCAAAATAGGCATCGAAAGCATGTGCTTGATGACATCCTCCTTGGACACCACCACACACTCCGAGGCAAGCAAGTAGTGCCTCAACTTGGTGCATGAGAAGAATAGGCACAAGCACAACTTCTCGGTCGGTGTGTATCTTGTCTCAGGGTCAAGGAGTCGCCTGCTCAGGTAGAAAACTGCTCTCTCTTTCCCTTCAAACTCTTGAAAAAGGGCCGATCCGATGGTATGGCTTTCGGCCGTCACGTACAACTTAAAAGACCTCCATGTCCATGGTGGAACTAAGACAGGGGGAGTCTTCATGTATTCTCTGATTTCGTCAAAAGCCTTCTGTTGCACGTCACCCCATTTGAACTCTTGATCATTCTTGAGCTTCAACAATGGTGAGAACGGCAGTACCTTCTCTGATAAATTGGCGATGAACCTTCTGATAAAGTTAATCTTACCAAGCAAAGACTGCAATTCCTTTTTATTGGTTGGAGGTACAAGTTCATCGATCGCCTTCTTACTCTTACTGCCGATCTCTATCACTTTGCGGTGGACCATGAATCCTAGAAATTCGCCAGCCGACACGCCGAACGCGCACTTGTTAGGATTCATCTTCAAACCGTGTCTCCTTGTGCACTCTAGAGTGGCCCCCAAATCGACCAGGTGATCTTTATTGCTCTTGGATTTCACCACCACGTCATCTATATAGATTTCAACGATTTTGCCGATCAACTTGTGAAATATATAATTCATAGCCCTCTGATAGGTTGCACCGGCATTCTTCAAACCAAACGTCATGACCACCCATTCAAACAAACCAAGTGCACCAGGGCACCTGAAAGCAGTTTTCGGGATGTCTTCATCAGCCATAAAAATTTGATTATAACCAGCATTGCCATCCATGAAGCTAATAACCTGGTGCCCAGCAGCCGAGTCTAGCAACATATCGGCTATTGGCATAGGGTAGCCATCCATCGGTGTAGCTCTATTTAAATCCCTGAAGTCAATACAGACTCACAATTTACCATTTTTCTTATACACGGGGACGATGTTCGATATCCACTCGGCATATCGGCAAGCTCGAATGAACTTGGCTTCTAACAGCCTCGTGATTTCGGCCTTAATGTCGGGTAGAGCGTCCTCTCTAAAATGACGTGGAGGCTGCTTGTGTGGCCGAAACCCTGGCTTGATGGGTAGCCTGTGCTCAACAATAGATTTGTCCAATCCAGGCATCTCATAATATTCCCAGGCGAAGCAATCTTTGTACTCCTTCAGCAGTTGAATCAGCTCCTGCCTGAACTCCGGGTCTAAATTGGCGGCAATAAATGTCGGCCTTGACCTGTCGCCGGGTCCAACATCCACTTCTTCAAGCTTGTCGGCCGACGTGAATCCTTGCCCCAACTTACCCTCTGTGCCGTCGATCGGATTCTCCATTTAATAAAAAGACTCAGAGCCGATTGCCCTGATCGGCTGTTGACTCTCATCGCTGACCTTGATGGAGCCTCCTTCCCAAGCCTTGCCAGAGAAACAATCATGATCCCTAGCTTCCCAGTATGTGGCATCCGCCGTCGCCACGCTGACCGAGTCGTCGGCCGGGACCACTTCGACTTCATCGCCATGCCACTGAATGAGGCACTGATGCATGGTGGATGGCACGCAGCAGTTGGCATGAATCCAGTCGCGTCTGAGCAGCAAGCTGTAGGCACCTTTACTGTCGATCATGAAAAAGGTAGTAAGTAGTGTCTTCTTCCCCACTGTCAGCTCAACGTTAAGTGCCCCCCGAGTGTTGGAAGAATTGCCCCCGAAATCCTTGAGCATTAAATCAGTTTCTATTAGATCATCGGGACCCTTGCCTAGCTTACGGAATGTAGTGTAGGGCATGAGATTGACAGTGGCGCCGCCATCCACCAGCATCTTCGTCATGGGCATGCCGTCGACATAACCTTTGAGATAGAGGGCCTTCAAATGTCGATTCTTGGCCGGCTTATCAAAAGTAGCTTGCTGTGCGAGCACTAACTTGGCCACTCCTTCTTCTGATCCCGAATTGTCTGAGTCGGAATCAGTATCGTACTTCCTAGCTCTAAATTCTGCTGGCAGCACAAACACCATCTGTGCATCGGCTACAGCCTTTCCATTATTTTGTGAAGGCTTTTCGCGCCACACCTGTTTGGCGCGCCCCTCAGCCTGGAGCTCTCTGTTCCTGAACCGCTGCACCTGGCGCCTTTGGCTTCTAGTTAGATCCCCCGGGCACCACTGGTTCTCTTGCAAAACCGGCTGTCGGCGTTCAACTACCGCCTCATCAAGCCGATCGCGCAGGTCCCTTTTTTCACGCCGATCCCTCGGGATATGGGGACTCCCCAGTCTCTGGTGCACAGACTGGCGGGTGACCTGGGACTGCCTGTACTCTCGGTACTGATCGCTGCATTCTGGACAGTTGCGCAGCGTCGGCAACCTCAAGCCTTCGTTCCAGCAGTGTCGGAAGAATGGGCAATGCCAGTGATCCTCCTCACCTTCCCGGTGGCGAACCATTTCTTCGTGATAGCGCGCTTCTTCTTCCTCGTGGAGCCATCTGCGGTACTCCTCTTCTTCGCGCTGCAGCTGCGTCTGATGATCTTTCTCTTTCTGTCATCGCCATTTATTCAGAAGGTGCTGGTGAGTGGGTCTCCTGCTCTTGGTGCCGCTGGACTGTCCCTGCTCCAGCTGCCTCTGATTCTGCTCCCTCCTTCCTTTAATCAGCACTAGCTCCTCAGCTGTGATTTGTGCATCGGTATCAACTGAGGAGTTCTTCTTGGCCCGTTCGGAGGTTAACACCTTTACCTTGGTCAGAGGATTTGCGATCTGGACCATGTTCTGCCCCTTCGGGAATGGAAATTTGTCGATCTTCATCTTCCCCTTGGGAGGGGCCTCAAATTTCAACAGGCCGCGCCTAATAGCATTCTGGATTGCTGCTTTGAAATTGCGGCAGTTGTTTGTGGAGTGTGAGGTGAGGCCATGGTACTAGCAGAACGGTTTTCCCTGCAAATCTTCAGGAGACGGCTTAACGTAATCAGCCGGGAAGGTGTTGTGGCCCGCACTGACTAGCAGGTCGAAGAGCTTGTCCAGCTTGCGTGTGTCAAAGTCGTATTGATCTTCCGCGCTCCAACCCTTCGACACGGCCATGGGCTTTGTACCCCATTTGAGCTCAACAGCAGCCACTTCTTCATTCTCCCCATCTTCTGAGTCGGAATTACAGACGTAGGCTGACTACTTGTATTTCGATTCTTTCTTGAAGCTCTGGGCCGGCTACTCTAATGCGGCCACCCTCTGCATCACCTCGCTGATACTGTTGAAGTTGGTGCCTACCAGTTTTTCTTGGACGTGTGGGAGCAACCCACTGACCACTATCTTGGCGAGTTGCTTGTCGTTCAGGTTCAAGGAGTAACACATGTTCCTGGTCTCCCTGAATCGCTTGATGAAAGCCGATCCAAGTTCATTCGGCCTTTGGCGCATGTTGGTGAGATCTGTAATGTCTTTCTCCCCAGTGCCAGAGAAGAAGTAATTATGGAACTTGGTCTCCAGATCTTCCCAACCTTGAATCGAGGCAGGCTCCATAGATGCGAGCCAGCTAAACGCCGGCCCTATCAGTGATAGCGGAAAGAGCCGGACCCTGTGAGCTACCTCATATGAAGCTTCACCGAGCTGGGTCAGGTAACGGCTGATGTGTTCCATGGTGGTGATGTCGTCCTACCCACTGAACTTGGAGAAGTCGGGTAAGCGATACCTGGGCGGTAATGTCACTCGGTCGTACCACTCGGGGTAAGGACGTCTATACTTGATTCCAGTCCCGGTCTTCGGCTGCAAACCGAACGTATCACGGAGCATGGCACTCATTTGCTCCAGCAGCTGATTGTTGGGCGTCTGGGCATACCCCGGATGCGGTGCCACCTAAAGGTCTTGATATGTGATCCCCTCATGGTATCCAGGAGTTGGGTTGGCCGTGTCTGCTGCCAGTGTATTTCTAGCCGTCGGGTTCACTGCAGATGAATTCATCGAGTTCACCATCTGCCCAGTGGCCTGCATGAAAGCGGCGAGCTCCTCCGGAGTATGATCCTTGTATAATCTGGGGGAAGCTGCTATTTTTTGAGCCGAACCGGCCGCAGTGACACCCTGCACTAGTGTTTTCGGCTGGCTCGGCTGTTGTGGTGAGGAATTGGAGGTCCCTGCCGCTGCTTTCGGATCTGCATCTTCTGCGGGTATGTTGAAGTAAACTCGGCCCAAAGACTCCCAATCCTGCCGCTTGAGAACGGTCTTCATGATGTTATAGAATGTTTGCAGGAAAGATTTATGGTGATGACCGACTGCTGAATAGGCGGCCTCCCAGGTCGCTTTTTCCAGCATCTGCTTGAGGTTGGCCTTGCACTCCTCTTCAGATTTATCAGAATGGCCGTCCATGATCCATCTCGGGAATGCATTCTTCTTCACTGTAGAGCCGTCACGCTGCTTGCTGAATGAGAGCAGGTAGGCATCAGCGAATACTTCAACGATCTTGTTCAGCACGGCCGCGTCCTCCTCGCTGAAAAGTGTGTTGGCGTAAAAATTGGTTCCCTAAGCCCAACACATCAGCGAAGCCAGAAACGACCCTTGAAGGCAGTAGAGCTCTCGCAGATCCAGCTAGCTTCGAACCCGGTCTGAGAGTGTCAGTAACACCCAAGCGTGCCAGTCAATTTGACCTGCAATTGACAAGGAAACAATAGTAATCAGTAATCACAGGGCGGAACTAACCGGTGTGTCCAGGTAGTTCCAATTATGTGGCTCTGAGAGCCGATTCAATCAGAGATCGTCTAGAAAGCCGATTCCGTCATGTTATGAACCGATAGTATAATAACGAAGTAAAACGGCTATCAGGATACTCATATGAAGATAATAACATGCTAGCCGATCTAATTCAGTTAATGTGTATAAAAGAAAATAGATCATGTGTACAGATCTGATCTGTGCATCAAACAAGCAGAGATCGGCTAAAGCTGGTCTAGAAGGCCGGCGGCTTTAGCAAACCCTCTTCGCTAAGTTCACCAAGTCTGCTTTCACCTGGTCTAACGGCCAGCGGGCTTCAACAAATTCAGCAAACAAAGCTAGATCGTTTGATATCCAAATAAGTCTATATACACAATCTATTCGTGAAAGCATAACTGAATCGGCTCTTTAGCCGATGCAGGGTCCATGAAGCACGAACGAACGCTAGCGTAGCCATAAACAGACTTTGAATTAAACCAAGTCTAATCTAGTAAAAACTTGTTTAGGTTAAACCTGTTCCACCGGATGACGCTCAGTTTAACTTAAACAAGGACACAAAAATAAGGCTTACGATAACCTCAGAACCACTTATGTCTCAACTAGCACCGAACGCACAACATGTAACGAACAAGATTGATAGGGAATTAGCCGATGTAAGCATGGAACCGATCATCATGGTAAATTAAGCATAAGAAAGCATAAACGACGATCAAATTCAAGTGAATCTATGGCCAAATCTATCAATCTTGATCGAGCAGAGAGATGTTATATTGATAAATAAACAATAAACAACAAATAACATCTTGGTAACTTAATGAATCTAACTAAATTGCCATATTTAGCTAGAGCCGATAACTAATCCATGCGTGCAAACTATCTCAATCTATAGCCTGTCTACCGGATGACATTAACTAATAGATTAATCAAGCAAACAAACACGAATCGATAACTAATCCACACGTGAAAACCGTCCTGATCTGCATCTCGTCCACCGGATGACGGTTAACATAGATTGATCGGGTAAACCAGCGTGAATCATCCTTGACTTACTGTGCTTCCCGTGTCCACCGGATGACGCCAAAGAAACAGAGCTTAACAAGGACCCTGGTCTGCCATGCTTCCACGTCCACCGGATAACGCTAAAAAGACATAGTTTAACAGGGGGTTGACGATACTTACAAGCAAGCCTGCGTCCACCGGATGACACCCAGCCTGGATGAAGTGACTCGCCGGACTCGACTGACTCTAGGGTTTGTTGGCCGGAGCCGGAAGTTGTGTTGTATTGATGTTGTTGTATGTTTTACAATGGCTGAGGGCTTATATTTATACCCTGAGCGTAGATAGAGTCCTAATCGAATTACACCTCATCAATAGATAAGGAAACTAACAAACTATCCTATATCTAAGGTAACTTGGAGTCACATCTTTCCTTTCATAACGGACTCCGATCGTGATCGCATCTTGGCAGTGCAGACTCTGGATGATGTCACCAATACCGACACTGCACGCCTTCTGTCACCTTCGCCCGATAACCGATTCTCCGTGCAATCGGCTATTCTCCTTCCTTCTGCTGGACGGAATCTGCTTCCGAGATCGGCTATCTTCCTTCGGTATCGGCTACCGGCTCCCAGCCCAAAATTTGGTGTTAACAGAACCGTGGATGGGATGTGAAAGTAAGTGGGGGATAAGGATGGGATGTGAAAGTGAGTGGGAAACAGAGATGGGATGTGAAAGTTCCCATTCTCACAAGGGGACAATCAACAAGCATGGTGATTATTTTATGTGCTCACAAAGCTAGATTAAGAAGGATTCTTTCATCATAAACACTATTGATCACCACATCCATTGATTTCTTTGATTAGCTACTAACCCCAAATTCTTGTCAACATATGGGAGAGGGAGGCTTCCTAGAGCAGGTCGGCCGACCTCGCCTTTTGTCTTATTTAAATTTTCAATCAATGTGATGCAACCTATATCATTGTAGGGGTAAAGTGGAAGATGGTAGGTCCAATGGAGGTCGGCCGACCCCTCTCTAGACTCTATTCAGGGTTGCAAATTATCCTAGGGGTTTAGTAATATGTTTTATCAGTGTTTAGCTAATCAAGGTCGAGAGAGAAAGAAAGACAAATAAATGCTAGAGTAAATACTGAATAGACAAATTGAGTACTTACCTTGGCGGCAGATTTACCTTCTCAAGTCCTTGAAGCAGGAATTATCTCGACGAATTTCCCGAATTGCTCGTCGGTGGTTTGCTTCCTTGTCCTTGGAAAAAGCAGCAACACATTGGTATCGTAGTATTCATAAGGGGCTTTCTTCCCATGGAACTTGGCGTTATCTTCAGAAGGCGGCGACTCTTCTTCTTCTTTATTATTCTCCTGGTCTTTTCTTGTAGCCTTTCCTGCCATGTTAGGACGTGGCGGATCGCGAGTGGACTTACCTCCCTTCGTGGATACCGCGTTGACATTTGAAGTATTGCAAGCATTTTAGGAGATGAAGTAGTAGCAACAAGGTGAGCTAATTGAGATTTTAACATTTTATTAAAGCTCATTTGTTCCTTTACAGAAGAAGAAAGAAGATCCATCCTAGTCATTTGCTATCAGCATTTTATTCATGCTTTCATTAATTTTAGCTTGGTTCATGACAAGGTCTTTTAATGATAATTGGTTACCAAAATTTGCATTACCTTGAAACTTGGAGTGTGACGTCCATCTTCCTTGTTGAGGATAGTTTGCATTGTTGTAGACAGCGTCTATCTCCTCAGGCTTCTTCCCTGAGTGTGTTGTACTACATACCTGATTCCATTGATGCTAGGAAGCGTAATGTTGGATGGCCTCTCGATCTTTCTTGAAGTTGGCACATTCTTCCAGCCTTCTCAATAAGAGATCCATCTTCTCAGAGATTGTATCTACTTCCTGGATGGTATGTGTACTCTTTTTCTTGTATTAGAGTCGGTCTTCATTCCACCCTTGATTTGTCACCATCTTTTCTATCAGGTTCTTGGCTTGTGTCACATTGAGTGAAGTGAATGCTCCTCTAGTAGCGGCATCAAGGTGACTACGGGCTATCGGGATTAGCCCTTGGTAGAAACCTTGAATCAGGAGCCATTCTTGGATCCCATGGTGAGGACATTCCCGAATGTATTCCTGGAGATGTTCCCATGCTTCTGGAATCGTCTCATCCAATTGTTGTGTAAAGCCTGAGATCTTTCCTCGAAGAGCAGTGGTTTTTGCCCATCGGGAAGAACTTTTGAGAAATGCATTGGCGCAGCTTGTCCAATTGCCAATATCTTCGGGATAAGTGTAGAACCATTGTTTTGCCTTCCGAGCAAAGAGAACGAAAAAAGGCGAAGACAGATGGTGTCCGCTTTGAGTACTTTATGGCAATAGTGACACACAACTCCAGGAAATTCTGGAGATGCGTATTTGCATCCTCATGGGGCTTTCCGCTGAATGGGTTGGCTTGCACCATATTGATAAGAGATGGCTTGATCTCAAAAGTGGCATCCCCCAAGCTAGGTTGCGGACCGGTGGCGATATTGTCGGCCGACGGTGCAGAATGCTCGAAGATGGTCTTTTGGGCCATAGCTTCCTTAGGTGACAGTGCAGAGCCTCCTTCCTTGAGTGGTTCCAAAACCAAATCGGACTTCCAAGTGGAGGCTAGATGATGTCTAGAACTCCTGGTGGATGTCCCTGGATTTTCTATTGTTGTCGCTTGAAACTGAAATCCACTCATATAATGCCTTGCTTCACAATAAAGAGAAGAAGAGGCAAGGGTAAACCCTACTACAACTAATTAGTACTAAATTGATGATAGGTTCCAGATTCAATCTTATTAAAATTTCTAGGCTATGCTTTCCCCGGCAACGGCGCCAGAAATACTTGTTGACACTTCTTAACGCAACTACCAGAAACAGAGTGTTAGGCTATCTCTGATAACGGCGCCAGAAGTGCCTGAGGGTATTTCTTATGTCTATTGGATAATTCCGCAAGCGCACAGAATATACCGATGTAGCACTTCACCCAGGATTCCAAGGTATCGTTATTTATTTTATCCCAAGGGAAAGTGGTTGCTAGAAGTGTTAATAGAAGGAGATCCTTAAATCAATCTCAACTTACTAGCAACTAGCATAGAGGGTGTAATCAAAGTATGAAAGGAAGGTGATGATTCAAAGATAAACAAAGAATGTGGTAAAGGATAACTAGTGTAGTATAGCTAGCTGGTAGGACAACCGAGTGAGAAAGGTTCGTGTGATTCAAACTCTACTCCTGTGATCTATCCTATCAAATGGACGAGATACACTAAGACTGCTACCTTACTTCCGGTGTGTAGGGGATAGTGCGAAACAATAGAGGATATAACCTCTACCCGAAGCGCCTATACTCTTATGGGAGCCTACCTTTTAAGAACTTGCCTAAAACACGTGGAGGGATACTAAGATTAGACAGGGCTGTCACCACCTTCTAGCACCCACAAACAATCCGTGTGACAAGCGGCATTCAAAGGTAAGATCTAGTCTAAGCACCATGCTTACACTAATTCTCACTACTCTAGCTATGGCCAAGGCAACTAGAGCACCCTATGACAGGCGATGAACTACACACGTGAGTTGGTTACAGGATCATAATCTAATGTATGCTGACCAAGTAATATGATAACTCACAACAATACTATTGCAAGAATAATATTGCACTCAGTAAAGACTCAGTAAAGTAAAGCAGGAATATTATATTAAAGTAAATAAGTCTTACATAAAGAGAAAGATACAAGAGCTATACCAGACTCTCCAACAGACGACTCCGGAGACCCCGAGCGTAGCTCGACTCAACTCTAACTCCTACACTAGACTACACTACTACTAGCGGTGGAACTACATTGATCTTCACTTGTATCTTGATTGAATCATGTCTTGAGAGGGTGGAGGCAGCCTCTATATATAGGGGGAAGTGGAGAGGTACCACGTCAGCGATCCGCGTGCTCCTTGATTCTCCTCCCTTGGATAAACCGTCATTGAAACCGCCTTAGATGGACGGCAGTGGCAAAACCATCACGTGGGAAGCATGTAGGAAGTCAGTGGAGCATGGCGGTGGCCTGGGCTCACCACTGTGGTCCCCACTGGTCATAGAGTGTGGCTATGTACTGGTTTCGCCTTGGTCTTGTCGGTTCACGCCTTGATCCATGTGCTTTGATATTCCACCGTTGATTGGAAGCACAACTTTGATCCAATTGTGGAATTGAGCTGAGTGGAGTGTCACATGGATCATGCCATGTCAGGAGAGCCCTGGTGGGCCCCACATGTGGGTCGGCCGACCTGCATGTGGGCCCTCCAGGTGCTCCACTTTCTATGTGCCTCCTTGAGTCATTTGTTGAAGTGTGACAGCTTGGTGCCCAAGTAGGTGGTTCGGCTGACCCAACATATTGTGCTCCAAGTGCTCATTTCTGCTCTGTTTGATCTTCCCTACATTCACAAGCTAAGAGTAGAAGTGGAATTGGTTATTGGACAAAATATTTTCATGTTATGATGATCTTCCATCAGAAACCGAGTATGTTGACGGTGTTATAGTGTGGAATTTTATTGCTTATCCACCGTCAACAGATACTAGGTGTCATCAATTTGCCAAAACCAATCATAGAGCTTTCAGCCACTCAGGTCACAGCTGTCTGGAGATTCAAGAGGATGTGAACTACGTCAGCAATAACAACAACAATTACCGTCCCTAGAATCAGAACTGGAACCAAAACCAAGGTTGGAATCAGCAACAGAGGCCCAACTACCAAGGTAATTACTCAGGTAATTACCAAGGTAACAATTTGAACACACCATTGAGAGATCTAATCTCTGGCCAAATGTTGGCGGTCCTTATAGATCATTTTTAACCGCCAACTTATGCCTAAAGGGAGAGAGACTATCATACTTTAACACATAGACATATGCTATTAACAGAGTTCCACTTGTACCCCTACTATTTATGTTTTTGCAGGATTTATGGTGAAACAAGTGGAAGTGCACAACACCAATTGGAAAGCGTGAAGGAGAAATGTGAATTCAGAGAATGCGCAACCAAGAATAACAAAGAAGCCCACCTTTATTACAAATCTGGGCCCATTTGTAACCATAGGAGAGGTCTAGGCCCAGAGGAGAACCAACCACGCGAAGGCGGTGGCCAAACGGGCCCACCAGGTGACCGAACAGTCCTGGGGGCGGCCACCCCCTGGTAGGGCCTCTCGGGCCCAGTTTTCTTCTGGCAGTTGTAGGGCGGTTCCCCAAGGACGGTCCCACCTACGATCAACACAGATGGAAAGTGGAAACCGTCCTTTGGAGGTCAGTTTGGGTCCTTCCATGTGGGGATGATCCTTTTGCATAGAACCCCCTGCTCTCAGCTATAAAAGGAGGCCTCCTCTCTACACCTATTCATCAATGGATTCACCAACACAAGAGGTCACAATGTAGAGAGGAAGAGCAAGCTCCATTCCATTAGCTTATAGCTAATTTAGTATAGGTAGTGAGAGAGGGACAAGAGCTTGAGAAAGAGCGGAGTCGAAGCAGTTCTGCCTCCGGGTGGACGAAGTGCCGGGCTTGTCGGCTCTCGATCCAACTTGTACCTCTACGATCGTCTTGCTACTTGAAGTAAGAAGTTTGTGTTCAACTTTGGTTTGATTCATTAAGCATGTTACTTCCATAAAGCTACTTGTTTGTGGGATCGTCGTTCGTCCTTTGGACGGATGCTCTAGTAAGAGGACTCCTGATAGAGACGGATGTTCCTGTACGCCGCTAGAGTAGTAGTCGCCTTCGTAGACGTGGTGTCTAGGTCGGAGTCTACCTTCATATGTTGCGCGCGCCCACGGGCAGAGGGGTAGGTGGTAGGTGGTGACAGCCCTATCCACTGGTACCAGCATCCCCCCACGTTCGGACGCGGAATAGCGTTGATAGTGGTATCGCCTGGCAGACCAGGTGCGTCAGTGGGCCTGAAGCAAGCAAGTAGTGGGAAAGTTACCATCGCTTATATGCGTTTGACCTTAGAAGAACCTCTCTACCCAAGCTATCCCTTCTGTCTCTTCTGAGTAACCTAGTTTAAGAGACTAAGTACAAAGACCGTTCCTCTGAGAAATTATGATACCCTGAATACTTCCGGGTGAAGGCTACAACGGTACTTCCATGCGCTTGCAGACTTTTCTGCTGACGCTAAGAAGCGCCAACAAGCTTTCTGGTGCCTGTTGCCAGGGAACGGTTGTCGTATTTATCTCCGAACCTAGTTCACCCGTGTATCCTTGTGTTTTATCAAAAAAATCTTTTATCTTTTCTTTTTATAAATACAAAATATTCCTTTTTATCCGATCCTTTCACCATGAAGCCAGCTCCAAATTCAAATTTCTTCTGCTTCAAAGGGGGAGTTCTTTGAACCACATTCTTTTTCAAAACCAAAATTTCCATCCAGTTATGAACTCCACCCAAGATTCAAAGCTATGGTTCGGACAAAACCCTTTTTTGGTCACGACAATGAAAATTCTTTTGACCACTTGCAAAAATTCAAGGAATTGTGTTCGTGCCTAAGCATTCCTGGCATGACACAAGAAATTCTTAAGTGGAAGTTGTTTCTGTTCACCCTCAAGGGGAGGCAAAACAATGGTACACTGATGCCGTAGAAAGTGCGAATAGAGAATAGGATGAACTTAAGATCAAGTTTTATCTTGCATTCTTACCCATGTCTTGTATCGCCGCTCTACCAAGGGCAAACCTCGACTATGAGCAAAACGAGAAGGAGTCCATAGGTACAGCCTAGGCCAGGTTTACAATATTTATACATGCTGACCTAGACTTGTCTTTATCCGATAATGTGCTTTTGCATATCCATTGTTCGGATCTAGACATACATGCCGTCCTATGCTTTGACATAACTGTTGGAGGGCCGTTTTCATAAAAACCATGACGGAATAGAGGAAAATCCTTGTTTACATCCTAGAGAAGCACGCTTCTCCCGTCATCGTACCCAAACCCCTCCATACAAGGGCATGTCAAGTTCTGAAGAGCCCTCAGCAGCCGAATCTTTTCCCTTGCCACCCTTCGATTCGTCTGTTGAGCCCTCGACCGAACCACGAACACCGAAGGAAGGAATGTTTTATCCTTCAGAGTTCACTATCAAAATTCGAGGATTATGGCAGAACTTTGAAACATTTCTTGGCATAAAATTCTGACATTTCTTAGGAAGTCTCCCCTAATGCGGAGTCATCGAAAGTACGGTTGTTGCTTGTTGGAAGTGAAACGTTCTTCTGAAGAAATTCAGATTCTTTCACCTCCCACAACCATGTCTTGCTCATTAAAGGGGGCTTCTGTGAAAGCCCTACACAACCTCACAGTTGGGACTACTTTCATTCCAGCGGAAACCCTTTTAGGGCGATATGCCGCTAGTCCCGACCGACAAACTTTTCAGAAGTCCATCCGGACTCATCTTTGAGTTTTGTGGGATTGTTAGGGTTGTGCCATTGGAAATTAACGAAATCGAAGTTTCTTATACTTCCTCATCTATGCCATCCTCGATTTTGATCTTCTCATAGGGCACCCTCTTAAAAATCTCATTTATATATATAAAAAAAGAAGGGAGCCCTGATGAGAAGTTTGAAAGTTTTGCTTCTGCCAGCCATAGCACTTGCTCAAAAACCTAAAGGCGAAGCAAAGCTACTTGTTCGAGCATGCGAATCCTTCTCCTACGCCCTTGCTCGAACAAGATGCATGTCCCTCTGGCCATCAAGAACATTGTTCTCGATAATGGTCAAGGTTAAGTGATCATCCTCCATGATATATCTTTTGAGAATGAAAACTTCCGTGCCGCGGACATGCCCAAAGCAACAACTCTAGAGCCAAGAAGGGGCCTGCTAATAAACATGGTTTTGAGGTTCCTCACATTTATGCTCAAGGTCTCCAGAGTTTGTTTCGCTTCGGACCACCTGCTTCTACGAGGATCTCGCAACCATCTCTTGATTCTAGTTGTGCAACTTTTTGAGAGAATGGTTGTGAATGCTTATGTTTGTCATGAACATTGCAAATCCCATAGTAGTACGATGGTGCGTACCTTGCAGCTTGAATTTTAATGCCTATGATTGGTGGTAAAGCTGGAAACTACACCACCATTGATTGCTGCAAGAAGAAGTTCCCACGGTCAAGCTTAAGACCATAACTTAAGCACTGCCGGGAGATACCCCGGATTATCCTTAAAAAATATATATATTTTTTTTATTATTATTACTATTGTTATTTTCAAAATATATATATCTTCTTTGAATGGTGAGGGCATGTTGCCAAGTTAGTATGCACCTTCGGGTATGTCGCTAACCATTTCAGGAAAGATTAAGAAGAACTCGGGTCATATGATGCTTGACGACATGGAACGACATCAACTACAAAAGCTTGATGCACTCCTAGGTAATGGAACACACTCGTAAGAAGGCCCTAACTCTGCGCTTGACTTTTATGAAAAAGTCCAAGTGTGAGGGAGGACGGTGGGAAACCCAAGTTCCATGCACACCAAAGGGTCATTAAAAAATGATGATGAAGATGTCAGCCTCGCCTTAAAAAAAGAAGAAAAAATGAATGAAAGAAAAAAAAGAAGAGAGATGAGGGAGGCTAAAAAAGAAGAAGAAAGAGAACTACGAAAAAAAAGAAAAAAAATTGGGAGTCTCCCGCTTCTGAACCTTTGCTAGTATCATCAAGGCCCATGGCCCATGTGCATTGATGTGTGTGTGGCCTGGCTTCGGAGATCACCTGAGTAGAACCATCATGCTAGCCGCAACAACAACTTCAACGCCTCATACATATATATTACCGGTACATATACTCAGGTATGCGAAGGTAAATAAATGTTCACCAACTTCTTATAACTGTCTTCATTTGATCAATAAACTTTGAGTTGTTGATATAATCAATGAAAGTAATCTGATATGGAAATAAACCAAGGCATATCTTTCTCTACATCTTTATCTTAGCCTTGTTTATAAAAAGTTGAGTGAACAAGTTTTCAATAAAACTAATAAATAAATAATAATAAAATCTTTCTTGCTCTCTGGTCTTATAGCCAATAGAGTCCTTGCTTGTTGTTATTGCTCTTATTTTGTTTTCTTTTTATCAAAATAAAGCAGGTACAAGAATAAGTGTGGGGGAGATCTCTCAAGCATACCTAACACACCTTCAAGATCTCCCCTGCACGTTGCACAACACTGAGTGACTCATCACGCAACAAGGACAGGACACACGACTTCCATAAACCTCCTTCATCTTCAACGGTGGTTTGTGCAACACCTCTCTCACTCCTTTGACCAACCATGACTCCATGCATATCTTGGATCACACTTTGTTTAAAGATTCTAAAAAAACACAACAAAGGGGAGTCATGGTCGCAATATTCCTTTTAGTTAGAAGCTTGCATGAGTTGTTCCTCCTACATTTGTCATGTATGCGAGTCACTAATATGCAGGAGTTACCAATAAACGACTTGCTACACGACGACATGCTACTAAAAGTGATGGACTCCAACCCACGCCTTGGTAGTCACCTGAGATGGAAACCGAGCCACCACAGCGACAACTCTGATACTTCATCCATACATGCTATTGGTACACACATTCAGGTATGTCAAGGTAATGTTGACCAACTCATTCACTCATATTTGTCTCCATGAAAATATAATATCATGCTCTTCCTCTGTTCATGCCATATGCTCTGAGTTTGGGTGTACTCACATGAGTACACTTGTGGAACATCCATAGGCTTTTTAATTTAAGCATGGTGCTTAGGTTAAATTAGCCTTCTTTAATCAAAATTGTGACATGGTGTTGCATTTTGATTAATGAACTTTGAGTTGTTATCATGAATAATGGAAGAAATTCATGTTGGAGTTGAAGCAAGGCATGCCTTCCTTTTCTTTCTTATCCTAGCCTTGTTTGAGTTTGAATAGATTGGCTGAGCAAACTTTTGACTATGTTCCTTTGTTCAAAAATCTGTCTCTGTTGAATGACTCTTGGTTATCCTGTCATATTTTCTTTCTCTATGCTAGTATGTTTTGGTTTGGAAGTGTTGGTCCTACATCTTTTTAACTAGGCACGGTGTTTAGTTTGAAGCTGGGATGTGAGATCATGCCTCTATAGGATTTTTAATGTAAGCATGGTGCTTAGATTCTTAAGCCTACCTTGACAAATTAGACGTGGTGTCTAGTTTGATCTTGGAACCAAAGCTGCTAGTATAGATTTTGTTTAATCTTATGGACTAATCCCTTGCAGAAATTTATCAACTCCATGAGGGTAAGTCTTTGCGATGACAGCAGAGACAAGACTTTCTTAGGTGAACCTTGAAAAGAAAAAAATGTAATGATAAATAAAATCTTGAAGAAAAAGAGTAATTTATCTTTCAACCCCAAGTTTTGTTGTCTTGTTATCTCAATACCACCATAAAAACAAGCTTGGGGGAGGAGCTTCTTAGCATGCTCAAGAGAGGCCACGAACTGCACATCAAGCTGAGGCACCACCAATTAGCGGCACCCCCAGGTGAACCACATTGGTAAGTCAAAAGCAAGTTTGGGGGAGGGCTCCCACAAAGGTAACTTGTATCTCACATTTCTTTTTAAAATTCTCCAACTTAAAAAAATGGTGAGATATGTTCTCCTCTCTCATATGTGTTAAGATGTGTTAGTTTCTACCCTTGTTGAAATGATGAATAGTTGCTCTGTCTTATGTTTCACCTGTACCCATTTTATAATCGAGCTTTCTCTAAGGTTTGGGTTTATCAGCTAAAAATGTCTCATCCTATAAACTTGGACTAATGGGTTGCACATGCTAATCTTGCCTAAGTTATTGCCTGATATGATATGGTGACATGGGCTGCGCTATGACTTTGTTCTGAGTGAAACTTGACATCCGGAGTTTTATTTTCGAAAACTTTCAAAAACAAAAGTTCCTCAATGATTATGAAATACCTACCAAGGCCATATGACATGTTTCAATTATGCAAACCTTTTAGTCATATGCTGCTTGTGGAACATTGAGTTAGGTCAAATTGTTGTGACCTAAGTGAGATTATGGTCATGCACCCATGATTGAGATTCACATGCACCCACCAAATAAAGCCAACTCTCACCCCGAGAGTTGCGCACAACATGCACCCATCCATCCACCAAAAATATGCCAACTCTTACCCTGAGAGTTGCGCACTCTTCAACCAAATAAAAATGCCGACTCTTACCTTGAGAGCCGCGCATTTGTTATCCACCAAATAAAAATGCTGACTCTTACCCTGAGAAGCCGCGCATTCATTTTTCACCATATAATTACTCCTCGCATTCCCTCATGACATCTCTCCAGCCAAAGTTCTTCAAATACTAACAAGAGATATGGGTTATGCTTAAAAAATGCCAAGGGGCATGCAATAAACAAATAGAAAAAAAGGTACCCGTTCAAAAAAAAGAAGAAAAAAAATAATAATATGGATATATGATCTTATAGCCTATATCCCTAAAAAAAGTTTCATTCCATCCAATAAAGGAGAAATTCATGATGCATGGAGTGCCAAAATATTTAGAAATTAGGATTCCACCATCTTCAAACTCCACACACTTGCACATCTCAATCAAAGTATATGACTTGTATCTCCTTGTGGTTCGGTTTTTGACTTAGCAATATATGTGATGCAAGTATGCCCACCTTTATACCTGCCCAAAACTTCACTCATAAGCCTTAGTGGTAGGATATGAAAGGCAACATTACAATGCCTTTGGTGAGGTATTCATACACTTAGAGCGATCGAGAGAATCATTTGAGGAACTTACATTTCTTTGCAAAAATTTTCAAAACCTCCAGAAAGATGGTTCATCTTGGGATGAATGATAAGCAATATCTATGAATCTGTTCAGTCTTACAATCACCCAAGACTTGAGATGGCTAAAAGGCCCCATTTGTTTCAAGATAATAGCAGGGTGGATAGCATACTGATTTATTCAAATTACGGTGGAAAACTTTGTTATAAACTTGGTACATTTGAAATATGATCGACATTGTAGCAACTCCATGATCAACAACCATACTTAGCTATTTGCTTGGGACGAGCAAAGGTTAAGCTTGGGGGTCTTGTTGGCGGTCCTTATAGATCATTTTTAACCGCCAACTTATGCCTAAAGGGAGAGAAACTATCATACTTTAATACATAGACATATGCTATTAACAAAGTTCCACGTGTACCCCTAGTGTTTATATTTTTGTAGGATTTATGGTGAAACAAGTGGAAGTGCACAACACCAATTGGAAAGCGTAAAGGAGAAATGTGAATTCAGAGAATGCGCAACCAAGAATAACAAAGAAGCCCACCTTTATTACAATTCTGGGCCCATTCGTAACCATAGGAGAAGTCTAGGCCCAGAGGAGAACCAACCACGTGAAGGCGGTGGCCAAACGGGCCCACCAGGGGACCGACCGGTCCCGGGGGCGGCCGTCCCCCTGGTGGGGCCTCTCGGGCCCAGTTTTCTTCTGGCGGTTGTAGGGCGGTTCCCCAAGGACGGTCCCACCTACGATCAACACAGATGGAAAGTGGAAACCACCCTTTGGAGGTCAGTTTGGGTCCTTCCATGTGGGGATGATCCTTTTGCATAGAACCCCCCTCCTCTCAAGCTATAAAAGGAGGCCTCCTCTCTATACCTATTCATCAATGGATTCACCAACACAAGAGGTCACAATGTAGAGAGGAAGAGCAAGCTCCATTCCAATAGCTTATAGCTAATTTAGTATAGGGAGTGAGAGAGGGACAAGAGCTGGAGTAAGAGCGGAGTCGAAACAGGTCTGCCTTCGGGTGGACGAAGTGCCGGGCTTGTCGGCTCTCGATCCAACTTGTACCTCTACGATCGTCTTGCTACTTGAAGTAAGAAGTTCGTGTTCAACTTTGGTTTGATTCATTAAGCATGTTACTTCCATAAAGCTACTTGTTTGTGGGATCGTCGTTCGTCCTTTGGACGGATGCTCTAGTAAGAGGACTCCTGATAAAGACGGATGTTCCTGTACGCCGCTAGAGTAGTAGTCGCCTTCGTAGACATGGTGTCTAGGTCGGAGTCTACCTTCGCATGTTGCGCGTGCCCACGGGTAGAGGGGTAGTGGCAGGTGGTGACAGCCCTGTCCACTCGTACCAGCATCCCCCACGTTCGGACGCGGAATAGCGCTGATACTGGTATCGCCTGGCAGACCAGGTGCGTCAGTGGCCCTGAAGCAAGCAAGTAGTGGGAAAGCTACGATCGCTTATATGCGTTTGACCTTAGAAGAACCTCTCTACCTAAGCTATCCCTTCCGTCTCTTCTGAGTAAACTAGTTTAAGAGACTAAGTACAAAGACCGTTCCTCTGGAAAATTACGATACCCTGAATACTTCTGGGTGAAGGCTACAACGGTACTTCCGTGCGCTTGCAGACTTTTCTGCTGACGCTAAGAAGCGCCAACACCAAACCAAACTGCTAGATCAGATTTCCAAGAAGCTAGTCTCCAATGATAAGTTGCTAGAAACCATCAACAACAGGATGGATGATTTTGCCTCTGCTATCAAGAACCAGCTCAGCTTCAATAAAATGCTAGAATCCCAAATAGCTTAGCTGGCATCGTCTATCCATCCGGCCAATGAAGGAAAGATCCCGGGCCAACCAGAAGAACTAGAAACTGCAAATCTGGTGGATATCTTCAATGCAAGATGGTTCCATGCAGAGCATCAGTCCAAGGCATGGAATGATGATTCTTTTCTAGAGAAGAAAGGAGACCCAGGAAGACCCATCATACCAATAGCCATTGCTCAACACGCCTTCGAGGAAGCAATCTGCGACTTTGGAGCATGCGTCAACATTGTGCCCAAGGTGATCTACAAGAAAATCCATGGAGATGCACTCCTATACACCATCATGTGCTTGCAGCTAGCAGACCAGTCACTCTGCTATCCGAAGGGGATCCTGAAAGATGTCTGTGTATGAGTTGGACACTCGTATGTACCTGCTGACTTTGGGACAAGAGGAGATACGAAGTCGCCAATAATTTTGGGATGACCATTCCTTAGCACCGCCAAGGCTATCATCTACGCTGACAGTGCCAAGATCTGTTTCACTATCAGGGGAAGCAAAGAAAGATTCAGCTTCAAGAACAAGACACTGGAAAGTCCAGCCCATCCACGGAAGTCATACATCTATGAAGATAAGCCTGTGCGGAAGAAGACAAGCAGAAGAAAGAACAAGGCTAGGCAGACTCACACTGAAGCTATGAGGATGATCAACTCAGTTCGAGCTGAGTACGATCACCTTCTGGTTTCACCACACATCCCCAAGCTAGATGATCCAGTAGTATCAACGATCGACTGCACAATCAATCAGAAGATCTTCTACAAGATCTTCTGCGACACAGGCTCGAGTGTCAACATAATGGCCAAGGTAACTTATGACTTTCTATTTGGCAAGACACCCTTGTACTCTACCTACACGCAGCTGCAGATGGTGGACCAGACGTTCAGATTTTCAGAGGGGATCGCTAAAGACATTGTGGTAAAGATTCAAGATCATTATGTTCCCACTAACTTCTTGGTCCTGGACATGGGAGAAGAAGAGTACGACCCACCACTCGTGCTTGGAAGACCGTTCCTCAACACTACAAGAGCAATTATCTATATGAGATCAGGAGAGGTCCACTTCTAGTTCCACAAGGAGAAGGTCCACTGCTACTTCAACAGTTACACAACTTACGAGCAGCCGAAGAAGATTAGGTCAAGGAGGAGTGAAAGCCCTAGTTTGGTTTTGATAATTGATGACACCCTAAGGTCTAACCTACTTGCTAAGTGATGGCTAAGTGTAGGTTATCCTAACCATGGTGAGTGGAGCTAAATGATGTTGATCAAGTGAGCACAACCATCGATCTAGGTGAATCAAGTGGAGATGATCAAGGAGAAAGAAAAGGACTTAAAAGAGAAGGCAAAGGTATAACCAAATAGGGCTTTTATTTTAGTGATCAAGACACCAAGTGGATGTGATCACGTTTAGGATAGATAGCCGACTATCAAGGGGAGAAAAACGAACTCGAATCGGTTATCAAGTGCTCTAGAGTTGCATTGCACTGGCATTCACTTAGGACTCTAGATCACACTAACTAGCCCTTATAATTGCTTTGAAAAATAGCTAACACACGTGCCTTAGTGGTGAGAACACTTGAGAGTTAGCACTTGAGAGTAGAGGCTGGTTTCTAGACTTGAAAGAGTGTTTAAAATAGCACTGGACGCTGCACCGGACTCTGGCCGGAGCGTCCGGTGACTAACCCTAGCAGTGGCGCAGTGGTGCAGAGTGCACCGAACACTCACTACAAAAAATACCCATATACATGACGGTCTACTTTGGTCACAAACAAGCGAAAATGCGTCACAGTTAACTCACGATGACGATGAAGAAAACAGTCATGTATCCCGCGTCATACATTTGTTGGCCCAAATTGAGCCATCACAGATTGGAATCTGTGTTCGTCGTAAATAGTTTTCTGCATCTTATAACCAGCCCATATCCAAGCCCATATCCAAACAATAGTGACAAAAAAGAATATCACAAACTAGTACCAAATCATTACTGCATCAACATACATAACAACTCACACGAAACACCAATCATATAAACAAAAATTAATCATTCATGTATTAGCAAGCCCACTATTGTCACATTGTCACATGTTATCAAACAACTAACTGGCCTAGCTTACAATCATTTTATCAATCGACAAACTGGTCTGGCTCACAACAGCTAACTTAGAGCTTAAAGATTTCATTTCTAGGGAGTCTAAAATAACTACACATTAGTATATATCCACGAGTACTTCAGCTGGCTTGTTGTCCATAAGATGTGCTGCCTGAAAGTCAAAATGCATATAAGATAAATCAGTCTTCAGCAAAGATTCAGCAAAGAGTAATAATTCAACAAATCTAACATGACTCTGCAGAATATATCAGTAACAGCAAAGAGTAATAGAATAGAATAGAATTTTTGAGAATCTAAGTATCAATTCATAACCAAGCTCATAACAACTAAGTAATAGAATAAAATTCAATATTCAAACAAATATGTTCACGGTTCCAAAAAAATGGAGATATGTACCTGCAGCTTGCCACATGATTCCAAGCAGTGTGAGTAGCTTGTCATGATCTGCACATGAAGCCAATAGAAAGATGACTGCATATCTCCATTCAACCATTCTACAAGTCCAATAGTATCTCAATGAAAATACGTAAAGAGCTTACATGAACTTTTTTCACAAAAACAGGAGTACGTATGTCACCTTCTCAAATTTTTTGCCTTTAGTAACCTTCTCATGAGAAAATATGGAGTCGACACTATCATAGAGAAATTAAGTGTTTGCATCAAAGACCAACATGTTCATACTGATTTGGTATTAAAACAATTGTCTGCAAAGGTGGAAATAATTGCATATCAATTATTACTTCTGTATACATTAGAGTTGCTAAAAATTCACTAGAAAAAAGATTTTACATAGCTGGATCACACTAGTCAACCAGTTAGTCTAAAACCAGGCACATTTAACACAATACCAGTTGCCTTGAGAGCACCACCTGTGTTACTGAAAATTCAGTAGTACAAGTCAACAATAGCTTCAAACAATATGCTTTAGAAATCTTGGATATCAACCTGTTATGGTAGCATTGGTGCAAATACTACACCTCATTTGTAGTTTTTTGTACAGATCTGAGAGGCAACTAATTCACATTCAAGGTAACAGAAATAGTAAGCCTAAGTTATTTGATAGAATCTCCAACTATCTGATAGCTACACAATATTAGTTAGGATTGGGGCTCACCTTGAGGGTTACGGACTCTTGGGGATGACCAAGCATGGATTGGTGACAGGGATGATCCGTGGAGGTGTCAACAGGATGGATCTGCTTGGGGAACTGGCCTACCGCCGTTGATGTGGTGCACGCGCGGTGGTTGGAGTTGAGGGAGGTTCGTGCAGATCTGGAATATTCATACCTTGATGCCGCCGTCGTGCTAGCTTGGCCTCGAGGATGAGGCAGGGTAGCTTCCTGAGGTCCCCATGGCGTGGATCTGGCCTGGGGAGAAAAAAAGGGCATGGCTGCCTCGTCGTGGATCCGGCTGGGGGAGATGAAGGGCGGCCACCCCATCGTGGATCTGGGGGCTTGCGGTCAGCGGCTCGGCGCAACTGGCCTGCCTAGCTAGCACGACTTCCATGGAGAGGAGGGAGTGGGGGCGGAGCAGGTTGGGCGGCGTCTGAGGGAGACCAAGAGAAAGAGACTACGAAGGAGCGTGCGTGAGAAGGATAGGGATGGGGAGAAGAGGGTAGTCCTGCTCATCATCTCTATTTTCTATTCTTTTCTATTTTCTTTCTTTTCCTTTTTTTTACCTTAGCTATGATATACGAGACGTGTGTAATTGTGGGTGTTCTTCTCTTCTTCTTTTTTTGTTTTTATTTATCTTTTTATGTAATTATATTTTTTGTTTTCATTTATGAAATTATTTTATTTCATTGGCTTTTCCATATTTTCACCCAAAAATTCTTCAAAAATTCTTATTAATTTCATTGATGCATCAGTGACTAGTGTTAATGACTGCCTAACACTAGGTGTTACAATTAATTTAATTTTAAACATTAGTTGTAACTTAATGGTAAGATTTAACAAAGCTGTCAAAATGATCTGTGACGTCCAATCATGACGTTAACTTAACTGCTCGTCATAGATGTATCACGCCAAGGATGAACCGTCACAGATGATAGAATTCTATGATGATTTCCTATAAGGTCACGGGTAAACCATCATGTATAGGGGTATTTCTTGTAGTGGCTGAAAGCGTCCGGAGGGTATGCACCGGATGCGTCCGGTGTGGTTTGGAGCTCTCTGGAACCTCTCTGCGTAAGCACCGGACACTGGAACAGTAACACCAGCGCATCCGGTGGTGTTTTTCGAACGTCCGATGAGTTTGTTAAAAAACTGACTCGGTGAGGATACCGGCTTGGAGCTCTCTGGTTGCTCTCTGTTCACGCACCGGACACGGACGGCGGACCGTCCGGTGAGACGTTCCGCGTCCGGTGTGAACTTAGCACGTTTTTCAATTGTCTCGACCGTTGGGATCTGATGGCTTGTTTTTGAACCAAGCGCGTCGTGGCACTAATCTGTGCATCGGACGATGCCATGGGACACTGAGCGTCTGGTGCTCCCATGTCTGGTGCCCCTGTAAAAACAGCAACGGGCAAATCTTTGTGAGGGGAGTATAAGTAGTGCTTGGGCTGGCTTGGGGACCAACTCTTGCACATTTTGATCATTCCTAATCTCTTGTGAGCCAAGCCTAAGCCCTCCACACACATCTCACACAATTTGACTCAAATCTTTGTGAGATAGTGTTGATCCAAGTGATTGATTGTTTGAGTGTCGCATCCTAGAGCACTTGGTGGCGATTTGCTTCGGTTTTCTTGTTCTCTTGGGGCTTCGCCAAGTCCCTAGATGGCTGTGGAAGCAAGGAGGAGGTGCAAGCTTGATTGGTGATTGTTCAAGGCTACACCGGCTTGATTGTGAGGCGTTCTCGCAGTTGTTCTCCGGCAAAGAGCCAAAACCGACTCTAGTGGATTGCTCGTGATTGATAGCCACTTGTGTTGGTGAGCAGCTCTTGGTGAGGGATTGGCGTGTGAAGCCTAGCTCGCAATCCACCATGGAAGACCGGTGCCACAACGAGGAGTAGCGTGACCGCGATCACGTGAACCTCGGTAAATAATTGAGTGTTCTCTCTTCTCCACCATCGAGTGGATAATTGGTCTTCCGGTGTTCTCTTGATTGATCCTCTTGTTGCTTATTGACTATCTTGGTGATTGGATCAACCTCTACTCTCCTCGGCGGTATAGCTTTCTCGATCACTACTCTCTTGCACTTATCACTTGTTTAGGTGCTCTCTCCTTAGGTTTCGAAGGAGTGGGTTTCTAGCGTTTGGGTGCTTATACTTGTGATTAGTATATCTTGTTAGGTGGCTTGCTTAGGATAGCCTAGAGCTAGTACTTTGCATCGCTTTGTTATTTGCTAACTTGTGGTCTAGTGCTTTGTAGAAATTTTTATAGGCTATTCACCGCCTCTAGTCTATCTGGTCCTTTCATTTGGTATCGGAGCCGAGGTCACCACCGTTTGAGGCTTAACATCCTTGTGGTGCAAAATGGCCCAAATCAATATGTTGGGGAAACCGCCAAAGCTTGATGGCACAAGCTATGACCATTGGAAGAGGAAGATGATTGTGCACTTCATGACCATGCATATTGATGTGTGGAAGGTGACGGAGACAAAGATTGAGTATGAGAATACTCAAGCTCCCACCGATGCCGATAAGAGGAAGATGGAGTGCAATGCCCATGCAATCAATGCACTCTACACCGCTCTTGAGTCTCATGTATTTGAGCAAATCAAGGATCTTGATTTGGCTCATGACATTTGGAAGTGGTTGGAAGAGACCTATGAGGGCACACAAGAGGTCAAGAATGCCAAGGTCTACATGTTGAGGGAGAAGTTTGGTGCATTTAAGATAAATGATGATGAGAGTGTGCCGGAGATGTTCAATCGGTTGCAAGTTATTGTGAATGACTTGAAGAGCTTAGGTGAAGACATCAAGGACAAAGACTTTTCTCACAAGTTCTTGAGATGCTTACCCCCAAGGTTTGCAATCATCAAGACATTGCTAACAAGAGAAGACTTGAGCAAGAAGAAGCCCAACTGAATCCTCGGTGAGATCATCACTCAAGACATAAACAATGAGGAAGAGGTTGAGGAGAAGAAGAAGAAGAAGTGTTTGGCTCTAAAAGCTACACCCTCCAAGAGCAAGGGCAAAGCTAAGATGATTGAGCTAGAAGAAGAATCTACTTCAAGTGATGATGAAGATGATGAGGCTATGGCTCTTCTAGTGCACAAGTTTGGCCGGTCCATGAAGAGGAAGGGCTATGATAAAGGCAAGAAGAAGTTCACTTCCAAGAACAAGCAAGAGCCTAGAAGATGCTTCAAGTGCAGGAGCTTAGATCACTTCATTGCCGATTGTCCTCACAATAGTGACAATGACAATGAGAGTGATGATGACAAGAAGAAGAGCAAGAAGAAGGACAAGAAGGAAAAGAAGAACAAGAATGTGACACTCAAGAAGTAGAAGAAGGGTCAATCATATTGTGTCATTTGGGATGACAGTGATGCCTCTACCGATGATGATAGTGATGATGAGAGCAAGACCATCAAGAAAAAAGCTATTGCTAGTATTGCTATCAACAACAAGCTATCTCTCTTCGACACTCCATCCACATGCTTGGTGGACAAGCCTTCCAAGGTACAATTCGATGATGAGAGTGATGAGGAGGAGCTCTCATGTGATGAGCTTATGTCAATGTTTGATGATGCCAATACTTACATTGAGGCCAAGAGAAAGGAGTGCAGAAAATTGCGCAAAGGCAAGTTAGCCATTGAGCAATCCTTTGATGAGCTCTTTAAGTCTCATGAGAGGCTAATGGAAGCCCATGAGAACCTCAAGATGGCTCACTCCAAGCTAGAGAAAGCCCATTTCTTTTTAGTGGCCAAAAATGAGAAGCGGGCATCCATCAAGACATGTGACATGGGTTCATCATGTGACATCCTTAGTGACAAGTCAATTCCTTCTACTACTATTGTTGTCACTAACCCTTCTTGCAGCTCTACCACTCCTATTTCACCTAAAGTTGATAACTCTAAGTCCTTACTTGTGGTGGAAAACAAGAACCTCAAGAAGGAGGTCAACAAGCTCACCCGTGCCTTAGGTAATGCCTATGGTGGGGATGCCCGCTTGCTAAAGTGCTTGGGTAGCCAAAGATTTAGTCACTCTAAGCAGGGACTAGGCTATACCCCCAAGAAAGGTAAGGCCGCCTTTGCAACTCCCAAAGCTAGCTTTGTGAGGAGCATTGGTAGGTATTGCCAAAGATTCAAGCAAGTGGGGCATCGTTAGCAATATTGCATGGCCAACAAGATCAAGCAAGTCAAATTTGCTAGTGCGACTTTAATTCACCTTGATTCTTATTACATGCTCACTAAGGGAGTGAAGGGTGTTAAAGCCAAGTACATTTGGTACACCAAGAGGCAACCCAAGGATGAGATCCATTTGGATTTCTAAGTCTTTGGTAACTAACCTCCAAGGACCCAAGAATGCTTGGGTACGTAAAACCAATTGATTTACTCTTTGTAGGTCAATTACAAAGCCAGAGGAAGGCATTGGGTGCTTGATAGTGGATGAACTCAACATATGACCGGAGAATCTAGTATGTTCAATTCTATCAACACAAGTGGCAATCAAGAATTTGATTCTATCACATTTGGTGACAATGGCAAAGGCAAGGTGAAAGGGTTAGGCAAGATTGCTATCTCAAATGATATGAGCATATCCAATGTGTTGCTAGTTGAATATCTCAATTTCAACTTATTGTCGGTTGCACAACTTTGTGATCTTGGTTTCAAGTGCATCTTTGGGATTGATGATGTTGAGATTGTTAGTGTGGATGGTTCCAACTTGATCTTTAAGGGCTTTAGATATGGGAACCTATATTTGGTGGATTTCAATGATAGTGAAGCTAAGATCTCATCTTGTTTGATCTCAAAATCAAATCTTGGTTGGTTGAGGCATAGAAGGTTTGGACATGTTGGAATGAAGCAACTTGGAAGATTAGTGAAGCATGACGTGGTTAGTGTAACACCCTAAATTTAAATACTAGCACTATTAATATTATTAGGGAATTTTAATTATATTGTTGCCAATTAATGTTAGGGTAAATTAAAATTTTTATCTATGTTGCATTCATGACATTGCATATTTTATTGAGTGAAAAATATTTATTTTAAATATTCGCTTAGACTTCGATGGTTATATTTTGGCAATCAACTAAAGTATCTCATGATTATTATCAATTAATTTCAAAATATATTTTCAAAAAAACATCATAAGCAATCTCAAGGTATTTTGCATATTTTAGAATTGATTTTAAAAGTGATTTGAAACTCTATTTGGATTTGAAATTAGATAAAAAAAGAGCAGCAGCAGCCCCTCCTCCTCTCTCTCCCAGCCCACTCTCTCTTTTCCCCCTCTTTCTCTTTGTTGTGCGTGGGCGCAGGCCGGCCCAGCGAGGCCCAATGGCCATCCGAGCGCCCAGCCCGCCTCCCTCTCCCTCTCCTTCACGGGTAGGTGGGGCCTACCCGTCAGGGTCGTCCCCAACCTCCGTCCGCCCTTCCCGGCATGACACAGAGCACCACGATCCGATCCCCTCTCTCCCTCTCGCGTGTATTTAAGGGGCCCTAGGGCACCGATCTGTGCCGCCAGCACTGCTCCACGCCCACTGCTCACCCGTCCCCTTCCTGAGCCGCCCCTCCCTCTCCAGCCGCCACCCCGAGCACCTCGGTCGCCATTGGAGGTGCCCCACCGAGCTCGCGAACCGTCCCCGGAGGCCACCTTCAGCTCTGGTTTCTTCACCAACGGCATCACGGAGCCATTGTGACCTCGCCCCTCCACTCCTCGTCGTCGATTGGAGCCCGAGACGCCGTGCCCTGGAGCGCCGCCGTCGATCGCCGCCCCGCGTCATCAACGACCATCACCGAGGAGCTCTCTGCCCGAATCAATCCCCTAGGTGAGGCCCCCAACTCTCCATCTCTCTTCCACCACCTTCAATTTGGCAAGTCAGGAGCCGCCAGGACCCTAGCCACGCGCGCCGACGAGCTTGCTGCTGCTGGCCATGGCCGTCGCCGCACCAAGCCCCTTCCCCGGCCACGCGGGTGCCCAAGCCGAGACAGCATTGGTGCCCCCTCTCTCAATGATGACCTCGGTTCATCGAACTGAGCCCCGTAGCACCCAAACCAGTCACGCCGGCGAGCCACCGGCAAGCCGCCGCCCTGCCGGCCCTATTCTCCGGCGGGTGCGCCACCCTCTCTTCCCTCTGCTTTTAATCTGAGCCCTCCATCGAGAAATCAACGGATCACAGGAGCCTGTACCCCTTCTGCTGGAAATTTTGCAAAAGAACCCCTGGAGTTTTTAAGTCATGAACCCGCACTCCTTTGCGCCTTCTCTGTTTACGTATTCTCTGTTAGGAAAGCGTATTATCATTGGTTTAATCAAAAATAGGGATGTTGGTAATTACAGATTTGCCACTAGGAGTATTTTGGCTATAATTTCGTCATTTTAATTCTGATTTGATCCATTCAAATTGTGTTAGAATCATATTTTCATCCTCTTTATGGTTTTGCTACTGTACAGTAGGTTTGACCCTTTTAAATTTCGAGTTAATAATATATTTATTATTGCAGATAATAAATCTTTGGAAAAATCATATCTTTTGCATTTTAAATCCGTTTCGCGTGTTCTTTATATCGAAACGATCGTAGAAACGAGTACAATAGTTTTATAATGTTGCTAGACAATGTTGATTGTGAGGATCTCCCCGATCAGGTGTTCAATACCCCGGATGCTACGCTTTACGAAGGCAAGTGTCCTTGCTCATCTTGCACCTACTTTATTTTACTTTTGAGTTAGAGTAGTTAGATCCTTAGTTGCATACGGAGTCTAAATTGAATTCCATGTTAAGGTTTACAATAATTTGATTATTATCATCCTTGAAACCCTGGGGTGGGACATGGTAGAAGTCATGCTTAGCCTTGCAGTCTTGGATGGGGCCCTCCAAAGTAGGATCATCTTAGATTTTAGGAGCCCTTCCTAAAAAGTTTGATCTCGTTAGATTGTTGTATTGCTATGTACTGGTGTATATGATTGATTTGGGTCTTTGTAATGGTTGTAGGTGTGTAGTAGTCACCTGACTGCTATGGCATCTTTTGTTAATAAATTATTTCCTTTAAAATATTATTTAGCTGAGTTTTCTTTACACTATTATCTCAATTTTGCCCTTGATCATATCAGATGGTGGACACTAGGAATGGCGGAAGGAGCAATGGTCCGAACGGTGCAGGGAACAACAACAACAGCCAGCCACCACTACCGCCACCAGTGTATGATCCAGTGCAGATGGCCACCATGCAGACCCAGATGATGTAGACTATGGCCCAGATGATGAACAACATGCAGCAGATGCATCTGGGTGCACCAGATGCTCAGCCACCTCGTGCATAGGATACTCTCAGGAGGTTCATGCTCACCCAGCCTCCTGTGTTCAAGCAGGCTATGGAGCCGATGGATGCAGACGACTGGCTCCAGACCATCGAGAGCAAGCTGGAGATTGCTCATTGTGAGGGCCATGATAGGGTTGTCTATGCTGCACACCAGTTGCAGGGGTAGGCGAAGAATTGGTGGACCGCATACACCGTCGCTCATGCAGATGCTCAGTCCATCGCATGGGAGGAGTTCCGTACCAGTTTCTGGGCCCACTATGTGCTGTCCGGAGAGATCAAGGTGAAGCGCCAGGAGTTTCTGGAGCTCAAGCAAGGTGGGACACTGGTGCGTGAATATCTCACCAAGTTCACCCAGCTGTCCCGCTACGCTCCAGAGGATGTCAGCACAGGTGAGAAGAAGCAGGACTGTTTCAGGAGAGGCCTGAATCAGAATATTCGCTATGCTCTGGCCTCCAATGACTACCCGTCATTCCAGAAGCTGGTGAATAAGGCTTTTGCTGTTGAGAGAGAGCGGCAGAGTTTCGATGCTAGTCGCAAGAGGAAGATGTCCTGCTACCAGGGTCAGACCTCAGGCAGCATTGCTCGTGCCCGTTTCAACCAGCACGGGTCAGCTAGCAAGCACGGAGGTCACCATCAGCAGCAGAGGACTTCCAGTCAGGGATCTACTCAACCTCAGCAGCAGCAGCAACGCCAGATTGTCCCAGCTCAACAGTAGACCCGTCTAGCACAGGGGTCTGGTCAGATTGGCCATTGTTACAAGTGCAGCCAAATGGGCCATCTCGCCAGTAGGTGTCCCAACAAGCAGCAGGGTCCACAACAGCAAAGTCGTCCTGGTGGACAGAACGTGAGGCAGGGAAAGGTGAACCATATGGTGATGGAGACAGCTCAGTAGGTTCCCAATGTGGTGATGGGTATGTTCTCCGTTGATTCTCATCCAGTTACAGTATTGTTTGATTCTGGAGCTTCACATTCTTTCGTATCCACATCATGCATAACAAGAACAAAACTGCCTAAAGCTTTAATGAAAAGACAACTGCTAGTTAAATCTCCTGGAGGAGAGAAGCTCTCATGTCATATATGCCCAGATGTGAGTCTATCCATAAGGGGGGTAGTTTTTCCTTCTCATCTCATTGTGCTGGATTCAAGTGGACTTGATGTGATTCTGGGGATGGATTGGATGGCCAAGTATTGTGGGACGATTGATTGCTCTCGTCGAATGATCAAGATGAAGCACCCAGATGGCATAGTCATCGAGTATCAGGCCTCATCAGTACCAGCAGGAGTTGCTCAGGCTAACCCAGTGGAGGTTATTGATGATGTCCTAGTGGTGAAGGAGTTCCCCGATGTATTCCAGGTGCTGCTAAGTATGCCACCAGATTGTGATATTGAATTTGAAATTAATCTAGTACCTGGCACTGCACCTATTTCTAAGAGGCCTTATAGGATGGATGCTAATAAATTAGCTGAGCTGAAGGACCAGATCTAGGACCTCTGGGGAAAAGGGTATATCCGTCCTAGTACGTCTCCTTGGGGAGCCCCTGTGATTTTTGTCCCAAAGAAGGATGGTGGTGAGCGAATGTGTGTCGATTATCGGGCACTGAATGAAGCTACTATCAAGAACAAGTATCCTATTCCTCAGATTGATGACTTGTTCGATCAGCTGAAGGGTGCACTTGTGTTCTCCAAGATTAATTTGAGATCGGGTTATCATTAGCTAAAGATTTAGGAGTGTGATATTCCAAAGACAGCTTTTGTGTCTCGTTATGGCTTATACGAGTACACGGTGATGTCTTTCAGTTTGACTAATGCCCCAGCATACTTCATGTATCTCATGAACAAGGTCTTCATGAATTATCTGGATAAGTTCGTGGTGGTATTCATTGATGATATTCTAGTATTCTCTAGGAATGAGTAAGAGCATGAAGAGCATTTGAGATTGGTACTTCAGAAGCTAAGGGAGCATCAGTTGTATGCTAAGCTTAGCAAATGTGATTTCTGGCTGAAGGAAGTCTCCTTTTGTCCGTTGATCTGAGCAAGGTGAAGGATATTTTGAATTGGCAGGCGCCTCAGAATGTGGGTGAGATCCGGAGTTTCTTGGGAATGGCTAGATATTATCGTCGTTTCATTGAAGGATTCTCCAAGTTAGCAAAGCCCATGACACAGCTGTTGCAGAAGGGAACCAAGTTCATATGGTCCCCAGCTTGTCAGGAAAATTTTGAGGAACTGAAGAAGAGGTTGACCATTGTTTCAATCGTAGTCATGCCAGATGTTGAGAAGCAGTTCTCTGTCTATTGTCATGCCTCTCGCCAGGGCCTCGAATGTGTGTTGATGCAAGAAGACCATGTTGTCCCTTATGCCTCAAGACAGCTCAAGAAGCATGAGCTTAATTATCCCACTCATGATTTGGAGCTAGCTGCTGTTGTGCATGCTCTGAAGATTTGGAGGCTCTACTTGATCGGGAAGAAGACTGAGATCTATATCGATCACAAGAGCTTGAAGTATATCTTCACACAGCCAGATTTGAACCTTCGGTAGCGCAGATGGTTAGAATTGATCAAGGATTATGACTTGAATATTAGTTACCATCCAGGCATTCCAATGTGGTCGCAGATGCGCTAAGTCGGAAGGTCTATTGCAATGTGCTAGAGATACAGGAGTGTCAGCCTGAGTTGTATGAGGAGTTTGCAAAACTCAACTTGGGTATTCTAAGTAGCACTAAGGCTATGGCTATGGAAGTGGAATCCACTTTAGAGCAGGATATCCAGAAAGAACAGCTTACTGATGAGAAGATCCTAGAGATCAAGGAGTTAATCAAAACTGATAAGGCTCCAGGATTCACAGAAGATGAACAAGGAGTTGTATGGTTTAGGGGAAGGATCTGTGTGCCTAATATAAAAGAAATCAAGGTGTTGATTCTCAGAGAAGCACATGATTTAGCTTATTCTCTTCACCCGGGTAGTACCAAGATGTACAATGACCTGAAGCAGTACTATTTGTGGTATGGCATAAAGCGAGAAGTGGCTGAGTATGTAACAATTTGTGATATCTGTCAGAGGGTCAAGGCCGAGCATCAGAGGCCAACTAGATTGCTACAGCCACTGAAAATTTCTAAGTGGAAGTTGGAAGAAGTAAGCATGGATTTCATAGTTGGGGTACCTCGCACTCAGTTAGGTTATGATTTTATCTGGGTCATTGTGGATCACTTGACCAAGGTCGCTCATTTCATCCCGGTAAAGGAAACATACCAGGGACCCAAGCTTGTAGAGTTATACATGTCCCGGATTGTGTGTTTGCATTGAGTGCCTAGGATCATAGTGTCCGACAGAGGTACACAGTTCACCTCAAGATTTTGGAAGCGACTACATGAGTCCATGGATACTTGATTGCATTTTAGTTCCGCTTATCACCCTCAGACAGATGGTCAGACAGAAAGGGTGAATCAGATTCTGGAGGATATGTTGAGAGCTTGTGCGCTCCGTAACAGCAAGAGTTGGGATAAGAACCTGCCTTATGCAGAGATCTCTTATAACAACAGTTATCAGGTAAGTCTCAAGATGGCACCTTTTGAAGCTTTCTATGGAAGGGAGTGTAGGACTCCTTTGTTTTGGAGCCAAGTTGGCGAACGGAAGGTGTTTGGTCCTGACTCGTTAAATGAAGCTGAAGAACAAGTTCAGGAGGTCCGAAGCAACTTGAAGATAGCTCAGTCTAGACAGAAGAGTTATGGAGATAAGAGAAGAAGAGAGCTAGTCTTTGAGATTGGAGATTTTTTATATATCAAGGTGTCACCGATCAGGGGTCTCAAGAGATTCAATGTCAGAGGAAAACTTGCACCAAGTTACATTGGACCGTTTAAGGTGATTGACAGGAAAGGTTAAGTGGCTTATCAGCTAGAGTTACCTTCATGGTTTTCAGCTATACATGATGTGTTCCATGTCTCTCAGTTGAAGAAATGCTTGCGAGTTCCCGAAGAGCAACTCCCCATTGATGAGTTAGACTTGAGGGAAGATCTGATTTTCTCTGAGCCAGTGAAGATTTTGGACACAAAGGAGAAAGGCACTCGGAACAAGCAGATCAAAATGTGTAAGGTGCAATGGAAGCATTATTCAGAAGAAGAAGCCACCTCGGAGAAAGAAGATAATTTGAGGGCAGAGTTCCGGCGTCTCTTCGGCGATCTTTCCTAATCTCGAGGACGAGATTCTTCTAAGGGGGTAGGTTTGTAACACCCTAAATTTATATACTAGCACTATTAATATTATTAGAAATTTTAATTATATTGTTGCCAATTAATGTTAGGGTAAATTAAAAATTTTATCTATGTTGCATTCATGCCATTGCATATTTTATTGAGTGAAAAATATTTATTTTAAATATTCGCTTAGACTTCAATGGTTTTAATTTATATTTTGGCAATCAACTAAAGTATCTCATGATTATTATCAATTAATTTCAAAATATATTTTCAAAAAAAACATCATAAGCAATTTCAAGGTATTTTGCATATTTTAGAATTGATTTTAAAAGTGATTTGAAACTCTATTTGGATTTGAAATTAGATAAAAAAGAGCAGCAGCCCCTCCTCCTCTCTCTCTTGGCCCACTCTCTCTTTTCCCCCTCTTTCTCTTTGTTGTGCGCACGCGCAGGATGGCCCAGCGAGGCCCAATGGCCAGTCGAGCGCCCAGCCCGCCTCCCTCTCTCTCTCCCTCACTGGCAGGTGGGGCCCACCCGTCAGGGTCGTCCCCAACCTCCGTCCGCCCTTCCCGGCATGACGCAGAGCACCCCGATCCGATCCCCTCTCTCCTTCTCGCGTGTATTTAAGGGGCCCTAGGGCACCGATCTGCGCCGCCACCACCGCTCCGTGCCCACTGCTCACTCGTCCCCTTCCTGAGCCGCCTCTCCCTGTAACACCCCTGGTATTACTAAAGTAAAAATCGGACATGTCATCATATGCATTGCACTGCATTCATAATTAGGTTCAATTTATTATGCATCAACTTAAAACAAATTTAATTTTATAAGTTGATTGTGCTTAAGTGCTTTAGTGTGATTTAAATTAATTACGAGTGGCTTGTTATTGTGTTTATTAATTAATAACCTTTTTAAACTAAAGCTTGGAATTAATTTTTGAAACCCTAAATTGGGTTAAAACCCTGATTTCAAAACTAAGTAGAATTGTGTCTTGGTCCCAAAAGAAAAGTTGTAGTTCTTATTTAATAGAGCAACTTTCGTATAGAAAGTTTTTCAAGTTATGGGCTGAAAATTCAAATTAAACCTTAAATTATGTTTAAAAATTCAAATTTAAACCTCTAATTCAAAAATTATTGAGAATCTGGGGTTTCTCCTTAAATGAAAGTTGTGCAGCTCATCAAGCTGAGTAACTATTATATTTACAGGATTTGAAGTTATTCAATAAAGTTTTGAGATTTAAATCGAATTTGAAAAGGGTCGTTTACCCCCTTTCCAATAATTTCAAAAATATTCAAAATTTGAAGATATTTTCTATATCAAAGTTGTACAGAATAAAATTCTATACAATTCGTATTTAGACCATTTTCCAACTGGTTATATGATTTTGTGAGTAATTTGAGAAATTCAAAATTCGGATTAGGAATGCTACAGTAACAGGAGGTGGCAAAACAGGGCACGCGCCCCTGCCGCGTCACTCGTCGCCACCATTGCCTCTGTGCTGCTGTTCTCGCGTGCTGGCACGCGGCCGGGACGTGGCAGCGCCTAGCAATCGTCGTGGCAAGCCTCTGGCACTTCCCTTCTCCCTTTTCAGCACGAAATCGGCAAGGTTTGCACTCTTTTCCTCCTCTCTGTCGCTGTCAACCGGGATGGGGTCGCCGGCGAAATTAGTCTCGCCTGCTCGTCCATCATCAAATTCCTCTTGCCACCCACTTCGCCCCATCACTGGGAACCTCTAGGATTCATCCTTGGTGCCCCCCGATCGTCTGCATCAGCCAGGAACAATCATCTTCTTCCTGTCCGGCAGAAAGCGCCGCCGAGCTCAGCTCGACGTTGGCAGGGTGCTCGTGTGAGGATTTCTCCATCCCGTCTCCTGTTTCGGGTTCCCTGTGACGCATAGAATCTTGCGGGTCAAGTGGTTTGGTGCTTGCACACAGGAAATCGCCGGAACGGGCTTCTGGTCGCCGGAGCGCGCCACCCCAACCGCCGTCGACGTCACCAGTTCCTTCCGACCCCTCTCTGCCCTGTCCAGCGCGAGCATAGCCGCTAGGTAAGCATCCTGGACCTTCCTCGAACCTGAGCCCAAACCCTACCACGTCCGGATGGCCGGAACGCACAACTCCGTTGTGGCCGCCGCCATTGATGCCGGTGAGCTCGCCACCATGCCCGAGAACCCGGTCCAAGGAGGTAGATTGAATCGTGAGCTTGAGGGCTACGCATTGCTGCCCTTGCCTTCGCTGGTGCAGTCATCACCGGCGGGGGTCGCGGCTGAAGCCGCCGCCGCGCACGGTGGGCACCTGAGGGAGAAGAAGAGAGCTGTAGGTTGAGTTGGGCCAGGCTGGGCCGGCGGTGGCCTGGCTGGGCAACCAGCTGCGTTGGGCCTGTTGGGCCAGCCCGTGCTGCTGGTTCAATCAGAGCAAATCGTTTTTCAATTTCCTGAGCAAGTGAATAGTGGTGACTTTTCTTATTTTCACACGAATATTTGCAGAACTCCAAAAATCGTGAAATTAATTCTGTGGCCACCCTGTAATATGATGAAAATGGGAAAAATACGAGACATAGAATTTGAGCATTTTAATTATGTGGTAAAAATACTCATTTTAATTAATAAATGAGATTTTTATGAATTTTGTAGCTCAAAATAATTATCTAAAAATTTTGAAATTAATTGTGTAGCTATTTTGAGCAGTGAGCTACCTCCACAAAAATCTGTAGCTCATTTGGATAAAGTTTAATTATTTTATAATTTATCCTTAATTAATTAAATAGTAAAAACAATACTAAGTGTTAATAGTTTAGGGTTTATTCCAGGCCTTCGAATCAGGGAACTGAGATTACCATGGGCTGAGTCGTGGGTCTGGGAGTTTTGCGACCCGTTGTCGCCCTCTCGGCCTCCTCCGGCCGCTTGCGGCCCTGGCCGAGCTTGGCCTGGCCGGCCGGTGGCCATGACTGTGCCTCTCTGGCTTGGCCAGGGCAGGCTGGAGACCGGTTGGACTGGGTCATTTGTATTGGGAGTGCTAAGGGAGCCAATCTGGGCCGTGTTAGTCGTTCGGGCCGGTCCAACAGTGGAGGCTAAGGAGTTAAATAAATTTATTTATTTTCTTTCTTAATATATGAAATGTATTGTGTCTTGTGGTTTTTGGATTGAGTGAAGACTAGGGATCATAAAACCTTACATGGTCCTTAGCAACTTATTTAGTAGAATAATTTATTATTGTTATGTGGTGGTTAATAATAGTTAATAAAATGATTAGGTGAGGTAATAACTACCATGATAATAGAATCTTAATAAGAACATAATGACCCTTGTTACTAGTTGGTAATTACCTTAGGGTTTACCAAAACAAAGTAACCCTTAGTACAGGCTATCCTGACCTGTAATGTCATGAGATTGTTTCTTTTGATGCAACTTCATGGGTAAAAACACCCAAGTAGAACGACTTCTCTTTTGGACCTTTCCGTACCCTAATTCGTGCATAGAATTCCTTATAGGTACCCGTAGACTGCTAACCCAAGTTGTCGGACAACAAGCTAGTCTTGTTGGCTTGCAACTTTATCGTAAAGGAAAGTAGTATTTAACTTTCTTTGAATATTTAATGTAATGTATTTGTATGTTTCCATTATACATCATGCCATGCATTTCATCATGCATTAATATTTCGTGTAGTGAACGCGGGATATTCTTATCTGAAGCAAGTCCCGAGTTGGTCTTCACTCTCTGGACGTGAAGTTTCCTCGGTGATAGACTTCAGTGTTGTATCTGCTTCAAGCAACAGGCAAGCCCCAGTGCATTAGCCCCTCCTTGTGTTTTATAAATCTTTATCACCTTGAGTTAAATTGCTGCATTAGGTTGATAGGAGTTGATTGTCACCTACTTGCTACATTTACCTGCCTTGATATATTATCCTTGAAACCTGATTTAAAGGCAAATGTTTATAAAATGCTTAGCCATGCTTAATAGTTAAGCTTTTATGAAAAAGATATTTTGTATGCTTTGGGGTATGCTACTATGAACTGTTATAATTGTTTGATAGGGCAGTGGACTTGCATTGAGAAAGGAATCTCAATGTAGTGTCTCTGACTGTCTATTAAGAAAACGAAATGGAATCCATTAGGGACCATTCGTTGTCGACCTGCTGGATCAAGACTTTGCAACTAGCCACATACTACGGAAAGCCTCTGACTCCGGTCGCTCCTCGACTTGAACCGACAACCACGCACTGGGAGTGGAGAGATGGTGAGAGTAGTGTGTACCCTCGTGACCGTCGTGCCTGGAGATGAGAGGAGTAATGTGCTCTCGGGTGGTGCAGGACCGGTTCAAGTTTTGGAAAAGCCGTGGTAAGCGGGGTTGGCATATGCAACCTTAAGTGCTACATATGCAGTGTGGATAGGAATCCCCAGCTGGGTACTTAATCGATTTGAATCGTCGTTACTCCTCGGTCAATGGAGACTTGATCCTTCGACTTACAGCGAAGAGTGGTTCGGAACTAGGTAAATGTGGGAAAGGGAATTGATGACAAGATAACTGAATGAAACAATCTAGCTTGAGATTAAATGTTAAGCTGATTTAGAGAACTTTTCTGCAAAACTCTTTGATTATTGCTAAAGCCTGATGAGGACATCAACACCAATCATACATCCACGCCGTCCACGCCGACACCTGCTGGTCCTATTACTCGTGCTCGTGCTCGAAAACTTAATCATCAAGTGAGTTCCTTCTTGAGCTCTTGTCCATCCTGTTTAGATCTTGGAGACACGTGCACTCTTGTTTTGATTAGGAATCAAGGAGAAGACCAAAAGGGAAAAGGACTCGCGTAGGCTGGATTCGGACTGCAGCACACCTCCAACTTGCGACGGTCGCCACGGTTACATACGGAGTCGGATTGGGGTGATTCTGGACTTGTTGGAAAGCTAATCAAGTCTACTTTCATACGGATATGACCTTGTACTTATACCTGCTCAGAAGCAGCATCAACAGTCCAAAAATCACCGAGAGGTCTATTCTGTCCAAGGTGCGCCACCTTAAGTTAGCCCAATGGGCTTGTATCGTTTAGAGTCCAGTAGGGACGCGTCCTAGGGTTGGAGCATGACCCAAACTCTCTTGTGGTCATCCTCCACACATCATATACCCCTTAGCCGCCACCAGGAACACTTGGGTTTTGTTTAGATCAAGTTTAGCCATCGCTACTTGCTTGTAGACGCGCGTGCTGATCCAGTCGCCCGTCTCCTTGTCTTCGGAACCCCACTCATAATAAGATTCAGTGTGAAACCTTCAATTTCATCTTGCAATTTTAGTGCTTGTTTCCTTGTTCTTGCTAGTTCTTTGATTGCCTGCAGGACGGGAGCCCTAGGGGCTGGTTGTCGTGCTCCACAAGATCGTGACGGCCTTTGGAAGTGGTGTATCGGTCGCTAAGGCGCGGTCTTGGAAGGCTGTAGTCGGGCCGTGAACATCATCTCCATCCACCAATCGAGTTATCTCACGCCTCTCATCGAAAGATCGACCACAAACCCTTGCGGGTTCATATCAATTGGTAATCAGAGCAAGGTTTATCGGTGAGAGACTTCCAATCCTTCACTGTTTAATTTTTCCTATAGTCCAGAAAAGCTAAAAAAATAGTAGATTAGTTTCCTGCAATCCTATAGACCTTTGAGCCGTGGCTAGTGCTACCTAGTTAGGGCTTGTTGAATATTCGGTTGCATCGGGTGTGTCGGATTGCTGGTCTTAGTTTATTTGCTTAGAGTTTCGAGTTCTTGTCACTTTCCTATCACAACACGCGCAATCATATAGTCTCTCTGTTGGCCGAATCCAAGTAGGGTTTGAAGTTTGAATCGGACAAGGAATCAGCTGTTCCTCTCTGTTGGCCGAATCCAGGTAGGTTTTCAAGTTTGAGTCGGATCAAGGAATTGGTTATTCCTCGCTGTTGGCCAAGTCCGAGTAGAATTGGAAGTTCCAATCGGACGAGGAATCAGTTCACCCTGTGCTACAAATATCAAACTAACCACACAGCAAGTTTTCATATCTAAACGAGTGGCTTACTCTAGAGAGAGAGAGAGAGGGAGAGTACCATTTTTTACCGGAATACCCCTGCCCTTTCGGAAAAAGTGTGTGTGCTGAGTTACTCTTTGGGAGTGTTCTTGTTCATATAATCAATTTTGAGTGCCCCCTAAAAAAATATATATATATTCAAAAAAAAGAAAAAAAGAAAAGAGAAAGAAGCAAAAGAAAAGAAGAGAAAGGGGCTGATCTTGGAGATTTTTTCGTTCACTTCGGGTGGTGTGTTGTGCTCTCCTTTGTGTCCAGGCTCGCGTCTCTAGCACGGTCTAGGTTAGGACCAGCACAGTACCGCCGGTTGAACGATTATTCAGCTTGCTTTTTGTAACTAACATGGTGCTAGTTCGTTCCTTGTTTCAGCCCTCCTATAGCTCCACATATTCTACAGCTTGACAGGTCTTGTGCTGCGGCACCGATACACTTCATCCATTGCTGCAGACTTGTTGGTAGACGACCCCTCCTGTTGAGCAAGGTAAGAACTGGTAAGAACTTGTGTAACAGGTGGAGAGTGAGCGACTTGCTGTAGCTACATCCTAGTAGTTGTAGGGCTTTTATTTCTTCACTTGTCTTCTTGTTGTCTTTGTCTTTGAACCATGCCAGGGTCCGACGAAGATAACCAAATTCCACATTCGCCTCGCACAAAGGGCATCATACAACATTTTGAAAGGAAAGTGAAGCTGCACACGGAGGGACTTGATAATGACTTGCAGGTGACAAATGACAAACTTGGGCAGTTGGAGGCTACGCAGATTGCCGCAAACAACAAGCTTGCAGGTTTGGAGAAGTCCATTGCTAGTGTGGACAAAAGCCTTACTGCTCTGCTGAGGCGTTTTGATGACCTCCACAACGATGATAAAGACAAGCATAAAGAAGAAAAGAAGGAGGAAGATCGAGAGGATGGTAGTTATGATGAAGAATACACAGGTGATACTGAACATGATGATCGAGACACTCGTGATCGACGTCGCCTACGTCACAACCGTAGAGGTATGGGTGGCCGCCGCCGACGCGAGGTACACAATAATGATGATTCTTTCAGTAAGATTAAATTTAAAATACCTCCTTTTGATGGTAAATATGACCCTGATGCATACATTACTTGGGAGATTGCTGTTGATCAAAAGTTTGCATGCCATGAATTTCCTGAGAACACACGTGTTAGGGCTGCTACTAGTGAGTTCACAGATTTTGCTTCTGTTTGGTGGATCGAATATGGTAAGAAAAATCCTAATAACATACCTAAAACTTGGGATGCGCTGAAACGAGCCATGAGAGCTAGATTTGTTCCATCTTACTATGCCTGTGATATGATAAATAAGTTGCAGCAATTGAGACAAGGTTCTAAAAGTGTAGAAGAATACTATCAGGAATTACAAACGGGTATGTTGCGTTGTAAATTAGAGGAGGATGAGGAACCTGCTATGGCTAGATTTTTAGGCGGGTTAAATCAGGAAATTCAGGATATCCTCGCTTACAAAGAATACAATAACGTAACCAAACTGTTTCATCTTGCTTGTAAAGCTGAACGGGAAGTGCAGGGACGACGTGCTAGCGCAAGGACTAATGTTTCTGCAGGGAAAGCTAGTTCATGGCAGCAGCGCACGTCTACAACTCCGTCTACATGTACTCCTACGCCATCATCTAGTGACAAGACTCGAGCTGCCCCCACCAATTCAGTAGCGAAGACAGCGCAAAAGCCGGCTGCGAGTACTTCATCCGTGGCATCGACAGGTAGAACAAGCAACATAAAATGTCATCGGTGCAAGGGATATGGCCATGTGATGCGTGACTGCCCAAAAAAGCACTGAAATTGCAAGATGAAATTGAAGGTTTCACACTGAATCTTATTATGAGTAGGGTTCCGAAGACAAGGAGACGGACGACTGGATCAGCACGCACGTCTACAAGCAAGTAGCGATGGCTAAACTTGATCTAAACAAAACCCAACTGTTCCTGGTGGCGGCTAAGGGGTATATGACGTGTGGAGGACGACCACAAGAGAGTTTGGGTCATGCTCCAACCCTAGGACGCGTCCCTACTGGACTCTAAACGATACAAGCCCATTGGGCTAACTTAAGGTGGCGCAGCACCCTGGACAGAATAGACCTCTCGGTGATTTTTGGACTGTTGATGCTGCTTCTGAGCAGGTATAAGTACAAGGTCATATCCGTATGAAAGTAGACTTGATTATCTTTCCAACAAGTCCAGAATCACCCCAATCCGACTCCGTATGTAACCGTGGCGACCGTCACAAGTTGGAGGTGTGCTGCAGTCCGAATCCAGCCTACGCGAGTCCTTTTCCCTTTCGGTCTTCTCCTTGATTCCTAATCAAAACAAGAGTGCACATGTCTCCAAGATCTAAACAGGATGGACAAGAGCTCAAGAAGGAACTCACTTGATGATTAAGTTTTCGAGCACGAGCACGAGTAATAGGACCAGCAGGTGTCGGCGTGGACGGCGTGGATGTATGATCGGTGTTGATGTCCTCATCAAAGCCTCATCTTGATTCCCCTCAGCCTGCATTCCTGAGTCTTCTCCCCAATTTTTGGTCGGGTAGGTCTTGCGGAGTACCCCATGTACTTAGGGTTTGTTAACCCCCTGTTGCAGGTTAAAGTCAAGAGCTGTACAGGTTTGGCTATCGCCAAGCTGGTGGCATCCGACGAGCTGCCATATTCTGTAGATGACATGTGCTTATCAGCACTTCTTTGGGCAAGATGTCATCTATGATACTTAGAAGTGTAAGAGCTACCTTACATTGTCATTTTTGACAAGTAGTTTTGTAAAGACTATCCCTAAAATTTTTAAACTATGGTTGTAATCTCTTCCGTATTTTACTCTGATGTATTTTGAACTCTATGAATGAATGTAATAAGATGGTTGGTTTCCGTTCCGTGAAATGATCCTCGGTGGGACATTGTGGTGTTCGCGTGAGCACCCGACAGGGCTTCCGGAGTTATTAGGCTCCCGTGCATAGCAGTCGGAGGTCGTTGGACTACGGCAGGTGCACGTGGGCCATGTTAATTCGGGAGGTTCTGTCACACTCCCTCTCCAGCCGCCACCCCGAGCACCTCGGTTGCCATTGGAGGTGCCCCGCCGAGCTCGCAAACCGTCCCCGGAGGCCACCTCCGGCTCTGATTTCCTCACCAACGGCATCGCGGAGCCATTGTGACCTCGCCCCTCCACTCCTCATCATTGATTGGAGCCCGATACGCCATGCCCTGGAGCACCGCCGTCGATTGCCGCCCCGCGTCGTCCACGGCCATCACCGAGGAGCTCTCTGCCCGAATCAATCCCCTAGGTGAGGACTCCAACTCTCCATCTCTCTTCCACCGCCTTCAATTTGGCAAGTCAGGAACCACCAGGACCCTAGCTGTGCGCGCCGACGAGCTTGCTGCCGCTAGCCACGGCCGCCGCTGCACCAAGCCCCTTCCCCGGCCACGCAGATGCCCAAGCCGAGACCGCATTGGTGCCCCCTCTCTCCTGATGCCCTCGGTTCGTCGAACCGGGCCCGGTAGCGCTCAAACCAGTCACGCCGGTGAGCCACCGGCGAGCCACCGCTGTGCCGGCCCTGTTCTCTGGCGGGTGCGCCACCCTCTCTTCCCTCTGCTTTTAATCTGAGCCCTCCATCGAGAGATCAACGGATCATAGGAGCCCGTACCCCTTCTGCCGGAAATTTTACAAAAGAACCCCTAGAGTTTTAAAGTCATTAACCCGCACTCCTTTGTGCCTTCTCTGTTTATGTATTCTCTATTAGGAAAGCGTATTATCATCAGTTTAATCAAAAATAGGGTGTTGGTAATTACAGATTTGCCACTAGGAGTATTTTGGCTATAATTTCGTCTTTTCAATTCCGATTTGATCCATTCAAATTGTGCTAGAATCGTATTTTCATCCTATTTATGGTTTTGCTACAGTACAGTAGGTTTGACCCTTTTAAATTTCGAGTTAGTAATATATTTATTATTGCAGATAATAAATCTTTGGAAAAATCATATCTTTTGCATTTTAAATCCGTTTCGCGTGTTCTTTATATTGAAACGATCGTAGAAAAGAGTACAATAGTTTTATAATATTTTCATACTATTTTTCCACTGTTGGTGTACTGTTTCTTAATTATTTATTTGTTGTGGGCCATGTATGTGTTAACACCAAATTTTGGGCTGGGAGCCGATAGCCGATACCAGAGTAAGATAGCCGATCTCGGAGGCAGATTCCGTCCAGCGGAAGGAAGGAAACAGCCGATTGCACGGTAAATCAGTTATCGGCCCAAGGTGAAAGGAGGCGCGCAGCGTCAGTATTGATGACATCATCCAGAGTCCGCGCCGCCAGGGTGCGATCACGATCGGAGTCCATTATGGAAAGGGAAGGTTGGACTCCAAGTTATCTTAGATATATGATAGTTTGTTAGTTTCCTTATCTGTTGATTAGTTGTAATTCGACTAGGACTCTATCTACGCTCAGGGTATAAATATAAGCCCTCAGCCATTGAACAAAAACACAACATCAATACAACACAACTTTCGGCTCCGGCCAACAAACCCTAGAGTCAATCGAGTCTGGCGAGTTATTTCATCCAGGCTGGGTGTCATCCGATGGACGCAGGCTTGCTTGTAAGTATCGTCAACCCCCTGTTAAACTATGTCCTTTTAGCGTCATCCGGTGGACGCGGAAGCATGGCGGACCAGGGTCCTTGCTAAGCTCTATTTCTTTGGCGGCATCCGGTGGACGTGGGAAGCATAGTGAGTCAAGGATGATTCACCCTGGTTTACTCGATCAATCTGTGTTAACCGTCATCCAGTGGACGAGATGCAAATTAGGACGGTTTTTCACGCGTGGATTAGTTATCGATTCGTGTTTGTTTGCTTGATTAATCTATTAGTTAATGTCATCCGGTAGACAGGCTATAGATTGAGATAGTTTGCATGCATGGATTAGTTATCGGCTCTAGCTAAATATGGCAATTTAGTTAGATTCATTAAGTTATCAAGATATTATTTGTTGTTTATTGTTTATTTATCAGTATAACATCACTTTGCCTGATCAAGATTGCATAGTATTGGCCTCAGATCTACATGAAAGAATGTTCATTATATTCCGTCCATGTTTATGCTTTGTTATGATATTTATTCGATTCGGCCAGTATTATCGTAATCTTGTTTGTACGTGATGAGAGAGCTTAGCAAGAGTCGATCTGAATGAATATAGGGCCGCCGGCCTTCTAGACCAGCTTTGTATTCCTTTAGATCTACTTGTGGTTACTTTCGAGAATAAATCTAAATTGGTATAAAGCTGCAGGCCTTCTAGACCAGCTTCGTATCAGTTTCAGATTTATACTTGGGACTAGTCACCGTTAAGTTTTCTACTTCACGGACCCTGGATCGGCTAGTTAGCCGATGCAGTTGTGTTTCACGAGAAAAACCAGTTAACCGATTGTTCCCTGCCAAATCGGTTTAATAGCCGATTTCTGTCTGTTTGACGTTTGGACAGCCTGAACTGAATGATTTGACATGTTAACATTAATCGATTGTGCTTTAGTCCGTTGTAACTATCTGCATAAACTTGTTTAATATAGATTGTTCTATCTGTTCATACATATCAATCGATTATGCATCATTTCAGTATCTATTTCCGTGGCCAAACACGTATACATGCCGGATTCGACTCTTTAGTCGATTTTCGATTGAATTGGCTTTCAGAGCCACATAATTGGAACTACCTAGACACACCGGTTAGTTCCACCCTGTGATTACTGATTATTATTTTTTTCTTGTCAATTGCAGGTCAAATTGACTGGCACGCTTGGGTGTTACCGACACTCTCAGACCGGGTCCGAAGCTAGCTGGATCTGCGAGAGCTCTACTGCTTTCAAGGGTCGTTTCTGGCTTCGCTGGTGTGTTGGGCTTAGGGAACCACTTTTTGTGCCAACACACTTTTTGGCACGCCCGGTGGGACAGATCACTGAAGACCATGGCAAAAGGGAAGACCGCGGCAGACGGCTCCTCCAAGGAGGCCGGAGGCCTCAGGGATGATGGTATCCTCAGGGTCAGGATCGAAGACCTCAACGAGGAGGACGTGGCAGTGCTGAACAAGATCGTCGAAGAATTCGCTGATGCCTGCCTGCTTTCATTCAGCAAGCAGCGCGATGGCTCCATAGTGAAGAAGAATGCATTCCCGAGGTAGATCATGGATGGCCATTCTGATAAATCTGAAGAGGAGTGCAAGGCCGACCTCAAACAGATGCTAGAAGAACTGACCTGGGAGGCCGCCTATTCAGCAGTCGGCCACCACCACAAATCCTTCCTGCAGACGTTCTATGACATCATGAAGACCGTCCTCAAGCAGCAGGATTGGGAGTCTTTGTGTCCAGTTTACTTCAACATACCGCAGAAGACACGGATCCAAAAGCAGCGGCAGGGACCTCCAATTCCCCACCGCAACAGCCGAGCCAGCCGAAAGCGCTAGTGCAAGGTGCCACGGCGGCCGGTTCAGCTCAAAAAATAACAGTTTCTCCCAGATTATACAAAGATCATACTCCAGAGGAGATCGCCGCTTTCATGCAGGCCACTGGGCAGATGGTGAACTCGATGAACTCACCAGTGGTGAACCCGGCGGCTAGAAATACACTGGCGGAAGACACGGCCAACCCTACCCCTGGATACCACGAGGGGATTACATATCAAGACCTTCAGGCAGCGCCGCATCCGAGGTACGCCCAGACGCCTAACAATCAGCTGCTAGAGCAGATGAGTGCCATGCTCCGTGATACGTTCGCTTTGCAGCCGAAGACCGGGACTGGAATCAAGTACAGGCGTCCTTACCCCGACTGGTACGACCGAGTGACGTTGCCGCCCAGGTATCGCTTGCCCGACTTCTCCAAGTTCAGTGGGCAGGACGACATCACCACCATGGAGCATGTCAGCCGCTACCTGACCCAGCTCGGCGAGGCCTCATATGAGGTAGCTCACAGGGTCCGGCTCTTTCCGCTATCATTGACAGGGCCGGCGTTTAGCTGGTTCGCGTCCATGGAGCCTGACTCGATTCAAGGTTGGAAAGATCTGGAGACCAAGTTCTATAATTACTTCTTTTTCGGCACCGGGGAGAAGGACATCACAGATCTCACCAACATGCGCCAAAAGCCGAATGAAGTTGGATCGGCTTTCATCAGGCGATTCAGGGAAACCAGGAACATGTGCTACTCCTTGAACCTGAACGACAAGCAGCTCACAAAGATAGTGGTCAGTGGGCTGCTCCCACATGTCCAAGAAAAGCTGGTGGGCACCAACTTCAACAGCATCAGCGAGGTGATGCAGAGAGTGGCCGCATTAGAGCAGCAGGCCCAGAGCTTCAAGAAGGAATCGCAATACAAGCAGTCGGCTTACGTCTGTAATTCTGACTCAGAGGATGGGGAGAACGAAGAAGTGGCCGCTGTTGAGCTCAAATGGGGTACAAAGCCCATGGCCGTGCCGAAAGGTTGGAGCGCGGAGGATCAATACAACTTTGACACGCGCAAGCTGGACAAGCTCTTCGACCTGTTAGTCAGTGCGGGCCACATCACCTTCCCGGCTGACTACGTCAAGCCATCTCCTGAAGACTTGCAGGGGAAACCGTTCTGCCAGTACCACGGCCTCACCTCGCACTCCACAAACAACTGCCGCAATTTCAAAGCAGCGATCCAGAATGCCATTAGACGCGGCCTGTTGAAATTTGAGGCCCCTCCCAAGGGGAAGATGAAAATCGATAAATTCCCATTCCTGAAGGGGCAGAACATGGTCCAGATCGCAAACCCCCAGCCAAGGTGAAGGTGCTGACCTCCGAACGCGCCAAGAAGAACTCCTCGGTTGATACCGATGCACAGATCACAGCTGAGGAGCTGGCATTGATCAAGGAAAGGAGGGAGCAGAACCAGAAGCAGCTAGAGAAGGGAGAGTCCAGCGGCACCAAGAGCAGAAGGCCCACGCACCAGCATCTCCTGAATAAGTGGCGGCGTCAGAAAGAGAAGGACCATCAGAGACAGCTGCAACGCGAACAGGAGGAATACCGCAGGTGGCTCCGCGAGGAAGAAGAGGCGCGCTATTACGAAGAAATGGCTCGCCGCCGGGAAGGTGAGGAGGATCACTGGCATTGCCCGTTCTTCTGACACTGCTGGAATGAAGGCTTGAGACTGCCAACGCTGCGCAACTGTCCAGAGTGCAGCGATCAGTACCAAGAGTACAGGCAGTCCCAGGTCAACCGCCGGTCTGTGCACGAGAGGCTAGGAAGCCCCCATAGCCCGAGGGATCGGCGTAAAAAAAGGGACCTGCGCGATCGGCTTGATGAAGCGGTGGTTGAACGGCAACAGCCGGTTTGGCAGGAGAACCAGTGGTGTCCGGGAGATCTAACTAGAAGCCAAAGGCGCCGGGTGCAGCGGCTCAGGAATAGAGAGCTCCAGGCTGAGGGGCGTGCCAAGCAGGTGTGGCGTGAAAAGCCTTCACAGAGTAATGGGAAAGTTGTGGCCGACGCGTAGATGGTGTTTGTGTTACCTGCAGAGTTCAGAGCCAAGAAGTACGATACCGATTCTGACTCAGACGACTCGGGATCAGAAGAAGGAGTGGCCAAGTTAGTGCTCGCACAGCAAGCTACTTTTGACAAGCCAGCCAAGAATCGACATCTGAAGGCCCTCTACCTCAAAGGTTACGTCGACGGCATGCCCATGATGAAGATGCTGGTGGACGGCGGCGCCACTGTCAATCTCATGCCCTACACCACATTCCGCAAGCTAGGCAAGGGCCCCGATGATCTGATAGAAACCGATCTGATGCTCAAGGATTTCGGGGGGAATTCTTCCAACACTCAGGGGGCAATCAACGTTGAGCTGACAGTGGGGAAGAAGACACTACTCGCCACCTTTTTCGTGATCGACAGTAAGGGTGCCTACAGCTTGCTGCTCGGACGCGACTGGATTCATGCCAACTGCTACATGCCATCCACCATGCATCAGTGCCTCATTCAGTGGCATGGCGATGAGGTCGAAGTGGTCCCGGCCGACGACTCGGTCAGCGTGGCGATGGCGGATGCCGCGTACTGGGAAGCTGGGGATCATGACTGTTTCTCCAGCAAGGTTTGGGGAGGAGGCTCCATCAGGGTCAGCGATGAGAGTCAACAGCCGATCAGGGCAATCGGCTTTGAGTCTTTTTATTAAATGGAGAATCCGATCAACGGCACAGAGGGTAAGTTCGGGCAAGGATTCACGTCGGCCGACAAGCTCGAAGAAGTAGATGTTGGACCCGGCGACAGGCCAAGGCCGACGTTTATTGCCGCCAACCTAGACCCGAAGTTCAGGCAGGAGCTGATTCAACTGCTAAAGGAGTACAAAGATTGCTTCGCCTGGGAATATTATGAGATGCCTGGATTGGACAAATCTATTGTTGAGCATAGGCTACCTATCAAGCCAGGGTTTCGGCCACACAAGCAGCCTCCACGTCGGTTTAGAGAGGACGCTCTGCCCGACATTAAGGCCGAAATCACAAGGCTGTTAGAAGCCAAGTTCATTCGAGCTTGCCGATATGCCGAATGGATATCGAACATCGTTCCTGTGTACAAGAAAAATGGTAAATTGCGAGTCTACATCGACTTCAGGGATTTAAATAGTGCTACACCGATGGATGGCTACCCTATGCCAATAGCCGATATGCTGGTAGACTCGGCTGCTGGGCACCAGGTTATTAGCTTCATGGATGGCAATGCTGGTTATAATCAAATTTTTATGGCTGATGAAGACATCCCGAAGACTGCCTTCAGGTGCCCTGGTGCGCTTGGTTTGTTTGAATGGGTCCTAACAAGTGTGCATTCGGCGTGTCGGCTGGCGAATTTCTGGGATTCATGGTCCACCGCAAAGGGATAGAGATCGGCAGCAAGAGCAAGAAGGCGATCGATGAACTTGTACCTCCAACCAACAAGAAGGAATTACAATCCTTGCTCGGTAAGATTAACTTTATCAGAAGGTTCATCGCCAACTTATCAGAGATGGTGCTGCCATTCTCGCCATTGTTGAAACTCAAGAATGATCAAGAGTTCAAATGGGGTGACGTGCAACAAAAGGCTTTTGACGAAATCAGAGAATACATGAAAACTCCACCTGTCTTAGTACCGCCACGGACAGGGAAGCCTTTTAAGTTGTACGTGATGGCCGAAAGCCATACTATTGGATCGGCCCTTTTTCAAGAGTTTGAAGGGAAGGAGAGAGTAGTTTTCTACCTGAGCAGGCGGCTCCTTGACCCTGAGAACAGATATACACCGACCGAGAAGTTGTGCTTGTGCCTATTCTATTCATGCACCAAATGAGGCACTACCTGCTTGCCTCGGAGTGTGTGGTGGTGTCCAAGGAGGATGTCATCAAGCACATGCTTTCGATGCCAATCTTAAATGGTTGGATCGGCAAATGGATCCTGGCGCTCTTAGAGTTTGACTTGAGGTTCCAATCGGCTAAGGCAGTCAAAAGCCAGGCGATAGCCGATTTCATCACACAGCATCACGGAGGATCGGCTAATGTAGCGGATATAGCGCCATGGACTATGTTCTTTGATGTCTCTTCGTGCAAGCAAGGTGGTAGCGCCGGAGTAGTGCTCATCTCGCCACGGGGTGAGCGCTTTGAGTATGCTTTCCAGATCGGGCCGATTGTCACAAACATTCAGGCTGAATATGAAGCCGCGTGGAAAGGTTTCCAGCTTCTGCATGAAGCAAAGGCCGATGCAGTTGAAGTATTTGGCGATTCACAACTAGTCATCAACCAATTGCTCGGCCTGTATGAGTGTAAAGATGAGATACTCAGAGGCTATTATGATCAGTGCTAGGCTCTCATCAAGAAGTTCATGATAGTATCTCTCTGTCACATCCCCAGGGCCCAGAACCAGGAGGCTAATCGGCTGGCACAGAATGCGTCGGGTTATCGGCCGATGTAGGAGATTTGCAACAGTGAGCAATCAGCTGATGACTGGAGGGGCAAGATAGCAGGTTACCTGGCAAATCCTTCACAACGGGTCAACAGAAAGCTAAGGTACAAAGCCACCAAGTACGTGTTGCTGGATGGTCAGTTGTATTACAAGACTGTTGAAGGAGTGCTGCTCAAATGCCTGGGGACAGAGGAATCAGTAAAGCTGATGAGCGAAGTACACGATGGAGTCTGCGGTGCACATCAATCGGCTCACAAGATGAAGTGGATCATCAGGAGGACTGGTTATTATTGGCCTACGATGCTGGAAGATTGTTTCAAATATTATAAAGGGTGTCAAGAATGCCAGAAGTTCGGAAATATTCAGAAGACTCCAGCCTCTGCTATGAATCCTATAATCAAGCCATGGCCGTTTAGAGGATGGGGTATTGATCTAATCGGCCAAATCTACCCACCATCGAGCAAGGGTCACAAATGGATCCTGGTGGCGACTGATTACTTCACCAAGTGGGTAGAAGCCATTCCTTTGAGGAACGCCACTTCAGCTGACGTGATCAAATTTGTAAAGGAGCACATTATTTACAGGTTTGGCATACCTCAGACGATCACAACCGATCAGGGGACAATGTTCACTTCAGAGGAGTTTATGACCTTTGCCGACGACATGGGCATCAAGATTTATAATTCATCGCCGTATTATGCCCAGGCCAACGGACAAGCAGAAGCCTCCAATAAAATTTTGATCAAGGTCATTAAGAAAAAGATTGAGCAGAACCCCAGAAAATGGTATTTGCATCTGAGCGAGGCGCTATGGGCATATCGCATGGCACAACATGGATCGATCAAAGCTTCACCTTATGAGCTAGTTTATGGACACACTGTTGTCCTGCCATGGGAGATTCAATCTGAGACACGGCGCGTCACGTTGCAAAACAAGCTTACAGCCGGTGAATACAAAGACATTATGATGGACAGTCTAGAAGATTTGCACTGTCATCGGCTTAGGGCTTTGGAATACATTGAAAGGAACAAGGTACGGGTGGCCAAGTATTATAACACTAAGGTAAGAAGCAAGAGCTTCACCGAATCAGAGCTAATATGGAAGGCCATTCTGCCTATTGGTACGAAAGATAGCCAATTCGGTAAGTGGTCGCCAAACTCGGAAGGCCCGTATCGTGTGGTTGAATGCGCCCCGGGTAATGCTTACATCCTTGAGGATTTAGAAGGATAGAGACTCACCAGGGCCATCAACGGGAAGCATCTGAAGAAATACTACCCTAGCATCCCGGTTGGGGGGTGATAGCCAATTCATGTGAATCTGGCTCTAACAGCCGATGCCGTGCAAGCGGGTCGCCTTCAGGACAAAAATGGCCGATATCGTAGTAACGAGTCACCCCTAGCACAAAAATGAAATACCCTCGATGGGGTGTAACAGCCGATGCGATAAGCATCGCCTTTAGTCTAAAAAAAGAAATAATAATAAAGGAAAATATATATGTATCCTGGACACATATGGAAATCAGATTGATGCTTTTTGAAGGAAGTTTCATTTCTGATTGTGCTTACAGGAGCCCTATTACATTCTAATCATGCGTGGCTTTGTCTATGATGTCCTGGGCTACGGTGACAGCCACGACCTCGTCGGCGTGCGGGAATAAGTTCGCTAGTTGGGCGCTGGCCTCCTCCATATTCTGGCCCTCCGGGAACCCGGGCTCGACGGCCTCCAGAGCAATGCCAGAGCGGAGTCGCGCGGCTGTGAGAGCCCCAGTGGCGCCGTGACGAACGACGGCTATGGCCACCTGGGAGACGCGGTGGTGAACATCCAGGAGCCGCTCCACCTGCGTCCTGCCTCGGGCATTGACGGCATTAGCGGCGGCCTCGGCGGCCACACGCAACTCTTCAAGCTGCGCGGTCAGGGCTGCAAAAGAAAGTAGTGTCAGCATGAAGGTGATCATCAGCGCGTCACAATTCAAGATGTTACCGGCCACTGCAGCGTTCGATTCGGCGAGTTGGGCTTGCACCCTGGCCACCTCAGTTTCGGCGGCCTTAAGGGCAGCTGCTTGGGCTTCGGTGACGCCCTGCAGCCGGCCATTCTCCTTCGTAGCCTCTGAGTAGAGGTTACGGTACTCCACCATCTAGTGATGGAATCGGCGACCGTCGGCGGTGGTGTAGGACCCGTCAGAAGACCCCGATTCTAATCCAGCGCTCAGGGCCGGATTTTGAGAGGGTTCCTGAGGGGGCACAGTTCTGAGAGGCCGGGTGTCCACACCAATCGGTGCTCCCGGTGGGAAAGAAATCACGCGGGCCTGACTGAAGGTTGACAAAGAAGCAGATGTATCAGAATCGAAAGAAAACCAATGTCTTGGGTACAGATTGATTTACCTGCTGTAGATGGCTAACTGCCGGGGCGTCACCCAGCGACGACGGCCGTGATGCGGGTCAGCAGCGGCATCCGCGCCAGGGGTGGCTCCAGCGGCTGCAGGGACAGCCTGAGACGGCCCGGCACCGGTTCACGAACCTTCGACGCCGGCAGTTCCCGCATCGCTGTGCAAGACGGTGATGGTCAGATTAGATCAGATCAATGCATCAAGAAGTGAGCAGCAGCCTTACCCTAACCAGGCTCTTAGGTGATGCCTCCGCTCGCCCACGGCTCGCAGGCTCCAGCTGAAGTTGTCACCTTCGGCGGAACTCGAGGCCGGCCGCTTGCCGTGGTTTTCGTCGCTAGCCATGGATTTGGTTTTGGGGATTTGTTTTCTCTGATCTGAGGAGAGAAGGCCTGGTGAGTGAAGGCTTTGATGTTGCGGTTGCTCGCCCAGGCTAAGCGTGTATTTATAAAGATGAGGGCATCGAGACGATTCCTCCTCGGAAGGCGAGACGACGCGGCGGATTTTAGGTTGCGGTTAATCCGCGTTTCTTGAATCCGGAACAGTTGCCTGATCAGGGAGACGAAGCGCCGCCATCAGTGGTCGCACACCGATCGGCTTTTTGGATTAGGCTGCCTAGCCGATCCTATTGTGAGTGCCCACAAGCCGATTCGTAGTGAATCAGGCTGAGCGGTTAACTCTAAGGGAAAGCAGAACAAAGCCGATGCTAAGACGCAGGCTCGTAAGCCGATTCGTATGTAGAACGGATCAGGCTGAGTAATCAATTCTAAGGTACAATGCAGGCCTGAGAGCCGATTCGCATGCAGAAACGTATCAGACTGAACAAGTCCCTTCAAAACAGGACGAAGCCGATATTAAGGTATAAATCCAAAGGCAGATCAGGCTAAATGTTCAAACTCAGGATGAAACAGCACGAGGACAAAGTTGCAAATAGAAAAGAACATGCCAAGTAGTACACCCATCATGTTACAAAGTCAATAAAGATCGGATCAGTTCCACTAGTTCAGCACGGAGCACATGACCAGCCTGCAACAATTGTTGATCTCGGTTTTCAGTGGACTGCAACAGATCCAGGCGTTGGCATGTCTTTCTACCTGCAATGACCAAGCTGCTGATTTCCTTCTTTTTCTGGGAGAGCTCGATCGTGCTGGTGGAAATGGTGATTTCGTGCTCGCTGGTAGCCGACTCAACTGCTTCCAGTTCTTTTCTCAGCTGGTCTCGTCTTGTTTTCAATATTTCCAGTTCTGTTTCAGCTGTGCTTATTGAAGATTTGAGCAGCCTGGCTCGATCGGCTAATCCGGTGGCCTCTTGTCTGTTGGCCGATTTATTGCTCCTCAGCTATTCAAGCTCTGCCAAGTTCCCATGAGCAGTGATAATCCCTGATACTATAACTTTAAGATCACCGAGTCTCTGCGGGGATTTCAAGGCTGTCAGATTGGGTTGCTGCTGGACAAGTTCGATTATTTGATCAACCAGTCCGGGATTGGAGGCCAGAGCGACTAGATCACCCTCTAGGTGGGGTAGAAGTGCACTCAGCTGATTGCTAAAATCTGGCTCTGAAAGCTTCTCAGAGGAAGAGGCAAGTTCGTCTCTGTCGCAGAATTCTTCTATGTCAAATGAATAGCCGGGAGACGAAGGCTTCTGTACCTGCAATACATACATTCTCTCATCAGAAAGGGTACAATATAGATTAATTGTTTTCTAGCAGAGACAAGATACTTGAATGAGGCCTGAGGTCTGTAGGGTTGATGACGATGTTGCTTGTTCGATTAAGACAGTTTTATCTCCTGCGGCATGCAGATCCTCAGCTGTCATTGTATCGGGCAGATGGGTTTCTGCAAACCAAGAATAAGAGCAATATGGAAGCAAGGATAATTGCTAACAGCCGAATAGGAGTTACCTGGATTCCTCTCAGGGAGAGACTCCTCTTCTTTAAGGTTCACCCAGACTTCGTCGGAAGGGCTGTTCGGCTGTATTTTTGAAAGAAGATTTGGTCAACCAGGGTATTTGCGTCGAGAGGAGAAAAGCCCAACGAGTAGTACCTGAGTTTTGGCTCCTTCTTCCTGGATCCCTTCTTCTTGAGCAGCTGACTCTTCATGGCCGGTGGATTCTAGTGATTCTTCGGCCTGTTTTTCTCCTAAGGTATTTTGAATCGGCTGGGGTTTCACCTGGTAAAAAGCCGATTTAGGGATCGGAGCATACTGCAGTAAAGGAAGGTCGATGCCAGTTCTGGATACCTGCACTTTTCTTATCGAACGGCGTTTCTTGGGTGCTTGCTTTTGAAGCTGAGATGCAGCTAGTCGTTTTGAGGCAGAAGGGGGCGTCAGTACAACAGGGCCTGACATTAGTTGTCGCAGCGTTGGTGCTCGAGAACCTAGCCTCGCTGTCGGACAAGGGGGATAGTATTCCACTCGCTCTGGTGGATTGGATGATGGGTCCTACGAGAAACATCTGTCAGGTAACATGTTTGACTAAAGCCGTTTTACTAGAATCGGCTGAGAATACTTACTGCTCGGGAAGATTGGAAGTTCGAGTACAGGGCTTTGCACTTGTCATGGACAGTCTGGCAGAATAGGTGAGCGTGCCATCGCTGCCACCAGTCATCAAAACTCTGATGGGTGATGCCGACTTGATTCCACGGCTTCGGCGAGAATGTGGGCAGGTTTGCTCCAAGTTGAAAAATTCTGCCAGCCTGAAGGAGCTCTGTAACGTTCTCCCTGGGTTTCAGGGTATTCAAAAAGGGGAGCCAAGGGGGCAATTGGCCAAAGCCTAGCTGTCTTGCCGCTATGTTTAGGTGATAAAATTCATAAGAGGGATAGCTATTTGGCTTGCCGCTTGCGCTCCGAAGGTGTTTGAAGTCTACTGGCAAGGCACAAGGTTTTATGATTGCATTTAGGATTCTGGTAGCCTCATCATCAGAGCACCCGTTGTTGAACTTGAAGCTAGAGGGCGCTGAAAATTCATCTTCATCCTCATAGGGGAACCAGGTAGTAACCTTTGGTCTCAAGCCCTTGTATAATGTTTTCAGCATGTTGCCCTTTGAAGTTGGGATGGTTATGGCAGAAGCAGCTTCACCATAGCTTTGACAGCCTCTGGTTTTTGGATCCTCTTCCTCTGAGTACTGGGTGGATGGAAAGCTGAGGCCCTGGAGTTGTGTTCTTACCAGCTTGTGCAGATACAGGTTGAGCCACAGCTGTACTAGCCACCAATGGCCTGTTATGCATTGTACTTCTTCACCTATGATCAAGGAGCTGAATACCCGGTTCATAAGCCTGTATGCTGCACCCAACAGGAGTTTGCCCACGGGGATGAAATGCCCTTGAGCCAGTTTCTCTGCCAAGACCCGATAAGGGTATGCTGGTCCGGCAGTGGCACCACAGAACACGAATCTCTCAAGCCACATGGTCAAAAACGTGACGTGTTCTTTCTCGTTGACGGAAGAAGAGGTTTTCTGGTGGTGTTGAACATAGCCGCTCGATCCTTTATATGTGTCCAGCTTCGGGAAGTACGGGTCCTTCTTGCCACTGGTGCAGAGATCCCAGAAGTCATACGATCCAGTGATTTGAAGCCCGGTGAGCATATGGATATCGCCCAGGGTAATGGTTTTTGGACCGTCTCCGAATACAAAAGCATTCAGGGAGTTGGACCAAAAGTGACTGGCGGCTATCAGGAGCGGCTCATTCTTTGCCATCTCTGATAATGATAGGTCAAGACATTAGCTCAGATGGCGCATCTCCCAGTCCGCGCGTTTCTTCGCCGCGACGTGGCGGAACCAGTTCCTCCATCCAGCAGGTATGCTCGGCCAGTTTCTGAAGGACTTGGCCCAAGAAGAGGCGCCCATCATGGAGCTTCGAAATGGGAACTGGTTAGTTTCTTGAACGATGAAATCTTTGGGGACCGGATCGCCCATCGGACCCAGGTAGTAGGTGTTAGGGATGTCCATCAGCGGAATCAGAATATCGTTCCTCAGTGCCTGGATTTGAAACTCGTACTCAGTAAGGTTGAAGAGGGATTCACAAATCAGGAGGTGGATCAATGAAATTGATACCTCAGGGACCTCGGATGTAGTCGCCTGGCTGCAGATTGAAGCCCGTGGCGGAAATTGCGATGGTTTAGGGTTTCGTTTTGGTGCGAAAGTTTGAAGCACCGAGAGGGAAGCTGCAGTTTGACTATCTGAAGGCTCAAGCGCTAATTTCGGAATAAACCAGTTTATTCCAAAATTGGGGGGCATGTGTTAACACCAAATTTTGGGATGGGAGCCGATAGCCAATACCAGAGGAAGATAGCCGATCTCGGAGGCAGATTCCGTCCAGCGGAAGGAAGGAAACAGCCGATTGCATGGTGAATCGGTTATTGGGCCAAGGTGATAGGAGGCGCGCAGCGTCAGTATTGATGACGTCATCCAGAGTCTGCGCCGCCAGGGTGCGATCACGATCGGAGTCCATTATGGAAAGGGAAGGTTGGACTCCAAGTTATCTAAGGTAACTTGGAGTCACATCTTCCCTTTCATAACGGACTCCGATCGTGATCGCACCTTGGCGGTGCAGACTCTAGATAACGTCACCATATGCCGACGCTGCACGCCTTCTGTCACCTTCGCCCGATAACCGATTCACCGTTCAATCGGCTATTCTCCTTCCTTCCGCTGGACGGAGTCCGCTTCCGAAATCGGCTATCTTCCTCTGGTATCGGCTATCGGCTCCTAGCATCGGCTATCAGCTACCAGCCCAAAATTCGGTGTTAACACATGCCCCCTAGCTCGGAGTATGATTTCTTCATGCTTAGAACTATGATCCGATGGTCTTCCTTGTGCCGAGAGACTCACTAGCAACCATAGTGCGTCTAGGTCTTCTTCCTTTAATCCCAAAGGCCTTATTCGCCATTGTTTCTTTGCATCTGTATGTCCCTTCATTCTAGGCCGATAAAGAAGTTGATGACTTTTTGCTGTATACGAATCGGCTCTCAGGCTTGCATTGCATCTTAGAATCGATCACTCAGCCTGATACGTCCCACATTCGAATCGGCTTTCGGTCCTGCTTCTTAGCATCGGCTTTGTTCTGCTTTCCCTTAACCCCTCAGCTAGATTCACTACGAATCGGCTTATGGGTACTCACAATAGGATCAGCTAAACAGCCCAACCCAAAAAAGCCGATCGGTGTGTGACCATTGATGGTGGCGCTTCGTCTCCCCGATTTGGTAACTGTTCCGGATTCAAGAAACGTGGATTAACTGCAACCTAACATCCGCCGTGCCGTCTCACTTCCCAAAGAAACCTCCTCGGTGCCCGTGTTGTCTTATCAATAGCTGGCAGGCTTGAGGCAATATCACACGCCATCGTATCCGTCTCGCCGACCAACTCTCCCAGCCGCCTCCTTGTATCCAATTCGCTTCCGCTCTCAATCCTTGTTTACGACCATGGCCGGCGATGGAAACCATGGGAAGCGTCCGGCATCTGAGCCCGTCGATGGCGATGAGATGGAACGGAGTATCCGCCGCATCTGGGCCAGCGTCACCCGAATCGGGCAGACGTTGGGGTAAATTCTACCGTCAGCCTACTATCTCCTCGCTGTTTCCATCTGATTTGATCCATTTCTGCAGTCACCAACCATCTCTCAGTCAGCGGCATTGCCAGCTCTTTAGCTGGCCTGAACAACCCTGCTCCCGGCGCTGATCTTCCTCGGGCAGCCCCGGCGGACGGTGACGCTGTTCCCGCAACCGGGATATCAACCCCGGAAACCCGCGCCGCTGGTGACGCCGCCGGGCCCTCTGCTCCAGTAAGGGCTCCAATCAGGCGTATGATGCAAGTCAGCGGACGGGGAGCCCATAGCAGGTATCTTATTCTCCCTTTTCGTCGATCTTTGAATCTGGCTAAGTCTGGGTGCCTGATCTGACGATCCCTTTCAGCCAACGTCTTCCGCTCCATCTTCCTTCCGGTGCACCAATCGGCGCTAGTTCCTCGGTGCGTCGCACAGCACCACAGCCGAACCTCCCTCACGCTCCGGCTCGCAGCACCACCTCCGGAGCGGAATCGAACTCGAAATCATCTTCGAGTTCCCGCGACTCCCACACCGCCGCCGACGGCCGCCACTTCCACCATGAGATGGTGCGGTATCGCAACCTCTACTCCGAGGCTACCAAAGAGGCCGGCCGGATGGATAAGGAGAACGAGGACCAAGCCGTCGCGCTTGTTGTCGCCAGTATTGATTTGACGGAGGCGCGGGCCAACCTCGCGGAGTCGCAGGCCACCGTGGCGGGTAATCTCCTACTTTGTCCAACTATGTGCACGGCGCGTTTCCAATCACTGACTTTCCTTGCTTATGCAGCTCTGACGACGCAGCTGCACGAACTGCGCGTGGCTGTAGCGAACATCACCGACGTCCTCCGCGCACGGGGGCAAACGCAGGTGGAGCAGCTTGCAGACGTGCACCACCGCGTTCGCCAGGTGGCGATGAGCGGCGTCCATCACGGTGCCGCGGGAGCTCTAACCGCCGCCCAGATCAATTCCGGCATCGTGCTAGAGAACGTCGAACCGGGAATCCGGGCAGGCCAAGACATGGAGGAGTTCGGCAAGCTAATGGCCGCTTTCGCCCCTCATGCCGACGGTCTCTCCGTGTCCATCGACGCCGAGGACGTGATCCGGGACGGCGTTAATAACCCAAACTAGATTTGTATTAGGCATTCTGATGTATATGATACTTCTGAACTTGCCATGCCCGAAACAATTCAATTTGCAAAACTGTATTTTTTTTTGCTAAGGGTAACTCGTTACTACGATGTCGGCCATTTTTGTCCTGAAGGCGACCCGCCTGCACGGCATCGGCTGTTAGAGCCAGATTCACATGAATCGGCTATTATCCCCTAACTGGGATGCTAGGGTAGTATTTCTTCAGATATTTCCCGTTAATGGCTCTGGCGAGTCTCTGCCCTTCCAAGTCTTCAAGGATATAAGCATTACCCAGAGCGCATTCCACAACGCGATACGGGCCATCCCAGTTTGGCGACCATTTACCGAATCGGCTATCTTTGGTACCAATAGGTAGAATGACTTTCCATACTAGCTTTGATTCGGTGAAACTCTTGCTCCTTACCTTTGTGTTGTAATACTTGGCCACCCGTATCTTATTCTTTTCAATATATTCCAAAGCCCTAAGCCGATGACAGTGCAAATCTTCTAAACTGTCCATCATAATGTCTTTGTATTCACCGGCCGTAAGCTTGTTTTGCAACGTGACACGCCGTGTCTCAGACTGAATCTCCCATGGCAAAACAGCAGCGTGTCCGTAGATTAGCTCATAAGGTGAAGCCTTGATCGATCCATGTTGTGCCATGCGATATGCCCACAGCGCCTCGCTCAAATGCAAATACCATTTTCTGGGGTTCTGCTCAATCTTTTTCTTGATGACCTTGATCAAAATTTTATTGGAGGCTTCTGCTTGTCCGTTGGCTTGGGCGTAGTACGGCGATAAATTATAAATCTTGATGCCCATGTCGTTAGCAAAGGTCATAAACTCCTCTAAAGTGAACATTGTCCCTGATCGGTTGTGATCATCTGAGGTATGCCAAACCTGTAAATAATATGCTCCTTCACAAATTCGATCACGTCAGCTGAAGTGGCGCTCCTCAAAGGAACGGCTTCTACCCACTTGGTGAAGTAATCAGTCGCCACTAGGATCCATTTGTGACCCTTGCTCGATGGTGGGTAGATTTGGCCGATTAGATCAATACCCCATCCCCTAAACGGCCATGGCTTAATTATAGGATTCATAGCAGAAGCTGGAGACTTTTGTATATTTCTAAACTTTTGGCATTCTTGACACCCTTTATAATATTTGAAACAATCTTTCAGCATCGTAGGCCAATAGTAACCAGTCCTCCTGATGATCCACTTCATCTTGTGAGCTGATTGATGTGCCCCCAGGCATTTACTGATTCTTCTGCCCCCAGGCATTTGAGCAGCACTCCTTCAACAGTCTTGTAATACAACTGACCATCCAACAACACATACTTGGTGGCTTTGTATCTTAGCTTCCTGCTGACCTTTTGTGAAGGATTTGCCAGGTAACCTGCTATCTCGCCCCTCCAGTCATCAGCCGATTGCTCGCTGTTACAAATCTCCTGCATCGGCCGATAACCTGACGCGTTCTGCGCTAGCCGATTAGCTTCCTGGTTCTGGGCCCTGGGGATGTGACAGAGAGATACCATCATGAACTTTTTGATGAGAGCCTGGCACTGATCATAATAACCTCTGAGTATCTCGTCTTTACACTCATACAAACCGAGCAATTGGTTGATGACTAGTTGTGAATCGCCAAATACTTCAACTGCATCGGCTTTTGCTTCATGCAGAAGCTGAAAACCTTTCCATGCGGCTTCATATTCAGCCTGATCGTTTGTGACAATCGGCCCTATCTGGAAAGCATACTCAAAACACAGACCTCGTGGTGAGATGAGCACTACTCCGGCGCCACCACCTTACTTGCACGAAGAACCGTCGAAAAACATAGTCCATGGCGCTATATCCGCTACATTAACCGATCCTCCGTGATGCTGTGTAATGAAATCGGCTATCGCCTGCCATTTGACCGCCTTAGCCGATTCGAACCTCAAGTCAAACTCTGAAAGCGCCAGGATCCATTTGCCTATCCGACCATTTAAAATAGGCATCGAAAGCATGTGCTTGATGACATCCTCCTTGGACACCACCACACACTCCGAGGCAAGCAAGTAGTGCCTCAACTTGGTGCATGAGTAGAATAGGCACAAACACAACTTCTCGGTCGGTGTGTATCTTGTCTCAGGGTCAAGGAGCTGCCTGCTCAGATAGAAGACTGCTCTCTTTCCCTTCAAACTCTTGAAAAAGGGCCGACCCAATGGTATGGCTTTCGGCCGTCACGTACAACTTAAAAGGCTTCCCTACCCGTGGCGGTACTAAGACAGGAGGAGTCTTCATGTATTCTCTGATCTCATCAAAAGCCTTCTGTTGCACATCACCCCATTTGAACTCTTGATCATTCTTGAGCTTCAACAATGGTGAGAACGGCAGCACCTTCTTTGATAAGTTGGCAATGAACCTTCTGATTAAATTAACCTTACCAAGTAAAGACTGCAATTCCTTCTTGTTGGTTGTAGGTACGAGTTCATCGATCGCCTTCCTACTCTTGCTGCCGATCTCTATCCCTTTGCGGTGGACCATGAATCCTAGAAATTCGCCAGCTGACACGCCAAACGCGCACTTGTTAGGATTCATCTTCAGACCATGTCGCCTTGTGCACTCCAAAGTGGTTCTCAAATCGGCCAGGTGATCTTTATTGCTTTTAAATTTCACCACCACATCATCTATATAAATTTCAACGACCTTGCCGATCAACTTGTGAAATATATAATTCATAGCCCTCTGATAGGTTGCACCGGCATTCTTTAATCCAAACGTCATGACCACCCATTCAAACAAACCAAGCGCACCAGGGCACCTGAAGGCGGTCTTCGGGATGTCTTCATCAGCCATAAAAATTTGATTATAACCAGCATTGCTATCCATGAAGCTAATAACTTGGTGCCCAGCAGCCGAGTCTACCAACATATCGGCTATTGGCATAGGATAGACATCCATCGGTGTAGCTCTATTTAAATCCCTGAAATCAATACAGACTCGCAATTTACCATTTTTCTTATACACAGGGACGACGTTCGATATCCACTCGGCATATCGGCAAGCTCGAATGAATTTGGCTTCTAACAGCCTCGTGATTTCGGCCTTAATGTCAGGTAGAGCATCCTCTCTAAAACGACGTGGAGGCTGCTTGTGTGGCTGAAACCCTGGCTTGATAGGTAGCCTATGCTCAACAATAGATTTGTCCAATCCAGGCATTTCATAATATTCCCAGGCGAAACAATCTTTGTACTCTTTCAATAGTTGAACCAGCTCCTGCCTGAACTCTGGGTCTAAATTGGTGGCAATAAACGTCGGCCTTGGTCTGTCACCGGGTCCAACATCCACTTCTTCGAGCTTGTCGGCCGACGTGAATCCTTGCCCCAACTTACCCTCTGTGCCGTCAATCGAATTCTCCATTTAATAAAAAGACTCAGAGCCGATTGCCCTGATCGGCTGTTGACTCTCATCACTGACCTTGATGGAGCCTCCTTCCCAAGTCTTGCCAGAGAAACAGTCATGATCCCCAGCTTCCCAATATGTGGCATCTGCCGTCGCCACGCTGACCGAGTCGTCGACCGGGATCACTTCGACCTCATCGCCATGCCACTAAATTAGACACTGATGCATGGTCGATGGCACTTAGCAGTTGGCATGAATCCAGTCGCGTCTGAGTAGCAAGCTGTATGCACCTTTACTGTCGATCACGAAAAAGGTGGTAAGCAGTGTCTTCTTCCCCACTGTTAGCTCGACGTTGATTGCCCCCCGAGTGTTGGAAGAATTGCCCCCGAAATCCTTGAGCATTAGATCAGTTTCTATTAGATCATCGGGACCCTTGCCTAGCTTGCGGAATGTAGTGTAGGGCATGAGATTGACAGTGGCACCACCATCCACCAACATCTTCGTCATGGGCATGCCGTCGACATAACCTTTGAGATAGAGGACCTTCAAATGTCGATTCTAGGCTGGCTTATCAAAAGTAGCTTGCTGTGCGAGCACTAACTTGGCCACTCCGTCTTCTGATCCCGAATCGTCTGAGTCGGACTCGGTATCATACTTCTTGGCTCTGAACTCTGCAGGCAGCACGAACACCATCTGTGCATCGGCTACAGCCTTTCCATTATTTTGTGGAGGCTTCTCACGCCATACCTGTTTGGCACGTCCCTCAGCTTGGAGCTCTCTGTTTCTGAGCCGCTGCACCCGGCGCCTTTGGCTCCTAGTTAGATCCCCTGGGCACCACTGATTCTCATGCCAAACCAGCTGTCGGCGTTCAACTACCGCTTCATCAAGCCGATCGTGCGAGTCCCTTTTTTCACGCCGATCCCGCGGGCTGTGGGGGCTCCCCAGCCTCTAATGTACAGACCGGCGATTGACCTGGGACTGCCTGTACTCTCGGTACTGATCGCTGCATTCTGGGCAGTTGCGCAGCGTTGGCAGTCTCAGGCCTTCATTCCAACAATGTCAGAAGAATGGGCAATACCAATGATCCTCCTCACCTCCCCGGTGGTGGGTCATTTCTTCATGATAGCGCGCCTCTTCTTCTTCGCGGAACCACCTGCGGTACTCCTCCTCTTCGCGCTGCAGCCGCCTCTGATGATCTTTCTCTTTCTGTCGCCGCCACTTGTTCAGAAGGTGCTGGTGTGTGGGCCTCCTGCTCTTGGTGCCACTGGATTCTCCCTGCTCCGGCTGCCTCTGATTCTGTTCCCTCCTTCCTTTGATCAGCGCCAGCTCCTCAGCTGTGATTTGTGCATCGGTATCAACTAAGGAGTTCTTCCTGGCCCGTTCGGAGGTTAATACCTTTACTTTAGTCAGAGGATTCGCGATCTGGACCATGTTCTGCCCTTTCGGGAATGGGAATTTGTCGATCTTCATCTTTCCCTTGGGAGGAGCCTCAAATTTCAACAAACCGCGTCTAATAGCATTCTGGATTGCTGCTTTGAAATTGCGGCAATTGTTTGTAGAGTGTGAGGTGAGGCCGTGGTACTGGCAGAATGGTTTTCCCTGCAAATCTTCAGGAGATGGCTTGACGTAATCAGCTGGGAAGGTGATGTGGCCTGCACTGACTAATAGGTCGAAGAGTTTGTCCAGCTTGCGCGTGTCAAAGTCGTATTGATCTTCCGCGCTCCAACCCTTCGGTACGGCCATGGGCTTTGTTCCCCATTTAAGCTCAACAGCAGCCACTTCTTCATTCTCTCCATCCTCTGAGTCGGAATCACAGACGTAGGCCTGCTTGTATTTTGAATCCTTCTTGAAACTCTGGGCCTGCTGTTCTAATGCGGCCACCCTCTGCATCACCTCGCTGATGCTGTTGAAGTTGGTGCCCACAAGCTTCTCTTGGACGTGTGGAAGCAACCCACTGACCACTATCTTGGCGAGCTGCTTGTCGTTCAGGTTCAAAGAGTAACACATGTTCCTGGTCTTCCTGAACCGCTTGATGAAAGCCGATCCAAGTTCATTCGGCTTTTGGCGCATGTTGGTGAGATCTGTGATGTCTTTCTCCCTAGTGCCGGAGAAGAAGTAATTATGGAATTTAGTCTCCAGATCTTCCCAGCCTTGAATCGAGCCAGGCTCCATAGATGCAAACCACCTAAACGTCGGCCCTGTCAGCGATAGCGGAAAGAGCCGGACCCTGTGAGCTACCTCATACGAAGCTTCGCCGAGCTGGGTCAGGTAACGGCTGATGTGCTCCATGGTGGTGATGTCGTCCTGCCCACTAAACTTGGAGAAGTCGGGTAAGCGATACCTGGGCGGCAATGTCACTCGGTCGTACCACTCGGAGTAAGGGCGCCTGTATTTGATTCCAGTCCCGGTCTTCGGCTGTAAACCGAACGTATCACGGAGCATGGCACTCATCTGCTCCAGCAGCTGATTGTTGGGCGTCTGGGCGTACCCCGGATGTGGCGCTGCCTGAAGGTCTTGATATGTGATCCCCTCATGGTATCCAGGAGTTGGGTTGGCCACGTCTGCCGCCGGCGTATTTCCAGCTGTCAGGTTCACTACTGATGAGTTCATCGAGTTCACCGACTGTCCAGTGGCCTGCATGAAAGCGGCGAGCTCCTCCGGAGTATGATCTTTGTATAATCTGGGAGAAGCTGCTATTTTTTAAGCTGAACCGGCCGCAGTGGCACCCTGCCCTGGCGTTTTTGGCTGGCTCGGCTGTTGCGGTGAGGAATTGGAGGTCCCTGCCGCTGCTTTTGGATCTGCGTCTTCTGCGGGTATGTTGAAATAAACCGGACCCAGAGACTCCCAATCCTGCCATTTGAGAACAGTCTTCATGATGTTATAGAATGTCTGCAGGAAGGATTTATGGTGATGGCCGACTGTTGAATAGGCGGCCTCCCAGGTCGCTTCTTCTAGCATCTGCTTGAGGTCGGCCTTGCACTCCTCTTCAGATTTATCAGAATGGCCGTCCATGATCCATCTAGGGAATGCATTCTTCTTTACTAACGAGCCATCACGCTGTTTGCTGAATGAAAACAGGCAGGCATCAGCGAATTCTTCAACAATCTTGTTCAGCACTGCCGCGTCCTCCTCACTGAGGTCTTCGACCCTGACCCTGAGGACACCGTCATCCCTGGAGGGGCCGTCCGCCGCAGCCTTTCCTTTTGCCATGGTCTTCAATGAAATGTCCCACCGGGTGTGCCAAAAAGTGTGTTGGCGCAAAAAGTGGTTCCCTAAGCCCAACAAAACAGCGAAGCCGGAAACGATCCTTGAGGCAGTGAAGCTCTCGCAGATCCAGCTAGCTTCGGACCCGGTCTGAGAGTGTCAGTAACACCCAAGCGTGCCAGTCAATTTGACCTACAATTGACAAGGAAAAAGATAGTAATCAGTAATCACGGGGCGGAACTAACCGGTATGTCCAGGTAGTTCCAACTGTATGGCTCGAAGAGCCGATGTAATGGGAGATCGACTAGAAAGCCGATTCCGTCATGTTATGAACCGATTGTAGCGAAACAGGCATTATAACTCAAGTTAACCGATTCAGACATGAATTCAATGACATACACTTGCATTAGATAGAAGTATACTATAAAAGATGTAGTCACAGCAAGCTAACATGATCATAAGATATCTCAATGTAAAAATAAGATGAAATCGGCTATTTCAGCCGATTCAATGTATACGGGCAACATACAAGCCTATAAAGTAAACAATGTTTCAACTCTCCGGCTAATAGATCTAAATCACAATCTTGCAACAGTGGAGATCGAGCGGATCGAGGCAGTCATGATGAAGTTGCAACTTAGATCCGTTAACCTTTGAATCTAGACAAAGTTTATTTTATTACTTGAGTGCGACCCGTATCTAATCTAGATCCAAAATACAACCGGCTGGTGCAAAGCATTCTATCTTATCAATATAAAACGAATGACAAACATAATTCGTTGAACATACAGATCTATTAGATATAAGCCGACGTATATGGATCAAGACGGGCAAATTGATGATTGCTTTAAATAATAAACAATAAACATAAGCAACATCGGTAACTTAATGAATCTAGCTAAACTGCCAAATTTAACTAGAGCCGATAACTAATCCATGCATGCAAACTATCGTAATCTATAGCCTGTCCACCGGATGATGTTAACTAATAGATTAATCAAGCAAACAAACATGAATCGATAACTAATCCGCGCGTGAAAACCGTCCTAATCTGCATCTCATCCACCGGATGACGGTTAACACAGATTGATCGGGTAAATCAGCATGAATCATCCTTGACTCACTGTGCTTCCCACGTCCACCGGATGACGCCAAAGAAACAGAGCTTAGCAAGGACCCTGATCCGCCATGCTTCCACGTCCACCGGATGACGCTAAAAAGACATAGTTTAACATGGGGTTGACGATACTTACAAGCAAGCCTGCGTCCACCGGATGACACCCAGCCTGGATGAAGTAACTCGCCGGACTCGACTGACTCTAGGGTTTGTTTGGCCGGAGCCGAAAATTGTGTTGTATTGATGTTGTTGTGTCTTTACAATGGCTGAGGGCTTATATTTATACCCTGAGCGTTGCTAGAGTCCTAGTCGAATTACAACTCATCAATAGATAAGGAAACTAACAAACTATCCTATATCTAAGGTAACTTGGAGTCACATCTTCCCTTTCATAACGGACTCCGATCGTGATCACACCTTGGCGGTGCAGACTCTAGATGACGTCACCATATGCCGACGTTGCACGCCTTCTGTCACCTTCGCCCGATAACCGATTCACCGTTCAATCGGCTATTCTCCTTCCTTCCGCTGGACGGAGTCCGCTTCCAAAATCGGCTATCTTCCTCTGGTATCGGCTATCGGCTCCTAGCATCGGCTATCAGCTACCAGCCCAAAATTTGGTGTTAACAAATTCGACTAGGACTCTATCTACGCTCAGGGTATAAATATAAGCCCTCAGGCATTGAACAAAAACACAACATCAATACAACACAACTTTCGGCTATGGCCAACAAACCCTAGAGTCAGTCGAGTCCGGCGAGTTACTTCATCTAGGCTGGGTGTCATCCGGTGGACGCAGGCTTGCTTGTAAGTATCGTCAACCCCATGTTAAACTATGTCTTTTTAGCGTCATCCGGTGGACGTGGAAGCATGGCGGATCAGGGTCCTTGCTAAGCTCTGTTTCTTTGGCGTCATCCGGTGGACGTGGGAAGCACAGTGAGTCAAGGATGATTCACGCTGGTTTACTCGATCAATCTGTGTTAACCATCATCCGGTGGACGAGATGCAGAGCACTACCCACCATCCATCCATTCAGCCATTTCATCAGAGAAAGGAGTCATTCACATGCATTTGGAAGGGCATCAAGGTGGTGTCGACACTAGCCAAAGCTGAGGGCCAGAGCACACCAGGTAGGGCCGGCCGGCTCCGTGGCCACGCCGGCCGGCGCCCCTCCTCCACTTCTCTGCCTCCCACTTCTCTCATTTGCTCACTCACTCACATACACACCAGAGAGCTCCTTGCCACCTTGCCTTGCTACTCATAACTTCAAACTCCCATAATCCTATCATTTGATTCAAGTTTAAGCAAGAGAAGGAGTATAGAAGAAGATTAGCAAGAAGACCTAGAAGAGAGATCATCACTTTGATTCCTTCTCTTCACTTGCTCTTGCTTGTTCTTATTTTGTTCTTGTGTTCTTATTCGTTCTTGCCGTGTTCTTCGTGTTCTTCATTTTACAGGCGAGATGAGCAATAGAATAAAAGGTGCCATTCGATCCCTTGGAAGAGCCTTCTCACGTCGCACAACACGAAGTCAATCATCATCACAAGTGCCATCGTTCGTTGGCTCCGTCATGAATATCGATCCTTCGTCACCCTTCATCCTCTTCCCAACCGGAAGAGAGGTATGAACTCACAAGCATCACTCAAATTTTATTATCATCTAGACTGCAGAGGAAGATAATAAATGTGGTTAAAAACAAGGAATTTACGCATACTCCAATTTTTTATGCCACTTTGCTCCATGAAACCGGAATGGATTCCGAGTTTGAGCTTATTTTTAGAAATATTGGATGGGAAGGTGCATGGCAAATTAATGAGCAGGGTAGCAAGTTACTCTCTATAGAATTTATTAGCACCCTAGATTTTGATGATGATGAGGTTAATTGTAGAATGTTTAATAAACCTTTTACCCTCTCATGGAAAACTCTTAGTTTAACACTAGGATTCAATAATCAATGTGTGGTCAATATTTCTAAAACTCTTCAAGACTTTGATAAAGATAATTTTTGGGAGAGTATCACTGCAAAGAAACCTGAGAGAAAACAAAAAATATACTACTGAAGAAGTTCATCACCCCACACCGAAGTTTATGCTTAAATGGCTAGCTTTTACATTTCTTTCCTACAGAGGAGTTAAATACTATTAAACAGGATGAGCTGCATTTGTTATATATCATGATTAAAAAGAGAAAGGCGTCACCTGTAAAAATGATGTTGAATTATTGGAGAACTATCGCTTCCTTAAGAAAGTGCAGTATTTCTTTTACTTCCTGGATTACACGTTTAGCTGCAGGGCTAGGATTATTATCAAATGCTACACTTGTTTATATTTCTGATGCCCGTAGAATTATTGGTTATCATTTTTTTCTTTCGTGCTCACATGCTCAAACTTCGAAATAATAAAATAATTATGATTTATAAAAAATTATGACAATGAGTATGAACTGCCAGATAGGGAGTTAGGAATTTATTCTGTTCAGAATTTTATTTTTCCACCTGTTAGAGCTAATGTTGGCAGGTGTCCATCCGCGCGCATCAGTAGGGCGCCGAGAACTAATTTCACTGGAGCTGACCTAGCACCATCTGGGGCAGCTTATTCCCATTAGTCACATTGAATAGTATATGAACCCTTTATTTATTCTTAGCATATATAATTAGGGATGACAATCTAGTTCATGCATAAGAATGTTGGTAATAGATAAGTGACTAGTTGCTAATGACCAGTTAATTAATTACCATACATCTCTAATCTCGTCTCTAGTAGTAAAAGTTATTTAGTTATATTTGGCGACGTTAGTAGATGTCAACAAGCATTTTTGGCGCCGTTGCCAGGGAAGGCACATTAAACTTAGAAAATATTGATAACATATATACATAATGGATAAGATTGTGTTACCGATTGATCTCTAACTCAAACAGGCACACCCTTGTTTTTATCATTTGCTTATCTTATACATGGTGATGAATGAATGGTTTTTCTCTTCCAAACAACTTCACTGACGATCCAGAGAAACTTCTTAGAGGGAAGAAGGTTGTAGAGGCGAGGGACAATTTCGAGTCACTATCAAGAATACCCATCGCCGCTCAAGCTAGTCCATCAGAGGAGCCAGCTCTAACATTGGAAGAAGAACATTTAGGAGAAGATTTAACTCCTGTGTTTGAAGACATGACTGAGAAGACACTGCGCGAGTTCTCTGCCCCAACAACAGAAAACATCTGGACTGGACCAGCAGCCAACACTGGGGAGAATGGATTCGAGCTCAAACCTGCTCTTATCACCATGGTTCAAGCCAGTCAATTTTGTGGAAAACCTCATGAAGATGCAAGTGCACACCTACAACACTTTCTAGAGATCTGCAGCACCTTCACGATCAGAGGAGTACCAAGAGATGCTATTTTACTCCGTCTTTTCCCATTTTCACTTTTGGGGAAAGCTAAGCAGTGGTTCTACACCAACAAAGAAAAGAACACTACCTAGGACCGATGCTCAACTGCTTTCCTGGCAAAGTTCTTTCCTACAGGCAAGACGAATGCTCTGCGTAGGAAAATTTCAAGCTTTCAACAGCAGCATGACAAATCATTCACTGAAGCATGGGAAAGATTTCAAGATTATATTGAAGACTGTCCTCATTATAGGATAGAGGATTGGCTATTAATGCAGACCTTCTACCACGGTCTTATCTCTAGCACCTGTGAGTCCATAGATGCTGCAGCAGGAGGAGCTTTCCTATCACTTAAGCTTCCAAAAGCTAAAGCACTTGTTGAGAAGATGGCCTAAAATCCAAGCTGTAATGAAGAACGTACTCAAGCTCTCAAGAGAGGAGGAGGCATCCATCATCTCAAGGAAACTGACATGGTCACTACCAAGCTAGACCTCATCATGAAGAAGCTCGATAAAGAGAAGAAGGAAGTCATGCATATTAATGATTCTCGCATGAGTTGTGAAGAATGTGAAGATTACGGGCATTCAGCTGTCAACTGCCCTACGCTGCAAGAGGATGTGAACTTCATCAACAATAACACCTACTATCGTCCTCAGCAAGGTCAAGGATGGAACCAGCCAAACCAAGGATGGAGTCAGCAACCTCGACAACTACCAAGGTAACAACCAAGCTAATAATTACAATAACTACAATCTTCCACCTTTAAGAGATTTAGTTACTGGTCAATCTAAATTGTTAGATCAAATGTCTAGAAAGGTGGCCTCTAATGACAAAGCTTTAGAAAATATTAATACTAGAATGGATACCTTTGCTTCTGCTATAAAGAATCAGCACAATTTTAATAAAATGTTAGAATCATAATTAGCTCAGCTAGCTGCTGCTGTCCCTCCATTTGAGAAAGGTAAGATTCTAGGCTAGCCGAAAGATTTCGAAACTGCTAACCTTTTTGATATTCACAATGCAACCCAATACCATATTGAGCCCGCAGATATACAGAAGATTGATCACTCACTACCTGAGAAGATGGGAGATGCTGGGAGACCTGTCATTCCTATCTCTATAGGATGTCATAGTTTTCCGGAGGCTATCTGCGATTTCGGCGCAAGTGTCAACATAATGCCCAAGGTAATTTATGAGAAAATATTAGGTGATCCTTTGTTGTACACAGATATGCGTTTGCAGCTTGCAGATCAGTCCATTTGCTACCCCGAGGGAGTGCTAAAAGAAGCTATCATCAGAGTGGGGCAATCATATGTCCCAGTTGACTTCGTGATTATAGAGACAGGAGGAGATGAGAAGGCACCCATTATTTTGGGATGACCATTCTTGTGCACAACCAAAGCCATCATCTATGCGGAACATGCCAAAATTGTCCTCTCCATCAAGGACAAGAAAGAAAGATTCTCATTCAAGAACCGCATCTTAGAGACTCCTGCAGTCCCGAAGCAATTCCATCAACAAGAAGAGCAATAACAACTAGCACCCAAGAAGAAGAACAATAGAAGATGGAGGAAGAACAAGCCCCAATATGTACCTGAAGAAACTGCTCAACTAATCACTGCTCTCAACACAGAAAATGATCATATGCTCCCCTAACCATTTCCAACAAAGAAAGGTGACCCAGGTGTACCAATCATTGAATGCACAATCAGAGACACCACTTTCGCCGATGCCATCTGCGACACTGGATCAGGCGTCAACGTAATGTCCAAACAGGTATATGATGATTTATTTAATGATTTACCCCAATACCCAACATATATTCAGCTGCAAATGGCAGACCAATCACTAAGATTCCCTAAAGGCGTGGTTAAGGACGTCATGGTAAGAATTCAAGATAAATATATACCCGCAGATTTTCTAGTCCTTGATATCAGGGAGACGATGAATCACCTATTCTTTTGGGAAGACCGTTCCTCTACACTACTAATATTATTATCTACATCGGGTGTGGACAGATCCACTTCAACCTACCCACGGGAAAGGTACGCTGTCAATTTAGAACACTTGTTAACCGTGAGTAGAACAGGAAGCAACGCAACAGGAGAAGACGCCAAGCCCGCTGTCAGGCTGCCCAGCCTCACTGTGGATGGGAGGAATTCCCTGGTAAGATTGTGAAGTATGAAGACTGCTACAAGAGGCAAGAGGAAGCCGTACAAGCACCACGCTGGAGTGAGTGGGAAGCGGAAGCTGAAAGGATGGATCAGATTGCTAAGGCAGAGAAGGAAGAGATCCATACACAATTAGAAGAATGGATGAAGAGAGATGAATAATCAAGAGAAGCATACCTGAGGGAGTGTAACAAGGAAGAGCTGGAGCTAGAAAAGAGAGAAGCAGAAGAGACAGAAATGAGATAGAAGGAGAAAAAAGAAGCACCTACTACACTACCGTAAAATGGGGAATTGACTGAGGTAACCTCAGACGATGAACCTGTTGAGTAAGTACTCTCTTCTATCCAAGTCCTGTCGGTAGACTTTAAATTTCGTACTCTAGCCATAAGATCAGAATGGTAGTTATCTAATTAAGTTAGCATTCATTAGTAATTTTGTTTTAACATATTTATTAGTACAATCACTTTTTGTACATTAAATATAAAACAACAAAAATATTTACTGCTTTATTTACTACATCATAAAAACTAAAGCCACATGTGAATGCACTTATGGTAACCATGTAGGAATATTTACTGTGGTGGCATAAAAATAAAAATAAAAACAAATAAAAATAATATATATATATAAATGGTAATAGCATCTGTATTTACTTTATTGCATTATGAAAATCTTAGGCCCCATGAGAATAAATATTCTCCGTGGTGGCATAAAAAAATATAGCATGCATACATATTTGATTGTTGCATAAGAAAATTAGAAAATCCTGTTAAAATTCGGCTAGAATCTGTTAATTAAAATCAACTCAAAAGAATATTCAATTCTCATTGGCTGACCGCTAACCCCTTGTTAAATTCAAGCCTCGAGTTTTGGTTTTCTTGTTGGAGTATAATTATGTAGGAACAACATTATGACTAAGGAGAGAATCTGTCAGTGGCACCCTCCAGGATTACTACTGGCAAGCTCACCCTGGAGATCATTCAAGGCCAAGTATTACAAACATCAAGCTTGGGGGAGGAGCATCTCCTAGTTATCAGGTAATTATACCTACCTGATTATAGAGTCTGTTTTATATAGTCATAAAATATAAAAAATATGTCGGCACATGAAGGTCCACAAATCATAGAGTCTTTTTTTTTAGTCCAATCAAAAAATAATTAGAAAGATGCATAATCATTAAAACCAAATAAACACTTAGCTATATATTAGAATATGTTCGGAGTCAGTCGAGGCTAGAATTAATTAAAATTGATGAACACTAAAATTTTATCTTGGAGATGATGAATAGTTACTCTGTTGTCATTCCTTTCAAGTATCTAGTTATCAAACTTAAATTCTCCTGAGTTTTAGATATTGCTATTTTAACTTGAGAAATTACTCTGAACCTGAAACTTGTGGAGGCATATGCTTGAGCTAAGTCTACGTGATTGATTTATATGATTCATGAGGGTCGACCTGCTATTTATCTTATTCCAAGCATTACTAAGTTCTGGAGATTCATTTTGAAAACTTAAAATCTACATGATGAGCTCTTGTATGACAAAGTATGAATTCCTACCAAAGTCATATATGATACATTTAGATAGGAAACATTTGCACACTTATGCTGCTTGCTTTGCGTTGAGTTCAGTCAACCTTTGTTGTATACCTCATGAGAGTCTTGTCATGCTTTTAAATCCAAGATCACTTGCACACTCCAGCCACATATGCCCTGGGAGTAATTGCAACCATTTCCATTTCCATCTATATTCATCATAAAAATGTTTTTCTTCTATACTAGGAGTAAACACCGAAAAACATATCCAATAGGATAGCCCCTGTTTAATTGCTCTAAGTTCTTATCATTATCTCTCCAATTGTTTATATTCAAAGGATACATGTGGTTATGCAAAAGTATGAAAAGAAAAGGGAGTAAAAGATGGACAAGTGTCCCAACAATTAAAACAATGGGTACTAGATGCCCGACTCCCTAATAAAAAAAGAGAGAAAAAAAAGAATAAAGATAGCCCATGTTTTCCTGCAAATCCTAAAAGGAGAGATTTATTTTCAAAAGAGCATAAGTAGAATTACTATTAGCCACCATATATACACCTATCCATCATATTCCATACACTTGCACATCTTGGTTTGATTGTATACCTCGATTCTCTGTGGATCCATTGTTTGACTTTACAATATATGAAATGCAAGTATGATTATCCTTGTTATTGCCACTCCTATAAGCTCTACTACATATTCTTAGCGGTAGGGAGGCATGACATTGTTAATGCCTAAGTGAGATCCATAAATACCACATATTAAGAGACTTGAGGGTGTCATACAATTAAGCTATGAGTTTTATTTCAAAAACTTATAAAAACTCCAGAATATTGGTACTGTGAAGAATTTGCTACATAGTGCTTGACTTAATTGTTCTATCTTTCAATTGTTCAAGACTTACGTGAAAGTAGTAAAGCTCTATAGTTAAAGGTAAAACGGGTAAGTCTGAAGGTTAGAGCAGTTAATATCTAAACCGGAGGAGAATCTCTGTTTGAAAGCATGTGTACTTGGAAAATGTGAAAGCATTGTAGCAACTCCTGTCCAAATACTTTGGTAAATTAGGCTTAGTTTGTTTGCCAAGGGACTGGCAAACAGGTAAGCTTGGGGTGTTGTTGACGGTGGATAACGTCAACTTTTATTAGAACTTAAGACACCAAAGGATATATGAATACACACTAGTCTAGGCTTTTAACTGACAATTTTCACGAGTTTTGTATATTGTATATTTTCCAGGGGATTATCCAGAAAAGCTTAAAGAGAGGGATTAAAGTGCTTAATTATCACGAAACTTGAACGCCAAGGAAACATACGTCATCGACAAGCTAGAAGAGTGTAGAAGGCACCCAAGCAACCGGGGCCCCACCTGGCAGGTGGTAGGGCCGGCCGGCCCCTAGGGGGGCCGGGCGATGCCCCCTAGGGTTTCGCCGCCGTCTTCTGGAGTCTTCTTCCACCATCTTTGAGGAGTCATCTCGGCCCTTGGTTAAGTCGGTTTGATCCTACGGCGCACGTGCAACCCACCGTGCTATAAATAAAGGGACAGACCCCCCTGGAGGCATCCCATCATTTATCGAAGGCATCAAGTCTTCGGTCAAGCCATCAAGAGACTTCTAGTTCATAGTTCTAGCCTAGTTAGATTAGAAGTAGAGGAGTTCTAGTTCTTCGGTGGGATCTAGAGCTCCGGCATCCGTCTGGAGCGCAGAGTTCAGTATAGTTCTAATTCTTTCTCTATTATTGTATCCTTCATTATGATTAAGAAAACATTGTTCTTAACAGTTCATATGTTCTTGATTACAATAGTCTTTGCCTACTTTGATTGTATGTCTAGTATAGTTGGTTTGATCTTATTGAATTCATGTAATTGCTTGTATAGTGTTTATTCAAATGATCATTGAGTAGATGATGAACAATGTGTGGACGTGGTGTCTAGATATTCTGTTTATCTGCGAGTGCACCCTGATATGCCGGGTCGTGTGGTAGATCGCGTAGGTGACAGCTGTGTTGACTCCTGTGTAGTCCACCCCCCGTATGTAGACAAGCAGGCACAGTCGCGAAGTTGTGTGATGACTCTGTTTCACATCCTTCCTTGATGATGCCGTGTACATGTGATTATGATATAGGACTAATCTAACAATGATTGTTAGATGTAATTGCACTAATTAGAGTTATTCATTGGCGTAGTTATAGAATTACCTTAGATATTAATTCCTTAGTTTATCTATTGGCTAGTTATTACTATGACTAGAAAGTGCTCTGATGTTTATCCATTATTTATGATGCTTGATCGTACTTATCACGTTTATTTATCTTTATTATTTTGTGACCTCTACCTGTTATGAGTAGAGTAAATGAAATCGATAACACCGCTTATTCATTGTATATAGTTGCTATCAATATAATATATTACAGTTTATCCAGTCCTTCCCAGTGGTATAAATATAAATCGGCAATCTGATAGAACTTTAGGTAAAATGCTATAATGGTATAATTATATGTCCGCTTGCAGAATTGATCTTAGTTTATATTTATATATTTCTGTCTAGTCACATTGAATAGTATATGAACCCTTTATTTATTCTTAGCATATATAATTAGAGATGACAATCTAGTTCATGCATAAGAATGTTGGTAATAGATAAGTGACTAGTTGCTAATGACCAGTTAATTAATTATCATACATCTCTAATCTAGTAAAAGTTATTTAGTTATATTTGGCGGCGTTAGTAGATATCAACATCCTCTTTCCGGGGAGAGGCCGGCGTCGCGATTCGGTGAGGAACATCAAATAGGCTAAGCGGCCCCAATGCTTTTGCCTTGTTTTATCTTTTGTTGTATAATCCTTTGCTTGTGGTGTAGCTGGTAAGCTTTTTGCTCTACTTGATCGCCAAATCTTGACTGATCATGCACACTGGTGAATTACCAGTAGGCATGGAACAACCGAAATTCCTTGATATTATAAAACAAGTCCATTCGTGCTAATGAAATACTCCCTCAGTCCCATAAAGACTATCGTTTGACTTTTTAGAAACTATGTTTGATCGTCCAACTTATTCAAAAATTTTGTACAAAATACAAAATCAATAAATAAATATTAAAGTGTCTCTAATGATATAACAAATCATAAAAAATAAATGATATTTATACAAAATTTTTAAAGAAGACGAATGGTCAAACATGATGTCTGAAAAGTCTAAAACGAAAGTCTTTCTGGGACGGAGGGAGTACATCAGAAGGAAACGTATGACGTACTGTATCATGCTACTACGAACTGACAAGCTATTAGAGTTTATCGAAGATTCTAATTCTGTTGCTTGAGTGTACTGATTTCAATTCTATTGTAGTTGTCTAGCTATTATTGCTAGGGGTCTGTTTAGATCCATCCAACTGAAGTGTAGCTAGGTAAGACTTTGGCTGTTCAACTGTAACACAAACGTAACTTAATTTAGTTCAAATGGTGTTTCCGGCCGTAAAGTCCGTAGGCTTAGTTTATTTGCATTTACGTTACCATCCGCCAACCAAACAGCTAGCTAGATAAACGTGTTCCTAGGATTGTCACCGCCGCTTTGTTATTGCTGAGAAACCTGGGTCTCATATTTACTGGTTAATAAACAGCAAACCTTTCTTGTGATAAAAGAAAGAGCTTGTTCCAGTTGTTACAAAAAGAATAGACATTCCAAAAAAATATGGGTTCAATTCAGGATACATTGTACTATAAATAGATGCCTGCATGACCTCATTTAAATAACTGAGGCTTAATGAAACAAATTGTTGACGTAGATTCTGAACAACATACCAGCAGGTGTAAGGTCGCACACGTCGCGCATGGAGCAAAACAGAGCGAAGCAGAGGACCCGCGAAACCTGGTCTGGCCGACATGCAAAGCCAGCTGAGCCGCCTTGGACCTAGCGGACTCTCAAAGTCGGCTAAGCCACCTTCATCGGTTTGTGTCGGGAAGGTTAGGGTTAGGTCTTCTAGTCGTCAGGATGACTAGCAATCTTCAGCACAGGACGTTGATAGTCGTTGTAGCGCCCGTACTTCGCTGGAAAACTCACCACAGAACTAGTTCGCCTGCACCATCCTGAGTAGGCCAGTGCGGAGCTCAAAGTTTCCGTTCCCGACATTGACAGCGGGCCCAACGGGCACGTTGGCAACAGCAGGGGTGGAATACTTGCTGAGTGACTTGGCCATGGTGGTGGTAGCGGATGGTGCGGAAGTGACCGGTTCATTTGCCGGCTGAGTAGCAGAAGAAGAGATGGTACGAGGCCTTCTCTTCCTTAGGAGCCTCTGAATCTTTAACGAAGTTTTCTGGCAGATTGAAACCTCTCATACACTATCCCATTTTCATTCCAATAAAAAGAGAAAGAAAACAGCAAAGTTAACCTACATAAGCTATGGTTACCAATGCTTATTTTGTAATCAAAGTTTATGCCAAAGCTAAATGTTTATATTTTCTTTTTGCCCTCCCCGGCAACGGCGCTAGAAATGCTTGTTGGCGTTTCTTAGCGTAGCTACTAAAGATAGATTATAAGTCCGTCCTTAGTGATAACACTAGAAACGTGTGTTGTCATTCCCAACCACCATTACTTCACAAAGGTAACTCTTGCCCCTTAATGGCGCTAGCCTAGGTAATGCAGTCTGGTAACAATAGTTAGAAGTGCCTGATTGGCCTTCCTAACCGTCAATACTTACGATATGCAAAACTGTGGCACGGCGCCGTGGGGTGTAACAAGAATTACAATCCTTAAGTAACAGTACTTAGGTACGCCAATCGATAGCTTAGTAAGAAAAAAGAATAAATCTGCATGCGCACGGAACTATCATTGTAGGATTTCAACCCGTGAGTATTTAGGGGTGTCGTATTTGTAATTTTCCTAGGAGGGCAGGACGAATGCATCTAGCTTTGGTATAAACATGATCACTTATTGAATGCATAGGTAGACATAGCATAGGCAGGGGTAAATCATAGTTCAAAGATAGTGGACACACATCTGAGCCGACCTCAAGGATAAAAGAGGAATAAAGAATAAAAGAATATATCTAATTGAGCAGGCATTGGTCATATATAACTATGCAAAGAACTGTTAGTAAATATTTAACTAGCATGTCTAGTATTAGGACTAGGTCTGGGATGACAGGGAGATCCCCGCAGCTGGTCTGCCAGATGATAGAGACTTTACGAACTTCTACCCAATATCCAAACGTGGGGGAGTGTTAGGGATGGACAGGGCAGTCACCACCTGCCCACCTACCCCTCTGCCCATGGGATACCGACATATTCGCCGATCTCCGCATACCCGAGCACCATTCTCGCGTATTTGGAAACAACTCCTAACCCCCTTGGACCCCACCCCTTCGGAGTGATAGGCTAGGCTAAGAGCAACCGAGAAGGCACGACGAACCGTCACCTCATCCCTAGTTCTTCCTTTATTCATACTAAGTCGATGAACGATGAAGAACAACGATGAACATATCGAGAACATAACACATAAACTATATGCTAGTTCATATATCATGATCATAACATGACCAAGACTATACTCTAGTTCATATGCATTGCTATATAAATAAGATAAGAACTTGAACTTGGAAGAGAACTGCATTGTATTCATACCGAGGTGTTCCTTCTTCTCCCAAGGATACAAACTCTCCTTGCTAGCTCTTGCCTTGCTCTAATACTAAAACTAATCTAAAGAATACAAGTGAGAGGTGAGATAAATGGCTCCAAATGATGGTGTTTGTGTTGAATGAGAGTGCACCATCTATTTATAGTTGAACTAGGACGGTTTGGCGTCTCTAAACTTGGAAGGAGGTGAAACCGTCCTTGGGAAACCGCCTAGAGCACCGCTACTGGAGACTGGGCCCGGGAGGCCCCACCAGGGGACGGCCTCACCTGGGGCGGTCGGTCCCCTGGCTAGGCCCGCTGGCCACCGCCTTCGGGTGGTTGGTTGCTCCCTGAGCCTGGACCATCCCACGGTTATGGATGGATCCAGTTCAGTTCTTAGGTAGGCTTTCTCGTTTGGTTTGCGCCTTTTCTGAATACACTTTTCGGTAGTGCGCTTTCTTGTGAATTTTATGTATTTTCACGTGTCAGACCTGCAAGTTACATATACAACAAAACTCGTGGAAAGGTTAGATAAAAGTTCTACTTTCTATTTGTTTTAGTATTAAAATGATGTTGTATTTTAGTTGCTAAGGACCGCCAACAACTCCCCCACACTTGGTCCATTGCTCGTCCTCGAGTAAAGTTCTAAAGACCAAATGGGTTCATCTTTCTTGTCAAAAGAGTCTGCATACAGGATATTCCAAGCTTCACCTGGATTTATGAACTTCAAAGTGTCTACCGAATCACCTTGAGTAATTGAAAAAAATGGAATAGCTTGGAATCAAATCCTCTTACTCTTGTCCTTGCATAGAGACTTGGGTTTTTGCAAGATTTTGAAAACATAAAGATAGCTTGTGTTCCTTGAATGATTCTCTTAAGTCACTCATTTTTTTGTAAGTGGTTCCTCACCAAGGCATGAAAAGGTGATGCCTTCACCTTGATCATCCTACCTCTAAGAAGGCTTATCAAGTGCCAAAAAGTATGACAATGATAACCCGAGAGAGAAAAACCCAAGTCAACAGAGAATCACTCATGAAAGCCTAAGTGGTTAGCAAAATCCTTTCAATAAAGACTATGCTCCTTCCCAAAGCAGCAGAAAGTAATACCATAATCGACAATTTGTAGAGTGCCCAAGACTTGGATGGTCAAAAGACGAAATCCAAGTTCGTGCACAGGGGCAACTCGGCTCCAACCAACATCTTCGAAAATGGTATTAAATTCGACGTCCATACCTGTCTGCTGGAGAAAGTGTGGGTCGAAGGCCGGTGTATGCAGGAACTCGCGTTCCTTGAGGAGGTTGTATGCTTGCATCACCCGCTCGCTCTAAAGATACAAATGAGAGGTGTGAGGTAGATGACTCCAAAATGTTGTGTGTGTTGAATGGAGCACCATCTATTTATAGTTGAACTAGGACGGTTTGGCGTCTCTAAATTTGGAAGGAGGTGAAACCGCCCTTGGGAAACCGCCTAGAGCACCGCCACCGAAAACTGGGCCTGGGAGGCCTCACCAGGGGGGCAGTCGGTCCTAGGGGCGGTCGCACCCCTGACTGGGGCCGCTAGCCACCGCCTTCTGGTGGTCGGTTGCTATCTGGGCATGGGCCTCTCCCGTGGTTACAGATGGATCCAATTCAGCTTTTTGAGGTGGGCTTTCTTATTTTCTTGGTTTGCGCATTTGCGGAATACGTCATTTGCTTTTGCGCTTTTTCCATGATGTTGTGTATTTCCACTTGCTACACCATTAAACCTGCAAAACATGAATACTAGGGGTACAAGTGGAACTTGTTAGTAGTAAAGTCATATGTGTTAGAATATGTTTGTCTTTCTTCTTTTTAGTCTGAATTAGCGGCATAAAAGTGATCCATAAGGACCGCCAACAATGGTAAAGGATCGTGAAAGGGAGAAGTGTGCCTAATTATTCGTGCAGTAGGTGCATTCTAAAGATACTCAAGATGATGTTCAACACCGAAGGCTTCAGCGACTTTTCTTAGCTTAAGATTGAACTTGAAGCGGAAACTATTAACGTCATCGCTATGGTTCCTAATCTCTGTGTTCTTGGTCTCTATGTCGTCTTCTAAAGTCCTTAGAAAAGCATGTAAGCTAGCATGTTTAGCTATGAGGTCATTGATGATGCTAGAGTCATCTTCATTGTCACTGCTTTCGTACTGTCCTGCACGACGTTTGATGGATGACTGTGGTAAATGCCTTCTAATTCTAGGAAAGGTCCTAGCGGATGCTGCCTTTTTGGCCGAAAGTGCAAGCTTGCTAGCCGACTTTTCACCAGTACGCTTGCTAGGCCCACTACCGCTAGGGGTCTTCCTCTTGAGGCCTAGAAAACTGGTAGGATGGGTAGCAGCGGTCTTCTTCTTGGCGCCACCTTCGGGTGCATGAGAGTGTGTTGGCAAGATCGCTAAAGGCTTCTCCTTCATAACACGGGCTTCTTCCCTTACTAATGGACTCTCTTCGTAAGGTGCTATGTCTAGGTTTGCTATGGCCTTTGGAGCGTTGATCAGTGAAAGGGCGTAGCTAGACATGGTCGGCACTTCAAGATGGGAGAGCTTAGCAAGCTTTGCAAGAGGGAGAAGAAAAAGGTTAGTGTGAGGAAAAGAGAGACCTAAAGGGGTTTAAATAGGTGCTACCGAGGTCTCTAGCAAGGAAACAACTTGATCGTAACCAAGGTCGTGATGCTGGAGTGATCAGAGGGAGGTACGAAAAAGATCGGCGCTGATTGGCCTAGCTATGGGGGCAGCCGGTCCCGGGGGCGGTCGGTCCCCTGGGTCCACCAGCCAGCCTTTACTTTTTGGCCAGGTGCCATGCTGACTGTGTAGATCTCTATCCTGGTTACGATCAGGCTTGATGCACGGTGGATTAGTGTGATGATGTGCAATAGAGTGTAAGATATGATTGATATTTATAAAAATATGTTTTAAGATCACAATATCATGCATTTATAAAGGAATATTCCTATGATCTCAAAGATTCATGTTTATGAAAGGAAATAATCATAGGGTCATTTTAGTCAAAACATAAAAGCAACACTAGCATCAAGCACGCATATATTTATTATATATATGTATATTTTTACTTGTATTTATTATTATTATTATTATTATTATTATTATTATTATTATTATTATTATTATTATTATTATTTTAGAGGAATCACTCAGGCATTTATTGGAAAACTTGATAAATATTTATTTAAAGTAAAAATTGAGAATAACGTACCGATTTACCTTCAGCAAGGGCTCAGCTTTGTAAATCCGTTTGAGCAGGACTTTTCTCCCTTCATTGATTGCTAAATGATGGTACATCTGTCTTGGGAGAAATACACGGTTGTACCTGCTTGGGCCTCCATACCTTCTGAGTAGTTTGGGGTGGTGTGGTAGTATGTTCAACTTTTTCTTTAGGTTTCCACACCGATTTCTTTTATGAAGGCTTGGGGATTTCTTCTCTCTTTTTAGGAGCCATTTTGTTTTTCTGCTCCTTATTTATATTTCTTTTAGGAGCCGCCTTTTCTTTTGGCTCCGGCTTTTTCTTTGATTCTTTTGAGATTTTTGATATGTTTTTCAAAAGCTGAGGCTGAATCTCTACCTCCTTGATGCCTTGGGGGTTCGGCCCATATCGAATGCGTATCATGTTGCATTCTTCCTGACGGCGAGGCTTGAATTCAAATTTTTCTTCTTGTCCATTGATATTGAAGCGGATTTCTCCAGCTCCAACATCAATTTGAGCTCTGGCCGTACTCAAGAATGGCCTTCCCAAGATAAGTGGTGTTTCTTTGGTAAACTCCATGTTGAGCACCACAAAATCCACTGGGACGTAATACCCTATTTTGACAGGGATATCTTGTGCTATCCCTGCTGGGTACCGAATCGAGGAATCAGCCAACTGGAGTGTCATGTTGGTGGGCTCCAGGTTGGTGAAATTCAGTCTATCAAAGACTGATTTCGGCATGACGTTTACGCTCGCCCCAAGATCGCATAAGGCGTGGTTGTAACACCCGAAAAATTGCATTCTTTTAAATAGTGGGAATTTATTTAATTATGCAATTAGTTGATCATTCCAATATAGGGAAATAATAATTTTTCTCAAATATAAAATCAAACTTAGGTCATACGCATGTATGATGCATTCATGCTGGAGCATTTCTTCTTTGTACTGTTGTAGATTATTTGAATCTCTCAAATATTTCAAAACCCAATTTGAAAATCCTTTTGGAAAATGGAAAGGAAATAGAGCAGAGCCCTTCCCCTCTCCTTTCTGGCCCGAGCAGCAGCTTGGCCTGTTTTCCACTCCCTGGCCAGCAGACCCAGGTCGGATGGCCCGAGGATAGCTCGGCCGACCTGCTCCCTTCCTTTCCCCTTACCCCATCTGACTGACGAGTGGGACCCACGGGTCAGCCCTTCCTTCTCCACCTCCCCCGCCGCGCGATCAGAGACGCCGCTGTCGTGTTCATCCACCGCGGCCGAACGCGCACGAAGCGCCCCTCTGCCGTGACTGCCAGCCCGACCCCAGCGCTCGGCGCTACCGATCTGTGGACCCATAGAACAGCCCCTCCCCTGTTTTCCTCTGCTGCTCGCCGAGAGTCCGACGCGGGCAAGAGAGAAAACGGCCGAAGCCGAGTTCGTCGCCGCACCGAGAGTCCGTATCAGAGAAGAAACGGCCGAAGCCGATTTCTCCGCTTTTCGAGTTTGTTTCAATCTCCGAGATTGTCTCACACCTCGAGAGTATTTAAACAGCGCCACACCCCCCGTAGCCATCACCTAACCCTAGCCGCCTCTTCTCGCCGCCATTGCCGAGCTCCCGCGAGAACCGAGCAGCCGCCGCCGCGAGCAATTAGCTCGATTCGCCACCAATTCCTCTCGGTAAGCCTTTGAGGAGCTCCGCTGTGATCTTGAAGAAGTTCCTGAGCACTTTCCCCTTCGATTTGTGCACTGACACGCCTCCGCCGCCGTTGCAGAGATCCACCGTCCGCCGGATCACGCCGTGAGCTATCTCCGAGTCGATTTCCGACCCTCCCATTACCCTAGGTGAGCTTGCGACGCTCTTCCCGATCTATGGGTACCCTTCCCGACCTATTTCATGCACCGAAGGCCGAGTTCACCTTCTTCGGCGGCCCTCTGGCCATGGCGCCGCCGTCGGCCTCTGTTTTCCGGCCGAGAGCACCGCCACCCCTCCTCTCTGTTAATCTGATCCGCCGATTTTGAATCGGACGGCCGAAGAGCAGCCCATACCGATTCGGCCGGCGTTTTGCGAATAACCCCCTGTAGTTTTTAATGCTTAGCTCGCAGCCCTTAGCGTGTTCAGTAGATTGCGTTTGAAGGCGTATTTATTTTCGGTATATATGAAAATGTGTTTTCAGATTTGAATTCAAAATTGTTTCATTTATAATTTCCACGTTTTAGTTCCGAGTTGAACGATTCAAATTGCGTTAGATTCGTAATTTCATAATCTATCTGATGGTACCACTGTTTAATATATTTTCAACTTTTAAAACTCGAGATTATATTTAATCTATTATTATTCTATTATAAATCTTGTAAAATTCATATCTTCCTCGTTTTAAATCCGATTTGCGCAAACTTTATATTGATGTGATCGTAGCAACGTGTAGATTTGTTTTATAACCTTTGCAATTTATTTTCTCTCTGTTGGTGTACTGTTCTAATGAAAACTCTTGTTTAAATGCATGATTGCCCCTGTATGCGTGTGTGTTGTTATGATGGATCGAGTATAGACGGTGAGCTTTACGTGGGTGATCAAGATCAGTACTGCAACAACCCGGATCACCAGGAGTTTGCTGATCAAGGCAAGTGTTAGCATGGATCGTCCTTGTTGTCCTAATCACCAAATAAATAATTACATTTGCATGTGTCTTCCTTGTTAACCATAGTTACTTCCTAGTTTTGTTATCCTGTTCCTTGCTACCTATGGGATTATGCATGTGGTAATTGATGCTAGTGCGTTATTGATATCATGATCATGTGAACTTGATTAATTGAATATGCAATAAAGATTAAAAGATGCCTTTTTAGCAACATGGAACTACGGGATTCGAGCATAGTTTTGTGATGCTCAAAATCCTTCACCTTTGATAATGATCTGTAAGTATGACACCGGGATTGACAGTGCAACTATGAGGGCTACATGGCTCTGGTTTTAGCTCAGTATGAGGACCTTTTCTAGCTTGTTAGAGGTGACCGAAAGGCGCAAGAGGGGCTTTGACGACTCGGGTATAGTGCGGCCTCTGTCCATATGTGTATAACCTGCGTGACCTTGTGCCATATGGAAGGGGGGCTCTACATCTGCTTGCCGAGGGAAACCTCACGGCCCTAACATGTTAGACGAACCTTTGAAAGGCTTCATAGTGAAACCCTGCTCTCTCACCTTGGTAGTGTTATGGGAGTAATTAACCCGAGCAGATGGGAATCACGGCTTATAGTGAAAGTGCACAACCTCTGCAGAGTGTAAAACTGGTATACTAGCCGAGCTCACGGTCAAGAGCGGCCTTGGACGTCTTATGGAGTAGTTATTCTTTTGGGGTGATGTTTACTTGTTGCTTATCTATTTATTGCTACTCATTAATTATGTTTACTATGATCATGAGAATGGGCATATTAACTTGTTGCTGTCCAACTGCATAAAAGATGATTAAATAAAAGCAACCTGCTGTAAAACCGTGTCAACCTTTTTGAGCCTCATGAACCCATGCTAGTCTTGTTGAGTACGACATGTACTTACGCTTATTTATTTTTCATTACTTGGTTAAAAATCCCGGATGGGTAACAGTGGTGATAGTGATGAGGACTACCCAGAGGACTACTAGACTTGTGCTTCACCAGTCGACGTCCCTGTGCTATGGAGCTGCCGCGAGAGTTATCTTTATTTCCCGCTGTGTAATGACTTTGATATTATTCGCTATGTATTAAACATTGGTTATGATACAATTTATGTAATTTGTTGGCTTATGTGTGTGACTGATCTCTGGGCGCACATAAGATTATGCATCCCATTTTATCCTTAAAATTGGGTGTGACAAATTGGTATCAGAGCCGTGTTGACTGCAGGACGCAAGCCTAGCTAGCACTGGATAGCCTTAGCTTTATTATCTCTTTTTACTTGTTATATTAATTTGCTACAAGTTTTTGCTGGTATCCTACCCTTGTCCATTGCAAAATTTTGACGTAATCTTAATTCTTGTAGATGGCCAACCTTAAACGCACTGTTCGCAAGCGTGTCAGCCACCTAAGAGGTACCTGCAGCGCTTCATCTCTGGCGGACGTGTTTCCCGACCAGAGGTACCCGTGGAGGACGTACCAGTGGAGGAGCCCAGTGAAGAGCCCTTGGAAAACAGCTCTGAAGACGTACCTATGGAGGACCCTCAGAAAGATGACCCCGAGAAGGTGGTGCCGCAGAGTGATCAAGATTGTGCTGGCGACCCTGACGACGGAGATGATGGAGGCAACTCGGATGACTCCGACGACCCCGAAGACGATGGCGACGATGATGGAGACCAAGGTGGAAAACCCTGGGTGGGAATGATTCACTATGATCATCATGGTGATGACTACTACCACCCGCTGCTTCTCGACTTGGTGCGCCGTTTCTACCCCAACGCCTCGGTGCTGTACAAGACGGAGTACTGGAAGCACCTTGACTACGCCGCCTACTATGAGACGAGGGTGTACATCAAGGAGGGAAGCCAGGTGAAGAACATCCACTATGCTGTCTCCATTCGACTCTCCAAAGCTGCCGCCATCAAGGATGCTGCACGACAAGCTCTTATGGTGCATCGCCATGAGAATTGGGACATCATCAAGTGGGAGATGCACCGCTACCTTCCCCGCCGTCGGAGTGGCCAAGCTAACTGCAGTATCGCCGGTCCACTTGGAGAAGTGAACGCCCGACTCCACGCTGCTTTGGAATGTTTGGCTCAGACCAACACTTTTCTGGACCAGACACTGGATGAGCTGAACACCAGGACTGAAGCTAACTATAAGCTCAGCCGGGAAGTGGATGGGTTGAACAGGCAACTCGGTGTTGGACCCCCTCCGCCATCACCAAGGTGTCCAGCTGAATCACCGCCAAGGAACCGAGCAGACCATGGAGATGCTCACACCCGCACCGACATCGACCCTTAGAGGAGTTACCCCCAGTCAGTAACAAAAGACGCTAGAAGCGCAAGTTGAGTCAAGTCGAGTCTAGTTCGTGTCTTGTGAACTTTTGTGCTAGATTGCTTTTCCTTATGAACAATGCTTGATTTGGAGTTTGTAATGAGTGTTGAGATTGTGGGCATGTCCGCAAATCTCTTTATATAAGGTTTGAATTAATGCATAATAGTTTGGGTTGATTATCTCAGTTTCCAGCAGTGCTGTTTTTCCGACCTCTCTGCCTTAGTAATTTTTCCTATTTAATTATATACGACCAAAAATCATGAGAAATTTTGTGAAATACTAGACCTCTGTAGTTTTCTTTGGCCGCAAGAATCATCTCAATATCAGTTACGGTTTGGGAGAAACAAATGTCACAAGTCAAAGTTGCTGCGCTGTCTGTTACTCTGAAACAGTTTCGAATCAAATCTATTTTTGATAAACTTAACGACAGAATCTGGAGAGATGGTCTGAATAAAAGTTGTAGATATTTTCTCGTGCTTTCCAACCATGTATAGCATGTCTCTGTTTGACTTTGGAAACTCCAGATATGACTGTTTTTCTACTCTGTCATTGTTGGATCGCACCCAGAATTTCCTGTTCTAGTATTTTAAGTGTTATTTCAATGGAAAAGAATTCTAAACCTCACTTCAATGATTTGAATAGCAGATGGCTCACACTAGGAGGAACCCAAGGGGTGATGGTACCTCTGAAGAAAATGCTAATCCACCACCACCTCCGCCACAGCCTAACATGGAGCAGCTGATGATGATGCAAACACAGCTGATGCAGCAGATGGCCCAGAACATTCAACTGCTGCAGCGAAGCAGTGGCAACGGGAATCCACCTCCACCACCTCGTGACAAGAGAAGCGAATTCTTGAAGGGACGCCCGCCCACCTTCGATCATTCCAGTGATCCTCTCCAAGCTGATGATTGGCTGCGTGCAATAGAAAGGCAGCTAGAGATCGCCCAATGCAACGACGTCGAGAAGGTTCTCTATGCATCTGGGCAGTTGCAGGGAGCTGCTCTGGATTGGTGGGAGTCTTTCCGTTTTGGACGTGCTGACCCCATCTCTTGGCAGCAATTCCGTGAGGGGTTCCGCAATCATCATGTGCCTGCAGGGTTGATGAAGCTGAAGAAGAAGGAATTTCTTTCTCTGAAGCAGGGAGGAATGCTAGTTGCCGAGTACCGTGACAAGTTCATCCAATTGTCGCAGTATGCTCCAAAAGAGGTTGAAGATGATGCCAAGAAGCAAGAGCTCTTCTTGGAAGGACTGAATGATCACCTCCAGTACCAGTTGCTCTCTCACACTTTCGCCAACTTCCAACAGTTGGTGGACAAAGCTTTGATCATCGAGAGCAAGCGCCGTGAGATAGATGAGAAGAAGAAGAGGAAGTTTCAAGGGCAGTCGTCAGGAAGCAACAGCCGCTTCCGCAACAACCAGCAGCAGCCTCAGCAGCAACAACGTTTCCAGGGACAGTCTGGATTCAAGAACAAATTCCAGAATCAACAATGTTCCCAGAACCAGCAGCGTTCCCAGTACCAGCAACAAGGTGGTAACCAGGCACCACAACTGACTGCTCCCAACAACATCCCAGTGAAGAATGGTGCCCCCAACAAGTGTTTCCGCTGTGGCAAGGAAGGACACTTGTCCTACAATTGTCCTGAGAAGCAGAATCCCCAAGCCTCCCAGAAGCAGAACAACCAGTAGAGAGTGCCACCTCGCACCGGAAAGGTGAACCATGTGTCGGTTGATACGGCACAGGAGACTCCAGAGGTCATGATGGGTACGTTCAATATCGACTCCATCCCCGCTACAGTTCTTTTTGACTCTGGTGCTTCGCATACTTTCATTTCGCACACATTCGTTAGAAAGCATGGTATTCCCCTTAGTGTCATGAAACATCCTATTATGGTTTCTTCTCCGGGTGGTGCTATGCAAGCTATTCTTCAGTGTCTCCCGATTACTGTCTCATTAAGGGAGGTAGAATTTGAGATAACCCCTACTGTGCTAAATACTGCCGAAATTGATCTTATCCTGGGTATGGATTGGATGATGAAGAATGACATCAATATAAAGTGCAAGGAGAAGGTCGTGACTATCACTACCCCGAAGAGAGATGAGGTCAGAATTGAGGTTGTTTTGCAAGTTCAACAGAAAGCCACAGTACATCAGCTCAGAGAAGAAGTGCAGCCGGATAACTCAGTGGTGGATGAGTTTGAAGATGTGTTTCCAGATGAGTTACCAGGTATGCCTCCTGACCGTGATATTGAATTTATCATTGAGTTGTTACCTGGTACTGCACCTATAGCTAAACGTCCATATAGAATGGGAGTTAAAGAATTAGAAGAACTTAAGAAACAAATCAAAGAACTGTCAGAAAAAGGTTTCATTCGTCCTAGTTCTTCACCTTGGGGAGCCCCGGTTATTTTTGTTGATAAGAAAGATGGTAGTCAAAGGATGTGTGTTGATTATCGATCACTGAATGAGGTCACCATTAAGAACAAGTATCTGTTGCCTAGAATTGATGACTTATTTGATCAGTTGAGAGGTGCTTGTGTGTTTTCCAAAATTGATCTCCGTTCAGATTATCATCAGTTGAAGATTCGTGACTCTGACATACCTAAGACTGCATTCACTACTCGGTATGGATTGTATGAGTATACGGTAATGTCTTTTGGTTTGACTAATGCACCTGCCTACTTCATGTATCTGATGAACAAGGTATTCATGGAATTCTTGGATAAGTTTGTTGTGGTGTTCATTGATGATATCTTAATCTACTCCAAGAATGAAGAAGAGCATGCCGAGCATCTGAGATTGGTTTTGCAGAAGCTCAGAGAAAACAAGCTGTATGCCAAGCGAAGTAAGTGCGAGTTCTGGTTGAGAGAAGTTGCTTTTCTAGGACATATTGTGTCCAATGGTGGAATTTCTGTAGATCCAAGCAAAGTGGCAGACGTGTTGAATTGGAAACCGCCAACTGATGTGACTGGCATTCGTAGTTTTCTTGGTTTAGCTGGTTACTACCGAAGGTTCATTGAAGGATTCTCCAAGCTTGCGAAGCCAATGACTTCGTTGCTAGAGAAGAATGCCAAGTTTGTGTGGTTTGAGAAGTGTCAAGCTAGTTTTGAAGAATTGAAGAAGAGATTGACAACAGCGCCAGTGTTGGTTTTGCCGGACCTAAGTAAGAAGTTCTCTATCTATTGTGATGCTTCCCGCCTAGGTCTTGGTTGTGTTCTCATGCAAGAAGGAAGAGTCGTAGCATATGCATCGAGACAGCTGAGGAAGCATGAGTTGAATTATCCTACTCATGATTTGGAGCTAGCAGCTGTGGTTCACGCTCTGAAGTTATGGAGGCATTATCTGATTGGTCATAAGTGTGACATCTATACAGATCATAAGAGCTTGAGGTATATCTTCACCCAGTCAGAGTTGAATTTGAGGCAACGTCGTTGGTTGGAATTGATAAAGGATTATGATTTGGAAGTGCACTATCATCCTGGTAAAGCAAATGTTGTAGCAGATGCTCTTAGTAGAAAGAGTTATGCTAATGAGATTCGAGCAACCACTATACCCGCAGAGTTGTGTGCAGAGATGGAGTGTCTTAACTTGGGAATTGTGATCAATGCTGTTGAGATGGAAGTTGAACCCACACTAGAGCAAGAGATACAAAAGGCTCAGTTGGAAGATGAGAAGCTCAAAGAAATAGCAGAGAACATTGTGGTTGGAAAATCACCCGGATTCAGGCTAGATGAGAATGGAACCTTATGGTTTGGAAAGAGACTCTGTGTACCTGAAGTGAAATTCATCCGAGACGCTATACTGCGTGAAGCTCATGAGTCAGCATATTCTATACACCCAGGAAGTACCAAGATGTATTTGGATCTGAAGGAAAAATATTGGTGGGTTGGACTGAAGCATGATGTAGCGGAATATGTGGCTATCTGTGATACTTGTCAGAGAGTTAAAGCTGAACACCAGAGACCTGCAGGATTGCTACAACCACTAAAGATACCTGAGTGGAAGTGGGAAGAAGTCGGTATGGACTTCATAGTTGGATTGCCACGTACTCAGAGAGGTTATGATTCAATCTGGGTAATTGTGGATCGACTGACTAAAGTAGCTCATTTCCTTCCAGTCAAGACCACTTATGGAGGTCCTAGACTAGCAGAGTTGTATATGGAGAGAATAGTGTGTCTGCATGGAGTTCCAAAGAAAATTGTGTCTGATAGGGGCACTCAATTCACCTCACATTTCTGGCAAAAGATACATGAGTCTCTAGGTACTAAGCTGAATTTCAGTTCTGCATATCATCCTCAAACCGATGGTCAAACTGAACGGATTAATCAGATTTTGGAAGATATGTTGAGAGCTTGTGCTTTACAGTATGGAACAAGTTGGGATAAGAGTCTGCCGTATGCGGAGTTCTCTTATAATAATAGTTATCAGAAAAGTCTCAAGATGGCACCCTTCGAAGCATTGTATGGACGCAAGTGCAGGACACCCTTGTTTTGGAATCAAACTGGAGAAAGTCAAGTGTTTGGACCGGATGTGTTGAGAGACGCAGAGGAGCAAGTCCAGACAATAAGAGAGAACTTGAGAATAGCACAATCTAGACAGAAGAGCTATGCGGATACACGGAGAAGAGAACTAGCTTTTAATGTAGGAGACTATGTATACCTTAAAGTGTCCCCGATGAGAAGTGTGAAAAGGTTCAACAGCAAAGGAAAATTGGCACCAAGGTATATTGGTCCTTTTAAAATCCTAGAGAGACGTGGAGAAGTGGCATATCAGCTAGAACTTCCAGAAAATTTGTCCGGTGTGCATGATGTGTTCCACATATCTCAGTTGAGAAAGTGTTTGAGAGTACCGGAAGAGCAGGTTCCTGTCGAGGAAATAGTTTTCAAGAAGGGTCTCACCTATGAGGAACATCCAGTGAAAATTTTGGAAACCGCAGAAAGAGTTACAAGAAGCCGAGTGATAAAGATGTGCAAGGTGCAGTGGCATCGGTACTCTGAGGAAGAAGCTACTTGGGAAAGAGAGGAAGATCTCAGAGAAAAGTACCCGGAGTTGTTTGAGTAAGCACCAACTGAATCTCGAGGACGAGATTATTTTTAAGGGGGGTAGAATTGTAACACCCGAAAAATTGCATTCTTTTAAATAGTGGGAATTTATTTAATTATGCAATTAGTTGATCATTCCAATATAGGGAAATAATAATTTTTCTCAAATATAAAATCAAACCTAGGTCATGCGCATGTATGATGCATTCATGCTGGAGCATTTCTTCTTTGTACTGTTGTAGATTATTTGAATCTCTCAAATATTTCAAAACCCAATTTGAAAATCCTTTTGGAAAATGGAAAGGAAATAGAGCAGAGCCCTTCCCCTCTCCTTTCTGGCCCGAGCAGCAGCTTGGCCTGTTTTCCACTCCCTGGCTAGCAGACCCAGGTCGGATGTCCCGAGGACAGCTCGGCCGACCTACTCCCCTCCTTTCCCCTTACCCCATCTGACTGACGAGTGGGACCCACGGGTCAGCCCTTCCTTCTCCACCTCCCCCGCCGCGCGATCAGAGACGCCGCTGTCGTGTTCATCCACCGCGGCCGAACGCGCGCGAAGCACCCCTCTGCCGTGACTGCCAGCCCGACCCCAGCGCTCGGCACTACCGATCTGTGGACCCACAGAACAACCCCTCCCCTGTTTTCCTCTGCTGCTCGCCGAGAGTCCGACACGGGCAAGAGAGAAAACGGCCGAAGCCGAGTTCGTCGCCGCACCGAGAGTCCGTATCAGAGAAGAAACGGCCGAAGCCGATTTCTCCACTTTTCAAGTTTGTTTCAATCTCCGAGATTGTCTCACACCTCGGGAGTATTTAAACAGCGCCACACCCCCCGTAGCCGTCACCTAACCCTAGCCGCCTCTTCTCGCCGCCATTGCCGAGCTCCCGCGAGAACCGAGCAGCCGCCGCCGCGAGCAATTAGCTCGATTCGCCATCAATTCCTCTCGGTAAGCCTTTGAGGAGCTTCGCTGTGATCTTGAAGAAGTTCCCGAGCACTTTCCCCTTCGATTTGTGCACTGACACGCCTCCGCCGCCGTTGCAGAGATCCACCGTCCGCCGGATCACGCCGCGAGCTATCTCCGAGTCGATTTCCGACCCTCCCATTACCCTAGGTGAGCTTGCCACGCTCTTCCCGATCTATGGGTACCCTTCCCGACCTATTTCATGCACCGAAGGCCGAGTTCACCTTCTTCGGCGGCCCTCTGGCCATGGCGCCGCCGTCGGCCTCCGTTTTCCGGCTGAGAGCACCGCCACCCCTCCTCTCTGTTAATCTGATCCGCCGATTTTGAATCGGACGGCCGAAGAGCAGCCCATACCGATTCGGCCGGCGTTTTGCGAATAACCCCCTGCAGTTTTTAATGCTTAGCTCGCAGCCCTTAGCGTGTTCAGTAGATTGCGTTTGAAGGCGTATTTATTTTCGGTATATATGAAAATGTGTTTTCAGATTTGAATTCAATATTGTTTCATTTATAATTTCCACGTTTTAGTTCTGAGTTGAACGATTCAAATTGCGTTAGATTCGTAATTTCATAATCTATCTGATGGTACCACTGTTTAATATATTTTCAACTTTTAAAACTCGAGATTATATTTAATCTATTATTATTCTATTATAAATCTTGTAAAATTCATATCTTCCTCGTTTTAAATCCGATTTGCGCAAACTTTATATTGATGTGATCGTAGCAACGTGTAGATTTATTTTATAACCTTTGCAATTTATTTTCTCTCTGTTGGTGTACTGTTCTAATGAAAACTCTTGTTTGAATGCATGATTGCCCCTGTATGCGTGTGTGTTGTTATGATGGATCGAGTATAGACGGTGAGCTTTACGTGGGTGATCAAGATCAGTACTGCGACAACCCGGATCACCAGGAGTTTGCTGATCAAGGCAAGTGTTAGCATGGATCATCCTTGTTGTCCTAATCACCAAATAAATAATTACATTTGCATGTGTCTTCCTTGTTAACCATAGTTACTTCCTAGTTTTGTTATCCTGTTCCTTGCTACCTATGGGATTATGCATGTGGTAATTGATGCTAGTGCGTTATTGATATCATGATCATGTGAACTTGATTAATTGAATATGCAATAAAGATTAAAAGATGCCTTTTTAGCAACATGGAACTAGGGGATTCGAGCATAGTTTTGTGATGCTCAAAATCCTTCACCTTTGATAATGATCTGTAAGTATGACACCGGGATTGACAGTGCAACTATGAGGGCTACATGGCTCTGGTTTTAGCTCAGTATGAGGACCTTTTCTAGCTTGTTAGAGGTGACCGAAAGGCGCAAGAGGGGCTTTGACGACTCGGGTATAGTGCGGCCTCTGTCCATATGTATATAACCTGCGTGACCTTGTGCCATATGGAAGGGGGGCTCTACATCTGCTTGCCGAGGGAAACCTCGCGGCCCTAACATGTTAGATGAACCTTTGAAAGGCTTCATAGTGAAACCCTGCTCTCTCACCTTGGTAGTGTTATGGGAGTAATTAACCCGAGCAGATGGGAATCACGGCTCATAGTGAAAGTGCACAACCTCTGCAGAGTGTAAAACTGGTATACTAGCCGAGCTCACAGTCAAGAGCGGCCTTGGACATCTTATGGAGTAGTTATTCTTTTGGGGTGATGTTTACTTGTTGCTTATCTATTTATTGCTACTCATTAATTATGTTTACTATGATCATGAGAATGGGCATATTAACTTGTTGCTGTCCAACTGCATAAAAGATGATTAATTAAAAGCAACCTGCTGTAAAACCGTGTCAACCTTTTTGAGCCTCATGAACCCATACTAGGCTTGTTGAGTACGACATGTACTTACGCTTGTTTATTTTTCATTACTTGGTTAAAAATCTCGGATGGGTAACAGATGGTGATAGTGATGAGGACTACCCAGAGGACTACTAGACTTGTGCTTCACCAGTCGACGTCCCTGTGCTATGGAGCTACCGCGAGAGTTATCTTTATTTCCCGCTGTGTAATGACTTTGATATTATTCGCTATGTATTAAACATTGGTTATGATACAATTTATGCAATTTGTTGGCTTATGTGTGTGACTGATCTCTGGGCGCACATAAGATTATGCATCCCATTTTATCCTTAAAATTGGGTGTGACAGTGGTTAAATTGCTGGGTGCCAATGGAGCATGTGATCGTGGGGCACCCAGGGTCTTGTTTCTTCTCGGGTAGATGATTGAGTATAGCTGCGCTACACTCTTCTGTCAGCTTGATAACTTCTGTGGACAACAATGGTCGTTTGTTATTGATGATGTCTTTGATGAATTTAGCGTAGAATGGTATGTGCAAGACATCCATCAGCGGAACGCTGACGTGTGTCTTCTCGACCATTTCCACGAATCGGAGGAACTGCTCATCTCCGGCCTTCTTCTTCCTCTATATTCTTGTGGGGAAAGGCAGCATTGTGGTGTCCACATAGCCTTCCGGTATCGGCTCTTCTTCCGCGGATTCTTCTTGTGGTTCTGACTCTACCGATACTTCCTTGCTGTCTGGGTGCCTTTCCTGTTCTATGGTTAGGGTGTGGTGGATCACGAGTGATCTTACCCCCTCTCGTGGTCACCGAATTTAAATTCTCAATAGAACTAGCAGGTTGCATGGCAAATTTAGCAGCAGAGGCAAGCTGGGCGATCTGAGTTTCTACTCTTTTATTAAAATTTACTTGGTTTTTAACAGATAAGGATAGGCTATCAAGCTTAGCATTTATGGTTTCAAACATTTTATCATTTGAGAGAAAGCATGTTTGTAAGGTTTTCATTTATTTTAGCCTGTCCTATAATAAGATCTTTTAATGAAGGTTGGGAGGAATTGAAATTTGAATTAGAATTGAAAGAATTACCTTGGGGGAGATTCTGATTGTTCCACCCATTACCTGTTTGTTGATGTTGGCGAAATCCGTTGTTAATGTATGAAGCTTCTTCTTGGGTTTCAGGACAGTTGTTCCCCGAATGGCCAACATCTCCACAGACCTCACACGTCATGTGTGAGTCAATGGCCTGGACGGTGCCGGTGGTGGGATCGGTGGCACGTCCCTCTAGTCTCTTCATTAGTAACTCTATTTTTGCGGCAAGCAGATCCGTCTCCTTCACGGTGTGCATGTCTTTTTGTGTTTTGCGTCCTTCTCCCCAGCTTTGGTTGGCAACCATCTTCTCAATTAATGCCATGGCATTTTCGATAGTGAGGGAAAGGAACGTGCCTCTAGCAGCGGCATCTACGTGCCCCTTAGACATGGCCGTGAGGCCTTCATAGAAATTTTGGAGAACGAGCCATTCTTCCATCCCGTGGTGGGGACAGGCCCGGATGTACTCCTGGAGCCTTTCCCAAGCCTCAGGAATGGACTCGAGTGACGTTTGCTGTAAGTTAGATATCTTCCCCCGTAGAGCATTTGTTTTGCTCATGGGGAAAAACTTTGCGAGGAACACCGCGGAACATTTGCCCCACGTGTTGACTGCTTCCTTGGCTTGGTAGAACCATTGCTTCGCCTTCCCCGAGAGGGGGAAGGGAAACAAGCGGAGCCTGATGCTGTCTTGAGCGACATCTTTAATGATAATTGTTTCACATAGCTCAAGGAAGTTTTGCAGGTGTGCGTTTGCCTTCTCACTTGGCAAACCACAGAACTGGTTTGCCTGCACCATCGTGAGTAGGCCAGTGCGGAGCTCAAAGTTTCCGTTCCCGACATTGACAGCGGTCCCAACGGGCACGTTGGCAACAGCGGGGGTGGAATACTCGTGGAGTGACTTGGCCATGGTGGTAGTAGCGGATGGTGCGGAAGTGACCGATTCGTTTGCCAGCTGAGTAGCAGAAGAAGAGATGGTACGAGGCCTTCTCTTCCTTAGGAGTGCCTCTGAATCTTTAACGAAGTTTTCCGGCAGATTGAAACCGCTCATACACTATCCCGTTTTCATTCCAATAAAAAGAGGAAGAAAACAGCAAAGTTAACCTACATAAGCTATGGCTACCAATGCTTATTTTGTAATCAAAGTTTGTGCCAAAGCTAGATGTTTATATTTTCTTTTTGCCCTCCCCGGCAACGGCGCTAGAAATGCTTGTTGGCATTTCTTAGCGTTGCTACTAAAGATAAATTATAAGTCCGTCCTTAGTGATAACACTAGAAACGTGTGTTGACATTCCCAACCACTATTACATCAGAAAGGTAACCCTTGGCCCTTAATGGCGCTGGCCTAGGTAATGCAGTCTGGTAACAATACTTAGAAGTGCCTGGTTGGCCTTCCTAACAGTCATTACTTACGATATGCAAAACTGTGGCACGGCGCCGTGGGGTGCAACAAGAATTACAATCCTTAAGTAACAGTACTTAGGTACGCCAATCGATAGTTTAGTAAGAAATAAGAATAAATCTGCAAGCACATAGAACTATCATTGTATCATTTCAACCCGTGAGTATTCAGGGGTGTCGTATTTGTAATTTCCCGTAGGAGGGCAGGAAGAATGCATCTAGCTTTGGTATAAACATGATCACTTATTGAATGCATAGGTAGACATAGCATAGGCAGGGGTAAATCATAGTTCAAAGATAGTGGACACACATCTGAGCCGACCTCAAGGATAAAAGAGAAATAAAGAATAAAAGAATATATCTAATTGAGCAGGCATTGGTCATATATAACTATGCAAAGAACTGTTAGTAAACATCTAACTAGCATGTCTAGTATCAGGACGTAGGGGAGTGCTAGGGATGGACAGGGCTGTCACCACCTGCTCACCTACCCCTCTGCCCATGGGATACCGACATATTCGCCGATCTCCGCATACCCGAGCACCATGCTCACGTACATGGAAACAACTCGTAACCCCCTAGGACCCCACCTCTTCAGAGTGATAGGCTAGGCTAAGAGCAACCAAGAAGGCACGACGAACCATCACCTCATCCCTAGTTCTTCCTCTATTCATACTAAGTCGATGAACGATGAAGAACAACGATGAACATATCGAGAACATAACACATAAACTATATGCTAGTTCATATATCATGATCATAACATGACCAAGACTATACTCTAGTTCATATGCATTGCTATATAAATAAGATAAGAACTTGAACTTGGAAGAGAACTGCATTGTATTCATACCGAGGTGCTCCTTCTTCTTCCAAGGATACAAACTCTCCTTGCTAGCTCTTGCCTTGCTCTAATACTAAAACTAATCTAAAGAATACAAGTGAGAGGTGAGGTAAATGGCTCCAAATGATGGTGTGTGTGTTGAATGAGAGAGCACCATCTATTTATAGTTGAACTAGGACGGTTTGGCGTCTCTAAACTTGGAAGGAGGTGAAACCATCCTTGGGAAACCGCCTAGAGCACCGCTACTGAAGACTGGGCCCGGAAGGCCCCACCATGGGGGCGGCCGCACCCGGGGGCGGTCGGTCCCCTGGCTGGGCCCGCTGGCCACCGCCTTCAGGTGGTCGGTTGCTCCCTGGGCCTGGACCTCCCCCGCAGTTACGGATGGATCCAGTTCAGTTCTTACGTGGGCTTTCTCGTTTGGTTTGCGCCTTTTCTGAATACGCTTTCCGGTAGTGCGCTTTCTTGTGAATTTTATGTATTTCCACGTGTCAGACCTGCAAGTTACATATACAACAAAACTCATGAAAAGGTTAGATAAAAGCCCTACTTTCTATTTGTTTTAGTATTAAAATGATGTTGTATTTTAGTTGCTAAGAACCGCCAATAGTTTGGTCGGAGGTGCGTAGAAGATGCGCGAAACTGGAAGCCGCGTTGCGCAGACCGAACGGCACATAGCCACTCGGGAGGTCGTGGTCGGAGGCCCATGAAAGCGTGACTGCTCGGGGTCGTAACTCGACGATGCGTCCCCGAGGAGTGATGGTGATGGCCAGAGTCATGTCCTGGCGAAGCGGAGAAGGTTGTTGCGCCGTCGATGGGCGCTGAAAGCGATCTGCAGTCGTCTCCAAGATCTGGAGACTCTCGGACAGGCCTTGGGAGATCTGATCTATGGATCCGATCAGGTCATCGTTGTCGATGACCTTCCGGATGTAGCGTGGCAGCTTTCTTGCCGGGACGGAGGTTGCTGGAGAAGTCGGAGTAGATGCGATCTGGGCCGCATTCTGGATCTTTCCTTCACCGTCGGGACCGATGATCCAGGTGATGGATCCCACCGTAAAGATTTGGCCCGGCGTCGAGAGCTCGATGGAACTTGAAAAAATCACCTTGTTCACCATGGATCAGGAAGCACACCTCCTACCTGGCGCGCCAACTGTCGACGGAATACCGGCGATAGTCTACCGAGGCGTATGCCCAAGGTAGTAGTTTGATCGGTGAAGGTGCGCCTGAGACGAGTAAGAGCTGCACTGGAAGCGTGAGACATGAGATTTATACAAGTTCAGGCCGCCGCTAGGCGTAATACCCTACGTCATGTGTGTTGCTGTATTGTATTACTGGTAGATGAGATGTTTTGGGGGGACCCCCGGCCCGCCTTATATAGTCCGGGGGACAGGGTTACAAGTCGGTTTTACCATACATATCAGATTATAATCCTAACCGAACAAGGAAACTAATCGGCTATGTTGACGGTCGTTAAGTACCAAAAATAACCGTCAACTATAGCATGATTTGACACAAAATGAATCACAAAGCATAGTTATAGGTTTTGATTCTAACGAGTTCCACGAGTTTTGGTGTTCTCACTTGTATTGTAGGAATACGCAATTTTCCATCAATAAAGTATCTCAAATAAGCAATTGGACTGCACCATTGTGACGAGCTTGTCAAGACGATCGAAACAGACCTATCATTTGCTATATTCGGAGTTCGGAATCAAAATCTGCGGCAACATATGCACCATTGGACTGCGAGAGGCCCAAGAAGACAACACGACGAAATTGGGACCGAGACCCCGACTTTGGGCGCCGGCCGACGCCAGGGTGGGGCTAGCCGGCCCCACCATTAGGGTTTTGGCCCTCGGCTTCTGGAATCTTCCTCCCACGCTTCCTTGGCACCCAAGTAAAGCATCCCTACGTCGATCTAAGGTCGGTTTGATCCGACGGTGCACATAACATGAGACGCCGATCGATGACGTGGCGGTTCCTTGCCCCTACTCCACCACGGCCTATATAAGGACGTCCAGGCCCCCTCCAGAAGGCATTCTACACCCCGGTGCTTCGTATTCTCTACATAAATTAGGGTTATGGTTCCTCTAGTTGATCTAGTTATAATTCATCTAGTTCTAGTTCATCTAGTTATAGCAGTTAGGAGAGACTAGTTCATCTAAATCTAGTCATGTTTAGAGATTAGAGAGATAGAGTAGGAGAGTACAGATTCTGGAGGAGTTCCGGCCTATCGGCGCTTCTTCGTGGCTGTATTCTTCTGGATTCAGCTTCCTCGCCCAGAGCTGCGTTCTGAGGTACTTTTGTATTCAACTTCTAATTCAAGTAAGCATTTGTTCTTATTCGTTCTTAAGTTTGCAACTCATATTGAGTGCTTTGATCTTGGTCATTACTTGATTGAAGTAGTATTTCGTAGTGTAGGCGTGGTGCCTAGGCTAGGTTTACTTATGAATGTCTCCTGATTGGCCGGATAGTGGTAGATCGCGTAGGTGATAGCTGCGTTGAGTCCTCTATAGTCCACTTCCCGTTGATAGGATCGATAGGTGTATAAGTGTCTGGTAGGAGGGAACTCTGATTTCGCCTCTTATTCATGTCATTGCCCGGTTAGAACGATATTATTCAAAGTTTACCGGTAGTTGGAACTAGATAATCATTAGCTATTTCCTCTTTCTCGATATTATCTAGCCTAGTTGTAGGGTTAAGTTCATCGACTTGGTCATTATCACCTACTGTTCCTTATGGATACGATATTTAAAACCTCTGGGTGAAATGTGACAGCGGTATATTATATCTGTGCGCTTGCGGATATCGGAATATAATCTTATTTAATAGAGTGCAGTTAATTTATACCAACAAGTATTTCTGGCGCCGTTGCCAGGGAACGGTTTGTTGATTTTGACTTAGTTTAGCTTAATCTTGTATTATACTTTTATCTTTTCTATTTTATCCCTACCTTTTCATCATTTTATGTTCATCCTTATGGATGCTTTAAATTCCATGCTTATTTATCTATTTGGCATGCGCAAAAGCTTTGGGCCACCAAAATCTGTAGAGCCTATCATAACACCTGGCTATGAGCTACGCCCATGTCTAATTAATATGATTCGGGATAAACCCTTCTTGGGAGAAGGTAACGAAAATCTATACTTACACCTATGAGAATTCGAGCAGACCTGTGCATGCTTGCACATTGCTGGCATGTCTGATAAAACTTTAAGGTGGAAGCTTTTACCGTTCTCTTTGATCGAAAGAGCTAAACATTGGTATAATCGAGCCGTAGGAAGTATGCGAGGTGATTGGGAAACTTTATGCTCTAAATTTTGTTTATATTTCTTTCCCATCCATAGAGTAGCTAAACTTCAAAAGGAGGTTCTAACTTTTAGGCAACTAGAACAAGAATCTCTTCGTACATTGTGGGATCGTTTTAATGAACTTGTTACATCTGACCCTGACCTTGGTTTTTCGGACCCCGTACTTATTCAACATTTTTATTTGGGTCTTATCAAGAATTCTAGGGAATCCCTTGATTTATCCTCTGAAGTAACCTTTCCTTATTTACCTATAAGTAAAGCAAGAGCAATGATTAACAAGATTGCTCTAGCTAATTCCGAGCTCCACGAGGAAGAGAAAGAATCATACCCCGAACATGCAGAGGAAGTTTTGGTAGATAAAACACAACTATTCCAATCCCAAGATTTAGCTATCAATTCTAAACCATCGAAACCCCACTTTGATGATTTAGACTTCCAATTAGCTAAGATGCTCGTAAATCAATGTAAATCAGATCTTCTTAGAAGAGCATCTTGGAAAAAATGTCGTCAACTTCATTTCCCCCCTGAAAGACATTGGGAAGAATGCAAGGATGGCATGTCTAGTGATGCCATAGAAGGAGAGCCAAGCCACTTAGGAATCAATTCAACCTTCTCCCCTTCTATGCTCACATTAAATGTCTCATCTGAACCCAAATCTAAACCCATCCTTGACTCTAATGATCCTTCTTCTACTCTCTCTCCTAAATCTCATAATGACCTTAAGATCCCATTAAGACATCCGAAGAATAGGAGTCATGAAGATTATTGGAATGATCAAGAAGAGCTACGACAATGGCAGGAATGCATAGAACATATTAGAAACACATATGCTATTGTCAAAAAATGGATGGAAGAGGACAAAGCCTTAGTGCTAGCATCTAAACTTGGTCTAGATTCAAATGGTGAGCTTAAATAAATTTCTGTAGTAAACATAACTCATCCAAATTTAGAGAAAGCCTTAGACGAGACCAAACTTAGAGACACCAATCCATGGGAAATCCTAGAAAATAAAACATCCAATGAATGTCGTAGACATGAAATAATAGAGACAAACTTGTTGCCTATAGACATCCATGAAAAAACACCCTTGGAGTTTGAAAAGGGAGATTATATCGATGAGCATGGTAATTACTTCATTAACACCTCATCAGTTCCATGCTCATATGAGAAATCTCTTGAATCAATTGGTCTCTCTAACATTATCACACACGAGATCATCAACCCTCTCATTCTACCTGTTCATAAATTTTTCGAAAGGGTGGTTGTAGATGCATATGTTTATCATAAATATTGTAGATCTCGTTGTAATCTTGATATAGGTGCACACAGACTGATGTTCTAGAGGAAACCACCCCATGAACTTAAAGCACAATAATTAAAAGGTTTCCCAAGAATAACTTTGTGTCCTAAAATAACCACTCTTGAGAAATGAATTGAGCTTGCACCTTTAATTTTACTATAATGCCCTTGTGATTGAGCATAGAATTATAATTATGAAAATATTCCTTTGGGTATTTTTGTCGCCAACCATTTCAGGTTTGAAGTAGAAGAGTAACAACGCAAGGTATGTCCAACCAATCATCACGCAATATTGAATTATATCCATCCAAGTTTAACTTTGCTTTGCAAAATTCCAGCTTAGGGGAATGGGCTTAATTAGAAAATCTTATGTTGCTAGTATTGATTGTCTCTACCTTTCTAATCCATGTTCAATTGTTCGCCTTTTCGTCTCTAAATGAATAAATCTCTATAAGTGCTTTCATGCCACTTTTGTTTGCCATAATAAGATTTGGTTTGGAAGTACTGCAAATACTTCCATTGGCATTTAAATTGAGCGTGGTGCTCAGGTTAAAAATGCCTTCCTTAATTAAAACTAGACATGGAGTTTGGTTTGGTTATTGAATTAGAAATTGCTGTAGTAGACATTGGATATTTTGTTGGACTAACCCCTACAGGAAACTTTCACAATTAATCTGGGTTAGTCATGAGGTGAATTCGAATCAGAGATGAGACAGGGCACATGCTAAACTTCAATAACTTTGCAGAGGAAGACACAGCTCATTCATCATGAATGGAAGAACTGTGACTATTAATGATTCATTCACTTTATCTTCTGCTGCAAGTTATTTGAACTCAAGCCATGCCGGTATAGAACATGATCTATGCTAACATAATATCAACCCCATCTTCTTAGTAGCATAGATGGAACATGATTCTGGACAAACAACCTATGTTCCAAAATTGTACATTCCTTCTGGTATGTGTTGTCCACTAATCTGTTGCAGGCATAATAATGAATGGACTGACAAGGTGTCATAAGATCAAAGAAGCAAAAGATGACAAAGAGGATAAGCAACAAAGGAGACAAGATGCTCATGAACAACTCAAGATGTAAGAGAAGGAAAGGACCACCAGTCATCTACCCTTCATTACTTAGTGCCATCATGCTCCAATAATGAAGGTAATATCTTAAGATAAGCGGTCACTATTTTCCTCTTGATCTTTGTATGCACATAAATGAAGATGCAAACATGTTAGAGTTACAACATTAATTGATTAACCTAATTAACTCAACATGCTTTGTACTTTAAGATTGTTCATGGCACCATTCTTTTGATCTCAGTCTTAACCAAATGTGCTAAAATATTGTATTCTATATTTAGAACATGATAGTCATACTCATGTGAAAATTTATATAGAGATAGACAACCCTTCCATTGGTTAAGTAATTTAAATCTTTTACGCCATATGAACTTAAATGCAACATAAATGCTTAATCTTCTGATCTTACCACTCATGTGTCACACCTAATTTTAAGGATAAAATTGAATGAACCAACTTATGTGCGCCCAGAGATCAATCACACACATAAGTGACAAATTACAAAGTACCATCACAAGGTTTAATATATAATGAATAATATCACAGAGTCTTTACATTAATAACAGCGGAATAATATAGATAACTCTCTCGCAGAATCACCATTCCACAGGGAATTAGTTGACTGGTGAACACAATCCCAATAATCCTCAGAAGAATCCTCATAGTCATCTATTACCCATCCGGGATTTTTATCCAAATATGAAAAATAAAGCAAGCGTAAGTACATGTCGTACTCAATAAGAATAACATGGGTTCATGAGGCTCAAATAAGGCAAGACACTGGTTTGACAGCGGTTGCTTTTAGTTGATCATGTTTTAGCAATTTGAGTAGCAGCAATAGATTATACCAAGGAATAAGATTTGCATGATCATATAAACATGATAATTAATATGGAATAAACATCAATAGAAACTTCAAATAAATCAATATTCAATTAGTTAAATTCCTGTAAGACGTCCAAGGCCGCTCGTGACCGTGAGCGCGGCTGATATATCAGTTTTACACTCTGCAGAGGTTGCACACTTTCACCATGAGTCGTGATTCCCATGTGTCGGGGTTTGCAAGGCCCACACTACACTGCCAAGGTGCATAACAGGGTCTCACTATGAAGTCTTTCAAAAGGCTCTCTAATAAGTTACCAATCAATCCGGGCACAATGGCAAGGGGCGGTAGAGCTCTCCTTCCAAGTGGCACACACACGCAGCAGTACACACAAAGACAGGAGCCGCAAAACAACCAGCTCGGCAAGGAACCTTTCAAGATTAATAGCATAATAGAAAGTAACTCCATACTTGACTAAAGCCAGAGCCATATAGCCCCCATGGTTGCGCTGTAAGTCCCGGTATCATACTTACAGATAAGTCCTTAGTCCATATTACTAAAAAGCATCTTTTAATCTTTATCTCATAATTAATTATTCAAGTTCATAAGATCATGACCCATCAAAGCACTAGCATCACTACTCAAATGCAATCTCATAGGTAACAAGGATCAAGTGATCAAAAGCTAGGAATAAATACTAGGGTTGCCAAGGTAGACACATGCATCATGAATTTAGTGATTAAGGTGAATAGGCAACAAGGATGGTCCATGCTATACTTGCCTTGATCAAATTACTCTGGAGAACTTGGATCCTCAACGTACTCTTGATCACCAACGTATTGCTCACCGTCTGAACTCGATCATAAAATCACCACACAATCATCGAGGCAATCATACACAAAGCAAACAAGATCTATATTAGAAACAGTACACCAACAATGGAAAAACAGATTGAAAAGTGTATAAAAATAATCTACTCGTCGCTACGATTCCAACGATATAAAGTTCACGCAAATCGGAGTTCAAACGGGAAAGTTATGAAATAAACAAGTTTTACTTTAATAAAATAATAGATTAAATCTAATCTCGAATTTTAAAAGTTGAAAACAAGAGTAACGGTAGCATCATTAGATAGATTACAAAATTACGAATCTAACGAGACTTGAACGGATCAAATCGGAGCTAAAACGAATAAAGTATGGCCGAAATAAACTGAGTGGCAAATCTGTAAATATTGAAAACGCCTTTTGAATTAAAACCGAGGAAATACGTTTTCTAAATAGGAAAGCGTAATCTGAGAAATACGCCAAAGGACCGTGGGTTAGAACATTAAAAAGCTCAGGGGCTCTTTTGCAAAAGTGCCGGCGAAAGGGTATCTCTCACTGTGAGCCGTTGGATCGGCCGTGGACGGCGCAGGGTAGCTCGGGGGAAAGAGGGGCGGCCCTGGTCACCGGAGTCGGGCGGCGCCCGGCCGATTCCTCACCGGAAGATGGCCAGAGACGGCGTTTTCGGGGCTAGGAAGCTCGGCACACCTCGGGATCTGGTCGGGGAGCAAGAGGAGCCCAAGCCAAACCTATCTATGGTTTCGGTTGCCACAGAGGTAGCTCGGAGAGGATGCGGCGAGCTAGGTGGCGGGACTATGGCGGCGGCGAAGCTCGGCATCATGGCTATAGTGCACAAAACTGAGAGAGAAGGGGTCGGGAAGGTCCCTGACCTTGCTGCAAAGCTTGGAGAACAACCAATTTCGACGGAGAAGTCCTCCCGAGAAGAAATCGACGGCGGCGGCGGAGCTCGGGGCGAAGGCGGAGCTCGGGGCGGCGGCTAGGGCAAGATTGGAGGGCGTGGCTTGCTCGGGAACTTGTGGGGAGGGACGGCAGGGCTCGGCCGACCTATATAGGGGCGCGAGGGAGGTGTAGGAGAGCTGGACTCGGTTGAGACTCGACCCGGAGGAGGGAGCGCTCGTGCCTCGCGCGGACTCCGACTGGAGGAAGGGGATGGCGCGGGGCAGCGGGCCCTACGCGTCAGCGGCAGAGGGAGGGGGAAGAGGGTCGCGGTTTCCTTTTACGGGCCAGTGGAGGCATGCACGGGATGGACTCGGCCGAAAAATCCGGCGGTTGCCTTCTGTTGGAGGCAGCGCTCGTGCTCTGCTCGGACTCCATCCTGAGGAGGGAGACGACGCTGAGCCGTGGGCCTGACGTGTCAGCGAGACCGAGAGGAGGGGACGGCACGCGCCAACCTGGGCTGGCTCCGAGCTGGGCTTGCTGCGCGCAGGAGCTGGAGTTGACCTTGGATCGGGTTGGGCTAGAGAGAGAGATTTGGGCTGGCTTACACAGGAAAGGAAGAGGAGGCCAGTAGGCCTATCAGCCGAGAGGGCAACAAGGACCAGTTTTTCCCTTTCTTTTTAAAACTCATTTTCAAATTTGTTTTCCAAATAACTTTTCAAACTAAGTTTTGAACCCTTGCAAAATTCAATCAAATCTCAGGAAATAAATATGTGCAGCGGCATGTATGCAACATAACATGTTTCTATGCCCAAGGGTTTATTTTAATTCACAAAAAATATTATTCTATATATTAAATGCTCAATCAATTGCATAAATAAATCAAATTAAATTCCTATTTCAAAAATTGAAAATTTCCGGGTGTTACATCATGTCATAAGTAAACAAATTATGCAACACCAATTTCGTCTTGTTCAATGTGCCTAAGGCTAGAGAAGAATAAATAAAGAAATAGATTTGGTTCTGTTGGTGTTTTTCCACCAACAGAGCCCATGCACTTGATCTCTACCTTGTTTTGCAAACAGGACAACACTTCGAGCAAAGTTTGTTAATTCCCAAAATTCCACAAGTGGAAGTTCTGTGAACATGCACACTGAGCAAGATGCTGCTAGATCCAACTTTAATGCTCTACTCCAACCTGCTAACCAAACAAAGGATAAAAGTGACATCATCATCACAAGGGGTGCAACCATTAAGACCTCCATCTCTAAGACAGAGAGATACACAAGAGTAGAAGAAAAAATTCTGTCGGTAGACTTTAAATCCCGCACCTTTGCCATAAGGTAATATGGTAGTTATCTAATTAATTAGTATTCATAATTTACATTAGTAATTTTACTTTAACATATTCATCTTTATGCATATCAAAAGAAAAAGAAAAAAATCTTTATTGTCTTATTTACTGCATCACAAAATATTAAAGCCCCACGTGAATAAACTTATGGTAACCCTGTAGGAGTATTTACTGTGGTGGCATAAAAAAATGATAATAGCATCTATATTTACTTTCTTGCATTATGAAAATCCTAAGCCCCATGAGAATAAATATTCTCCGTGGTGGCATAAAAATAAAATATATATCATGTATACATATTTACTTTTCTGCATAAAAAAATTAAAAAATCCTAAAAAGAATCCTGCTAGAATCTGTCAATTAAAATCAACTCAAAAAAATAATCAATTACTTATTGGATGACCGCTAACCCCTTATCACATTCGAGCCTCGAGTTTTGGTTTTCTTGTTGGAGTATAATTATGCAGGATAACACTATGTGTGAGGAGTGAGTTCATCAGTGGAGCCCGCTAGGACTACTGCTGACAAGCTTGCTCTAAAGACCATCAACACCAAGTATTGCAAACATCTAGCTTGGGGGAGGAGCATCCTCTAGTTATCAGGTAACTATACCTATGCGATTATCGAGTCTGTTTTATAAAGTCATAAAATACCAAAAATATGTGGGCACATGAAGGTCCACACTTTTTAGAAAAAACAAAAAATATGTGGGCATATGAAGGTCCACACTCTTAGAGAAGTTTCCTAATTGGGTAAAGAAGCTTAAACTTCTGCTGGAAATATAAAATCAATCACTTACCTTGGAGTGATACTTAACCTAACCCCTCTCCATGAGATTTGGTATTTTTGTTGGCAATTGAGTTTCACAAGAAAATACAAGATCAAATAGCTAGTCAACCTGACGCCCTTACACTGCCAATACACTTGCTCCCAGAAGGATCACTCAATTAGCAACATCAAAGACCCTGTCAAACATCCAGTTTGGGGGAGGACACCCTCCATTTAAAATCCAGCTAAGTATAAGTTTCCCACCTTATTATTATTGTACCATATCGCTTTTTCACGTGAGTTAACTAGTAAGATAAATTTTGAAAACCAAATAAAAACTTAGCTATATATTAGAGTGGTCTTAGAGTGTGTCTATAGTCAGTGTAGGTTAGAGTCAAATAAAAACTGGAGAACATTAAAATTTTATCTTGGAGATGATGAATAATTGCACTGTCGTAATTCCTTTAAAGTATCTAGTTTTCAACCTTAAATTCTCTCGAGTTTTGGATACTACTGTTTTGGCTTAAGAATTTACTCTGAACCTGAAACTTGTGGAGGCAAATGCTTGAGCTAAGTTTAGGTAATTGATTGATATGATACATGAAGGTTGAGCTGCTATTTATCTTATTCCTAACAATACTAAGTTCTGGAGATTTATTTTAAATTGAAAATATTACATGATGAGCTCTTGTATGACAAAGTGTAAATTCCTACCAAAGCCATATATGATACATTTAGAGATAGGAAAACCTTTGCATATTTATGCTGCTTGCTTTGCATTGAGTTTAGTCAACCTTTGTTATATACCTTATGAGAGCCTTGTCATACTTTTTAAAATCAAGATCACTTACACACTCCACCCATAAATGCATTACTCCTACTCTGAGAGTAAGCGCAATCATTTTTCACTTCTAACTAGATCCACCTTAAAAATGTTTTTCTCCTACACTGGGAGTAAACACCCAAAAATATACCCTATAGGACAGTCCCTGTTTAATTGCTCTAAGTTCTTATCATTATCTCTCCAATTATTTATATTCAAAGGACGCATATGGCTATGCAAAAGTATTGAAAAAAAGAGAAAAGGGAGTAAAAGATGGACAAGTGTCCCAATAATTAAAACAATGGGTACTTAGATGTCCGCCTCCCTATAAAAAAAAGAAAAAAAGAAGAGAGAGAAAGAAAAGAAGAAAAAGAAAATAAAGATAGCCCATGTTTTCCCGCGAAAGTTCAAAATTCTAAGAGAGAGATCTATTTTTGAAGAGCAAAAGTAGAATTAGGATTAGCCACCTTACATACACCTATCCACCATATTCCATACACATGCACATCTTGATTTGATTGTATGACTTGACTCTCCGTGGATCCATTGTTTGACTTTACAATATATGAATTGCAAGTATGCTCATCCTTGTTATTGCCACTCCTATAAGCTCCACTATAATCCTTAGTTGCAGGAAGGCATAACATCATTAATGCCTCAGTGAGATCCATAAATACCACATATATTAAGAGACTTGAGGGTGTCATACAATTAAGCTCTGAGTTTTATTTCGAAAACTTGCAAAACTCCGGAATATTGGTACTGTGAAGAATTTGAGACATAGTGCTTGACTTGATTGTTCTATCTTTCGATTGTTCAAGACTTATGCGAAAGCTGAGAAGCTCCATAGTTAAAGGTATAATGGGTAAGTTTGAAAATTAGAGCGGTTTTGTCTAATCCGGAGGAGAATTTCTATTTGAAAGCATGTGTACTTGGAAGGCATGAAGCATTGTAACAACTCCTGATCCAAGTTTACTGCAATTAGGCTTAGTTTATTTGCCAAGGGACTGGCAAAGGGTAAGCTTGGGGGTATTGTTGACGGTCTTTAAGTACCAAAAATAACCGTCAACTGTAGCATGATTTGACACAAAATGAATCACAAAGCATAGTTATAGGTTTTGATTCTAACGAGTTCCACGAGTTTTGGTGTTCTCACTTGTATTATAGGAATACGTAATTTTCCATCAATAAAGTATCTCAAATAAGAAATTGGACTGCACCATTGCGACGGGCTCGTTGAGACGATTGAAACGGACCTATTATTTGCTATATTCGGAGTTCAGAATCAAAATCTGCGGCAACATATGCACCATTGGACTGTAGGAGGCGCAAGAAGACAACACGACGAAATTGGGCGCGAGACCCCGACTTTGGGCGCCGGCCGGCACCAGGGCGCCCCACCATTAGGATTTTGGCCCTCGGCTTCTGGAATCTTCCTCCCACGTTTCTTTGGCACCCAAGTAAAGCATCCCTACGTCGATCTAAGGTCGGTTTGATCTGACGGTGCACATAACATAAGACGCGGATCGATGGCGTGGCGGTTCCTTGCCCCTACTCCACCTCGGCCTATATAAGGACGCCCAGGGCCCCTCTAGAAGGCATTCTACACTCCGGTGCTTCATATTCTCAACATAAATTAGTGTTAGGGTCCCTCTAGTTGATCAAGTTTTAGTCCATCTAGTTGTAGCAGTTAGGAGAGACTAGTTCATTTAGATCTAGTCTTGTTTAGAGATTAGAGAGATAGAGTAGGAGAGTAGAGATTCTGGAGGAGTTCTGGCCTGTCGGTGCTTCTTTGTGGCTGTATTCTTCTGGATTCAGTTTCCTCGCCCGGAGCTGCGTTCTGAGATACTTTTGTATTCAACTTCTAATTCAAGTAAGCATTTGTTCTTATTCATTCTTAAGTTTACAACTCATATTGAGTGCTTTGATCTTAATCATTACTTGATTGAAGTACTATTTCGTAGTGTAGGCGTGGTGCCTAGTCTAGGTTTACTTGTGAATGTCCTCTGATTGGCCGGATAGTGGTAGATCGCGTAGGTGACAACTGTGTTGAGTCCTTTGTAGTCCATTTCCCGTTGATAGGATCGATAGGTGTATAAGTGTCTGGTATGAGGGAACTCTGATTTCGCCTCTTATTCATGTCACCGCCCAGTTAGAACGATATTATTCAAAATTTACCGGTAGTTGGAACTAGATAATCATTAGCTATTTTCTCTTTCTCATTATTATCTAGCCTAGTTGTAGGGTTAAGTTTATCGGCTTGGTCATTATCACCTACTGTTCCTTGTGGATACGATATTTAAAACCTCTGGGTGAAATGTGACAGCGGTATATTATATCTGTGCGCTTGCGGATATTGGAATACAATCTTATTTAATAGAGTGCAGTTAATTTATACCAACAGGCTAAATACAAGGAAAGCTATTTGCTTGTCCGCCAAGTCATCGACGGATATACGCGATCTTCAGGAGATCGTATAGATGACGCGTCCTTAGCAGTCCGGGCCTGATCGGATGACTCGGCCTATGTTTAGCCATGCGACTATACGGGTCTATACCCCCACAGCATATCTAGCAACCCACCTGCCAATGTACCTACCACGTCCAAAACAATCCAATTATGCACGTGCCAATTAAAGTGGTTAACATTTGATCAAAATTTTAATAAATGATATTCACATTTATGATTACAAATTAATTTATTATGAAAACGTATTCATAATTAATCTAATAATAGCATTTATTTGATATCATAAATATTGATATTTTTTATTTATAATTAGTCAAATTTAATATACTAACATGATACTATGTTAGAATAGAATTACATTCTTTTCAGGACAAAGGGATATCTACCTAGCTATCTACTCCCTCAGTTCCAAAATAACTATCATTTTCGCTTTTCAAGAAAACTTTTTGGCTAAATGTAACTAAAAACTATTAATATTTATTCTACATAATTAGTATTATTGGAAAGATCTTTAAATCTAGTTTTTAATAAATTTATTTAGAGATAGAAAGATTGTAAATATTTTTCACAAATCGAGTCAAACTCGTGACACGAAACTCAGAGCGACACTTATTCTGAGACGGAGTAGTATCTATGAGTGAAAGATTGTTTCCTTGGTCCTATATAGTTTTATAGATACCATTCTTTCAAGGACAGAGGCAGTATCTTGGTATTAAAGAGATTGCGTCCTTTATAGCTAACTGATGTTAGATGTGGACTTAATAATAAATTTTCCGTCCCCGGCCATATGAGTTAGTGTAACGTGTCAAAGGATGGGAAGGAGTATTATTCTAAAACAAATGGAAATACAAAGTGTTTTCCGTAATCCGACACTCTCGAATGTTGGTACTGATGACAAACTAAATTGGAGTGCACCATGTGATAATTGATAAATCTCTAATTATAAGCCATATACGACTTAGAGCAGTATGGAGTTTGATTCTAAAATATAAATCATCCAAGTTACCGCACAATAGCACGTGCATTCAATTACGACACAAAGTCACAAGGCATGTTTATACTAGTATAAAGAACAATAACATTTCAAAAATATCGGTTGAATTCAGATTATAAGGTGTTATAAACAAATATATGCTTGTATGATCTCTCATATTATTGTGGGCACCGCGAATTCACTGGAGGAACCTTGGAGAAGAGAGAATCGGAATAATCTGGATATCTAAATTCATGGGAGAAGAAAATCGAATAATCCGGCTATCAGAATTCACCGGAGGAACCTCGGAGAAGAAAGTCGGAATAATAATCCGGCTATCAGATCTATTGGCGACCACTGGTTACGTGTATACGAAATTTGAGAAAGAAAAGCTCGTGAGACTAAAACTTAAGTCTCTACGCGACCCTTTCCTCCGCAGAGAAAACATTTCTGCATTGTTCCTTTTTTATGTTGAACCCAAAGCTTTTCATGTGATACGCTAGCTAAGCGTTAGATAGTCATGTAGGGAGTCGTGATAAGCAAAAGATGCGTCATTTTTCCCCCAACTTGACAGGATACGTCAGTTGATTTCTTCTAACGCATTGAATCGATACTTGAAATTAGCTGGACTGCTAAAATCATTTGGTTGGGGGAAAAAATTTGGGTTCACGTATTTTAACAGATTCGTTTGTATTTGACAACTTTTGTCGAATCATGGACTAACTAGATTTAAAAGATTCGGCTCAACATGTACAGATAAACTGTACAATTAGTTATGCATTTAATGCTCTATGCATACACTGTATTTAGTGCTCCATGCATATATTTAAAGATTTGATGATTTGATGTGACGGAGAATCTAGAAAAGGTTTAGAAAAGATTGTGAACTAAGGCAATGTTCGCTTTAAAACAAAAATATTGTTGTATAACTAAAAAGAATCAAAATAAGTTGTTTATAAGCTCAAGCGAAAAAAAGCCTAAACAGCCTCATCGTTGCACAATCGAACCAGCTCCCCGATGCATTTGGATTTAAAATTTTAAGCAGAAAATATTTTTCAATAAATATCCAATCATGATTTAATATTTTTTAATAAATATCCAATCATGATTTAAGTAGTCTCAAAAGATTCGTATCGAAAAGAGCCTAATACAGTTCTTTTTTTACCTGCAAGAGAATGTGCGGAAGATTTGAATCCATCAAAATACAGCAGTCAGCGAATCGCGAGAGTTTCGCCAGAATCATCTGACAAACATGCATCAACAAGTCATACTATGAGACTACCCACACCATTATCCTCTAAAAAACATATTTCGTCTTGATCATCAAGATTTTCTTCTCTATATCTTTTTTTCCGTACCCATTCATCCTCTATATCTCTACTCTATATTTCTTTTTCATTTTTTATTCCCCACACACCTACTCCCCACTCTCTCATATCCCTGTTCTCTCTCTCCCCCGTCCCTCCGTGCTCCCCCGCGCCGCCGCACACCTGGGCCGCGCGGGCACGCACCCCCGACGCCGGCGGCCTGCGCGGTCCTTCTCCCGGTGGCGCATCTCAGGCCGGTGGCGGACGCGGCTCCCTCTGGGCGGATATCGCGCTCCGACGAGCGGAGCTCCGGAGCACGGCGCCCCGCGGGCGGATCTCACGCTCCCGCCGGCGGAGCTCGCGCTCCGGCGAGCGGCCGCCGGAGCAGGGCGCGACAGCGGCCCGCGGAGCTCCGCCGTTTCCTCTCGTCGTTGACCTCGCTGAGCGGCGTCGGGTGCACGAGCTCTTCCTCCTCACCGTCACCCTCGTTGGCGCGGTGGCGGTGCTGGGCGGGCCCGATGGCGGTGGCGGCGGCGCCGCCGTCCCTCCTCCTCTCCTTCCCCTCCGCTCTCTCTCTCCCCCACTCTCTCTCCTTGGTCTCCCTCCGCGCGCGCGGCAGCGTCGGTGGGTGGGCCCTACGCCCGTAGCAGAGGTCCTAGATCTCGCCATACTTCCCCCCACTCTCTCTCCTCGGTCTCTCTCCGCGCGCGCGGCAACGTCAATGGGTGGGCCTCACGCCCGTAGCGGAGGTCCTGGATCCTACCATACTTCCCGGACGGACTAGATCCCACCGTACTTTCCGGACAGACTGGATGAGGTGGCCGGACAGAGGACGCCGCTGCAAGAATTCAGTCCACTATCCGCACGTAGCGGACGTGGACAGCGGACCCATGCGGATGGTCTGAATAGGCTATCGCATTAGCAGAGCCGAGAGCTCCAAATCAGTCTGGTTGAAAATTAATTATTTTTATCAACGAGCTAAATAAACCTATCCTGATAGAGTCTAGGAGTACATGCATATATTAGCACTGCTAGTAATTGCTTCACTGGTTGAAGGATTGTGACATTACAGCAGCTGCAGCTGCGGCCCGCGCGGCCTGAGCGCCCCCTAGCTACTACGGCCTACGCGAACATGAGGTCGACGGCGTCCCACGCCTCGACGACGCCACCCTCGTCGGCGTCCTGCAGCCCCAGGAACGCCTCGAGTCCGGACATGCAGCGACGCAGCGTCTCCTCTCCCTCTCCGCCGCCGCTCACGTCCGCCGCCAAGCCGACGGTCGTCGCCGCCGGGGACGAGCCCGAGCTCTCCTCGGCCGCCGCGGACTTGCGGCGCCTCTTGGCCGCCGGCCCGCGCGCGCCGCCGGCGCCGGCGCCCACGGCGGGCGGGAAGTTGAGCTTGGCCTTGGGCCCGCGGATCTCGCGCGCCGCGGCGTCGTAGGCGCGCGCGGCGTCCTCCGGGGTGGCGTAGGTGCCGAGCCACACGCGGGCGCCTTTCCGAGGGTCACGGATCTCCGCCGCCCACCGGCCCCACGGACGGCGCCGGATCCCGCGGTACGCCGTCTTGCGCCCCGGCGCCGGCAGCCTGCTGGCCGCCGCCACCTCCAGATGGTCCTCGCCTGTCGACAGAACACGCGCGTTACCAGCAGCGGCGTTGGCACGTAGCCATGGCGTGCAGACTCAATTCATTCTACAGAATGTCATATAAGTACTCCATACCGGAGAGGATGGAGGCGGACGTGGTGTCGTCGGCGGGCGCAGGGCAGCGGGTGCCGGCGGGGACGAAGTCGGCGATGATGGCTCCGCCGCACATTGTCGAGTGTGCTAGCAACAAACCTTGCGACTAACTGGTGACTGGTGAGGAGAGTAGGCAGGACGCAGCGAGGGCAAAGAGTGCTGGTGTAGCGAGTAGCGCCGGGGCTTCCCCACCTAGTCCAAAAGCCCTCCCTATATAGCCACATCATGGTCCACCAAAGTCTTTGTTAGTGTAGATTTATATTAAAAAATAGTACATTTTGTTTAAAAAAGTCTTTGCTAGTACAGTACAGATAAAGTAGTAGTTTGCTACGGTGCGTATTATTTTAAATGAGAAGCATGCAAGTAGGGATAGCTATGCAGATATCAAAAGATATGATATCCTTATTTGTTTTATCTAAAATATAGATATATATGTTCGTATTTGGATTTAAATATGGATGTATATGCTTTTGTGATTTTATCTAAAGATTATTCTCTATCTGTTTCCACATCCATATTCAATAAAAATGTAAAATATCCGATATTATTAGTGTCCATGGAATATATATTAAATTCAAATAATCTAAATCTTATAATTATGACTCATTGGTATTGTAAATATGGTTTTTTGATATAATAGATTACTTAAAATTTATCTATGGCTAATGTAGTTTTAATACTATTAGTGATATATAAATCTTAAATTTAATTCATTTTAACATGGCTGAACATATTATTTAGCATTTTATTTTGTTATGTACCCCTAGAATTTATTTTGCATATATTTTAATTCAGTAATTAATATATTTATCAATAATTTCCTATATTTTATATATTTAAATATTGAAATTAAAGATTATTCTCCATCTTATTCCATATTCGGTAAAAATGTAAAATATTCAATATTATCTGTATCCACGAATTATAAAATAATTTAAAATCATCAAAATCTTATAATTAATTATGACCCATTAACTATCTAAATAATGTCTTTAATATAAATATTATTTAAAACTTATGTATGGCTAATGTTATTGTAATACTATTAGCTATATATAAATTAATTAATTAACTTGGCTAATCATATTAGTTAGTGTTTTATTTTCTTTATATACCCCTAGAATTTATTTTTATATATTTGAATTCTATAATTAATATATATTATCTATAATTTTATTATATTTTGTATATTTAATTATTGAAATATTGGTTAAAATATTTTGATAGTTGTCTTTATCCACAATGTTATATAGTTGATGTATATATTAAAACCACTTCATCCATTAATTTTCTTATACTATGAAACTATTGATATCCATTAATTTTCTTATACTAATTTTAAAACTAAGTAGATATCCGAATTTGATATATTCGTTTTGTATTAGTATTAGTATTTGTATCTGAATTTAAAATAAAATGCGATAAATACTAGTAGTCCGAAATCCGATCGTACTTCATTCATCCCTGAATGCAGACCTCGTAAGCACTGCACACTGGAGCTACAGATTTTCCCGTCAAAAAAGCCGCGCCAGGACGGTGTCCGGACGCACGCGCCGCGCGCGGATCGCGAGGCAAAAGCTCCAGCCGAGGGCGCAGCTGGCGCGGTTGCCAGGGCCAGCGTCGCGCCGTGGCCGCACGGCCCGGCGGGGAGTCGACACATGTCCCCGGGCAGTGACGAGACGACGCGTTGAAGGAGTCTCCCGCTGAAAAGGACCCCCAGCCCTGTCCCCCGATCCGCCACTGGTTTCCTGGCGCCTAAGCGGTGGGCTGCGGCGTCCGACCACCGGATTGCCGAGGCGAGATCTTCCTTTCGCGACGCCGGGTCTCCATATATCACCAAGCCCTGGCCTAGCTTTCTTCATTCACAAGAGATTGTAGTAGCATCAGCAACTTTATCTTGCGGCTAGCTAGCATAGCATAGATGTGATTACCGTCGGAAAACGCCATATATATGGCCATGATTTCCTGTTGCACTACTCGTGTACTTACCCGGCCGGGCGGGAGGAGACACGCAGCGTTGTACTAGTAGCAACCTGCAAAAGCCAGTATAGAGTACAGACAGTAAAGGCCGGAGAAAGTATTTTTCCTCCTACTACTTCTGAACTGCTAATAGCTACTCCCTCCCTACTTATTTACTTTGACTTTTGAACTTCACATTTGACCGTTCGTTTTATTTAAAAATTTTATACAAATAATAAAGTAAATAAATTATTAGTATAGTATCTCTAATTATAGACTAAGTTATAATAAAATAAATAATATTTATACAAAATTTTTGAATAAGACAAACAGTCAAACGTGAAGTCCAAAGTCAAAGAAAGTAACTTATTTAGAGAAGGAGGGAGTAGGTTACAGTAGGACTGTTGGAATATACTATATACAAAAGCTTCTCGATGCATGCCTCCAATCTGATTAGCGACAGTAATATTCGTGACTTTGTCCTTACTTAGCCTTTTATTAGTGGGCGGCTGGCGACGGCGAGTAGTAAACACGTGATTACTTATTATCCAGCATATGCTCCCAAGGTTCAATGTACTAGCACGGCGTACCGCCGCGCCGGCTCTAAATGGTGCGCCCCCGGGTTTGAAAAAAATACGGGCAGCAAAGAAAAGATGAACAGTAAACGATGATGTCAGCGTACACTGTTGCTGACGGCATCACGAACAGTAGCAGGAGGGCTGAGGATGCGCGAAAACAT